>CAMZMU010000079.1:13792109-14158385 GCA_947311845.1 Poa pratensis
CATACTTAACCAAATAACAACTTTAGGATCTTTAGTTATAGTGTTTTTATGCATTGTCGAAATTTGATATTGTATGTTGTAAATTATTCTTTAACTAATTCTTTATAATTGCATGAATAAATAGTTTATATATGTAGGCGTGTGTTAGTGTATATACTTTAATATCCTCTGATACAGTGACATAGACCCCAAAGCGTACATTCGAAAAAATATTAATATGGGTTCTGCACTACGTAAGTACAAATATAAAAATTACTTCGGATATAAATGGATTATTAATAAAATGGTTCTTCCAAGTTGGGTTTGGTGACAACATGTGTGTTACTTTAACATGGTATTAAAATAGTGCATATTAGTATAATAATTAACGAAAACAAGGTGGATGAGATTCAACTTTGATTTATTTGCATGCTTGTCTATAATGTGTTTGGTTTCACCAAGTGTATACAAAGTTCTCATGTCAATTTCGCAAATAAATTTTTTTGTGCACAAACTTGAACACTGGATATCTAGGTAACATAGATTATTGTCCTACCTATCCCGAGGAGGAGCGCAAGCTCATGGACTTTGGTTGCAACCATCGTGGAAATGCTCGCACATTGATTCATTCTACCGGCATGGATGGCAGTCAATAATAGAATCCATAATGTATACGAGCTACTCCTCCGTTTCACATTAGATAACTTTCATTTATCCACGTATGATGTATCTATAACATGTAAAACATGTTAGGTACATCCATTTTGACAAATGTAAGGTCATCTAATTTGAAACGGAGGAGTACATGTTTTTCTGTATCTTTGTATCCACTCCTTGTGGCACGTAATTTGTAGTACTTTGAATGATAACGTTGCAATAAAAATGGTCGTATGCCGTATGCATCAATTGATGCATTGGTCGAGGTATTTTCCCTTTTTTTGATAAAAAGTATAAATATACTATATATACTTCAATAGGGCGTTTATGTGAGAGTGACTAGGATCAAACTAAGCTCACTATCACATGTGGCGTGCACTTTCTCATGCAAAATGGGGCATCTTATTGTTTTCACATATTTAATGGTCATTTTGACATAAAGATAACAATATTTTGATTACAAGCATAATTTAGAATTTGTACTCCTCTATTTTTTGGGGCTCGGCAGTCCCCCTGTTTGCGCCTATGGACTGGCCCTAGTCGAAAGGTAGTTTAGTACTCTCTCCGATCCGAAATGGTTGCACAAATTTGTGGCTAAAATATGAATGTCGACTAGGAGCGACACTGGGGGGGGGGGGGGGGGGGGGGGGGGGGCTAATTTTGGACGACTAAAAATATGTTTACATACATCCGTATTTAGACAAATTTGTGTCAATCATTTTAGATCGGAGGGAATAATACCTTCATCTGTCTATCATGCGTCTGTGCTCTCCTATAACGCTGCGTGTCAGGAGATCAAAACTAGTTGGTTTAGGAGCAGGCTGATTAGGGTGCAGTCGTTTTGATTGAGGTGGCATGGACGAGTTCGTTCGTTGCTCTCTCCTTCTTACTTGGTCAAGGCAAGCTCAACCAACATCGGCAACTACACCCAATAGTCCACGACCTTGCACGAAGAGCAATGGGGAAAACCAGAGTACAGAGCATTTCTGGTAGACAACACAAGCAGGCTCAGCTTGCTGACCGATTAAGGCCAGGTGCTGAGATTTCGGGAACTGAAATTTTGAGCCCTTGATATAACAAAAAAATATTCATTCTGAGAAACACATGTCAAACGCAAACGCTCTCACTCACATATACACTCAAATTTCTGAACACACGCACGCCCAACCTGTATGAGCAAGTTTTAAAGACTTAGCTGGTGGTCGGATCTTAAAATTGATGAGATCATCACAAACGTCTCCTATCGATGGAACTGTTAATGTAATAACCTATATATTTTTAATATGTATTATAAAAAAATATAAAGTGCATCGAAAAAAAGCAATATTTATATAATATGTTGTATATTTACCTCAAATTTCTTTTCTAATAGTCCTTCTCTAGTAAATTGTCCCATGTTATCCTCGGAGATTTATCCATAGATCATGATGCTATGAAACTTCTCAACTCAATTTACTTAATATTTTTTTAGTACCGGATGGAAGCTTTCTAGCGTCATAGCCACGTGAAATATAGGAAAAAACAAGTAGTAATTGAGATTAGGGCATAGATACCCTAAAAATTAGGAAGTATCAAGAAATTAGGATTCATCGATCCCCTACCTTATGTGCTTCTGTCAGTTCTTGGATGTCCTTCGGACGCCGCTTGGACGATCCATGGAATGCATACGAAATCAGCAAGTCGTTGTTTGGTTCCTCGCATCAATTTTTTGCCACTTTGCATCCGTGGCTCATTAGGGCCCGGCCCTGAAAAAACGGGACTTGAATCATGTTGTGCACTTGGTTTGGTTGCCTACATTGTTCTAGACATGCCCTTATGTGAGGAAACGAGTTTTTCATCCACTCGCCTTTGGTGTTCATATGTGTTTCGTGTACTCTACCTCGTATCTGCATGTAAACACTAGTACACAAACCTAAATTAGAACCGGCCCCAGGAGTCACCTCAGCCGGTTAAAAGGTCCATCTCTACGCGGGGGTCTCTAATGTACGCTCCATTAGAGCCCGTTCCCTGGGGCCGGCTGTAATGAGCTCGGCCCTCAGACGGCCGGGATAATCAACTGTCTCGAATAGAGAGACGGCCAATAGAAACACCCGTCGGTGATCTTGACTAATCAGAGACGTACATAATGGCTGACCGTCGCATGGAACCCGTGGGGTCTGATATGGCCCTCCGGCCGTAATATTTGTTTCTCCGGGGATATTTCCGGGAGGTCCAACTTTGTGAAGCAAAACATAATAATTAACAGATCATCACCATCAGGGAATGAGTCTCTTGTTCCATCATAGAAAGCACATTCACATAAATAAAGCACAACCCAAGGTTAGCTACAACAAAATATTTATATTTTGATTTCACCAACCCACATGCATATAACTAAACAAGTACTACTAGCTACTAGATGATTTGCATCTCAATGATGACTTCAAAGCTGAGGTCATTGGCTTTTCTAAGAATGATTAGCACAGGTGATCAAGCTTAAGTTCTTGCCTTCGAGGAAATTCTTCCATGCTGGCTTGCCAAAGACAATGCTGTCGTCAGTTTTCGTGGTGTAGGTAATGGTGGTGACAACCCCTGCTGTTCCAAGTCGTAGTCCAGCATTGCCTTTAGTCGTAGGCCAGCCTCTTCTGCTATCGTCTTAGTTAGTTTCTGCGCATGTAAAGAGACAACATAACTATGTAGACGTATGTACATATGTACATTGAAGAGGTAAAGAGGCATGATAGTGTTCGTTACCATATCATGTTGGTTCATATTTGTGCTTGTCAAACAAGTGACAAAGGAACCCCAACATAGTTAGCTATTTGGGGTAGAAGAGGAACGAGGCGGTACTGCTCATGGTTCTTGAGATGGACTCTTTGGGCAACTATGTAAATATCCTCTTCTTCAATCTCTGAATCCTCATCAGAATTACTGTCAAAAGAATTCTCGTCAGTGTCCTTGCGTTTTTGCCAAAGTCCATAATGCAAACAGAGATCTTTGGGTTTGGTCCGGTCGTGCTAAAAACTATCATGTCTCCTACCCTGATATTGTTCAGCTTGATCAACTGTTCCCATCCTTTGCCGTACAAGCGAATCTTGGTATGTTTGTTTTTCATATGAATTTTTTATGTGCCCCGAAGAGAACGAAAAAACTAAACTTTTGCGTACTAACTCGAACTCTTGCCTGACATAGCATGGTACAATCTGTGCAGCAGCAAAAGCAAAACATAAATTAGGTATATTCTGATATGAACACAAAGACAGTACAAATATTTGATGTAGAACAAGACTTTCTTTCTTACCACTGACTTCCGGTGGCACTCTTGTAGATAAACACTGAAGGATACAGTGTAGTTCATGCCTGCGCAATCATTTTTTCATACTTGGATGCCATATGTATCCTGCTCATTAATTAGTAAAAATAAACAAGAATCACAACATGTGCATACAAATTCTAAAATGCATATTACTACATATTTAAACAAATGGTGCATATTCAAATAACAAATTCGGTTACTAGTTAGAACAAGCTGATGTTCAGCCCGTGGACAGAATTTAACATTTCAGAAACGAAACTAAACATAATCCAAACAGATCCTTGGCGGCTACTCGTCGTAGTTCATGTAGCTAGTACTCTTCACACCAGCTGGTTGTCGTCCAGAGCAGCGCTGCCGGTCTCCACACCTTGCTCGGCTTGAAGATTTGTCTTGTCAGCCCGAGCGGCGAGGACATCAGCTTGAGCGGCCACGGCATCAGCTCGACCTGCCGCGACATCAGCCCGAGTGGACGCGCCAGCCGCTCTGCTTCAGACCTTCGGTCCGCAACATCAGCCCGATCACTGTCGCGACATCAGCCCGAGCGGGAAGAACAATCAGCTCGACCGGCCGCAATTTCATTCCGAGCGGCCGCGATATCAATCCGAGCGGCCGCAACATCAAGCCGAGCGACCGCAATATCAGCTCGAGCGGACGCGACGACATGAGCACGCGGCGCTTGAGCAGCCCGAACCTCCGCGGCATTGGCCCGAGCGGGCGCGATGAAATGAGCACCCGCGACTTCAGCAGCCCGAACCTCCGCGACATCGGCCGAGCGGAGAGGACATCAGCCCGAGCCTCCGCGGCATCCACCCATGCGGCAAATCTGGCCGCCTCGGAGCCGCGCCGACCTCTTGCCGCGCATGTGGCTGACCATCGATCAGAAGTAAAGGGGAAGATCTATGCTAGAGGAGGCGGTTCGGAGAAGATCTAAGCTACCAGAGCGGCGGGGAGTGGAACTATGAGATAAGATCTAAGCAACCCAGAGCAGCGGAGCAGAGCGGGTCAGTGGAAGAACGCACCTGAGCTGGGGGATTGAGCAGACGATGAGAAATGGCGGCGGCGATGAGCAGAGTGGCAGCGATGGAGAAACTGTGAGGGGCGGGGAAATGGGGAATGCCGAGAGAGGGTCAGGGTCGAGATAGAGGGTTTGAGTTGCGTGGCGGCAATGGAAATAATCCCCCGCCCCTCCCCCCTAATTTTGAGCCAATTTTTTTTGGCCTTTTTGCCGCCAATATTTCCTCTTCGGACCTTACTTATGTTTGGTCACTCGGGATTTTGCTATAATCATATAAAAATAAAAACAAATAAGAAAAAATGTTATAAATTTTAAAAAGGTGTGCGTATCCTTTGTACTGTTCATTTAAGTTGATATACAATAAATTGAGCATATATGAAGAGATTATATGATGTAGTATACAAGCATTGTAGTTTATACTCAAAGGTGTGATCAACCGGCAGGGACATTGTACTCCTCATAATAGAAATTCAGTGCATTTTTTTTGGAATTGCGTAACACAGTTACCACAGCCTGTAGGTATCATGTGATAAACACATAGCAAGTTTCATGATTTTCTGACATGTTTTACGTATAATATATATAATACCATTAAAAAGATAATAAATCAATTAAATGCAAGAACAATAGACATTCAATTTTAAAACTCTCAAAAAAAACCAGTACCAACATTCTGTGATAAGTATCATTATAAAATTCAATAATAACATTTTAAAGAACTATTAATACACGAACATCGTTTTAGGGCAAACTCGGAGTGTGTCTGGACCCTCCGGATATTGGTTTATCAAAATATGAGCTAGCTGGCTACAATATTTATTAATTAAGTACTTACTACAACACATGTACTGATATCATTTAGTGCAAAGATGGCAATTTTCATACATATTTACATAGGTAAAAAAAATGGCATGTAAATTATTACTTCAAAATTTCGCGTAATATGTAAATACAAAAAATTTTGTTGATTCCAATGCAGCATTTCAATGGATGGGACAATAATGAGATGCCAGACCCACATAACTACTAGATCAGAACCAACAATTATATATATGCAACACCTAAATTGCAAGCATGAGGACTCGAACTTGGGTGGGCAAGGAAGACATAAACATCTCCTTGCCACTAGGCTAAGCCTATGTTTGCGAAAAACTCCAACCGTTAGATATTGAACATTAAAGTTAGAATGCACAGAGCCATACAATTTTTTTTTGAAATTGCGTAATACAAGTACCATAGCCTGTAGGTAATTATATGATAATTAAACAATAGCAAGTTTCATGATTTTCCGACATGTTTTAGGTATTCTATAAAAAAAACCATTAAAAATCCAATAAATCAATTAAATGCAAGAACAATAGATATTCAATTTTAAAACCCCAAAAAATCACAGTACCAACATTTTGTGATAAGTATCATTATAAAATTCCAATAATAAATTTAAAGAATATTAATATACGAACATCGTTTTAGGGCAAAATCGGAGTGTGTCCGGACCCTTCGGATATTGGTTTATCAAAATTGAGCTAGCTAGCTACAAATATTTTATAATTAAGTACTTACTACTACACATTAATATAGGTAAAATATGGCATGTAAATTGAAAATAATTAATAAAAAGCCAAAAACAATGTGTATATAACTGGAAAACAAAAAATTTGGTTGCAATGCAACAGTTCGATGGATGCGACAACCCACTATCATCGACTACTAATTAATCCATAATAGTGAATTGCCGGAGCCACAAGACTACAGGATCACAACCTTTTTATATGCAACACCGAAATTGCGAGCGTGAGGACTCGAACTTGGGTGGGCAAGGAAGGCATCAACATCCCCTTGCCACTAGGCTAAGCCTAGTTTTCGACAATACTCCAACCGTTAGATATATATTATAATTAGAATGCACGCGAGTCATGAATGCATTAGCAGAGCTATAACTACTGGCCGGCGCGCAGCTTAGGGCTAGCTAGCTCTGCATCGATGCCGGTACACGCGCGCATGCCTGCACGGCGCGCCGCTCTCGTGTATGCAGGATGTGCAGCGTGCGCATGCCTGTGGCGCGCCGTTGTATCGGCCGTGTTATGAGCGCTCACACTCGCCTGCCCACTGGTCAAAGTGTGGCGCCCTGCCGTGCGTGTACGTGCCCCGTGCATGCGCATCGTGGCGCGCTCTGCATCGCGGTCTCTGCGGCCACACTAACGCCTGCTCGCTCACATAAGCATGCGCATGCATGCATGCCCACAGCGTGCGCGTCTCAGGTCGTCGGAGAGTGCTTGTTGGCGTGAATCACACGTTCTTGGGAGACCCCAAGAGGAAGGTATGATGCAGTTCAGCAGCAAGTTTTCCCTCAAAAGAAACCAAGGTTATCGAACCAGTAGGAGCAGCAACTCTTCAGAAGGTTGTTGGTGGCTCGCGCGGCGCAACACGATCACCAACGTGGAATCTGCACACAACACAATCAAACTACTTTGCCCCAACGAAACAGTGAGGTTGTCAATCTCACGGCTTGCTGAAAACAAAGGATTAAACGTATGGTGTGGAAAATGAGTATTAAATTGCAGAGAATGAAAAAGGAACAGTTTGCAGTTTGTGGTTGTTTAATCAGTGTAAAAGAATGGACCGGGGTCCACAGTTCACTAGTGGTGTCTCTCCATAAAAGATAACTAACATGTTGGGTGAACAAATTACAGCTGGGCAATTGACAATAGTGAGCGCATGACAATGCATATACATGACATGATGACTACTATGATATTTAATTGGGCATTACGACATAATACATAGACCGTTATCCAACAGCATCTATGACTAATAATCCACCGCCGGGTTGTCATCCGAGTCCCCGTTGGTATTAAGTTGCAAGCAACGGATAATTGCATTAAGTAAAGTGCGTAATGTAAACAAACACATATGCCGTGGACATAGCATCGTTAGGTTATCCCTAGTGGCAACAGCACATCCACAACCTTAGAACTTTCTGTCACTGTCCCAGGTTAAACGGAGCATGAACCCACTATCTAGCATAAATACTCTCTCTTGGAGTTACAAGCATCTACTTGGCCAAAGCATCTACGAGTAACGGAAAGCATGCAAGATCTTAAATAACATAGATAGATTGATAATCAACTTGACATAATATTCAATATTCATCGGATCCCAGCAAACACAACATGTAGCATTACAATAATATGATCTTGATCATGTAGGGCAGCTCACAAGATCTAAACATGATGGCACAAAGTGGAGAGACAACCATCTAGCTACTGCTATGGACCCGTAGTCCAAGGATGAACTACTCACGCATCACTCCGGAGGCAGGCATGGCGATGTAGAAGCCTCCGGTGACGATTCCCCTCTCCGGCAGGGTGCCGGGAAGAGGTTCTGAACCCTCCCGAGCTAGGGTTGACGGCGGCGGCGTCTCTGGAACTTTTCGTGGATATTTGCTCAGGTACTTAGGGTTTTCGCGTCGGGGGAATAAGTAGGCGAAAGGGCGGCGGCTGCGACCCCCGAGGGGCCCACACCACCCTAGGGCGCGCAGGGGGGCCCGCGCCCTAGTGGCGTGTGGGGCCTCCTGGCCCTCCTCTGCTGCTCCTTCGTCCGTCAGGTGTTCTGGAAAAATAGGACCCCGTAGTTTCGTCCAATTCCGAGAATATTTCCAGACTAGCTTTTCTGGAATACAAAAACAGCAGAAAACAGGAACTGGCACTTCGGCATCTTGTTAATAGGTTAGTCCCAAAAAATGTATAAAAGTGATATAAAGTAGATGCAAAACATGTAGCAATTGGTATAAAACAAGCATGGAACATCAAAAATTATAGATACGTTTGAGACGTATCAGCATCCCCAAGCTTAGTTCCTACTCGTCCTCGAGTAGGTAAACGATAAAAACAAAATAATTTTTGAGGTGACATGCTACATCATAATCTTGATCATATAATATTGCAAGGCACATGTAAATGAATGAAGTGATCCAAGTCAATGGTCTATAATTTGCTACCAAATAGATAATGAGTAAACAATGAATCACACAAGCTAAACGTTTTCATGAATAGTACTTTCGAGACAAGCATCAAACAGTTTTGCATAAGTGTTAACTCATAAAGCAATAGTTTCTAATAAAAGGTATTTAATCAACACAAAGGAAGAATTAGTTTCAGCATTTGCTTCAACTTTCAACATATTTATCTCATGGATATTGTCAACACAAAGTAGTATAACAAGTCCAATACATTGCATATAACGCATGTTGTAACAAAGTTGACACTAGTGTTTGCTTGTGGAAGACAGAAAGAATAGGAAAACTGACTCAACATAAAAGTAAAAGAAAGGCCCTTCGCAGAGGGAAGCAGGGATTAAATCATGTGCTAGAGCTTTTAGGTTTTTGAAAGCATATAGAGATTGCATAAAATATTTGATACTCCTCCCAACCTTGCTAACACAAGCCATGGCTAACCGAATCCTCGGGTGCCTTCCATCAATCACATACCATGGAGGAGTATCTATTTTTGAGAGGTGTTTGTTAATTGTCAACGAATGGTAGCGGGTGAGAACAGTATTCTACCTGTCGAACGGACTTTTAAGAGCGGCTCCCATGAAGGACGTTATTTCTACCAGCAAGGCAGATCATCCCTCTTTCTCTTTGGTTTACACACATTCAGGTATTTCACTGTTTGTCATTGCTTACTGATGAATCAGGGCAAAAGTGTGAAGAGAATTAATTGGTTAAAGTTGTAATTAATTGGGACTGGGCACCCCGTTGCCAGCTCTTTTTGCAAGTTATTGGATAAGCGGATGTATATGCCACTAGTCCAGGTGTAAAAGTCCATTGACAAATAGAATAAAGAATAACCACACTAATTCCTCATGAGCTAGTAAACATTGACACAAAAAGGGAATAATAACATTTTGAATAATTTAAAGGTAGCACATGAAAAATTTACTTGGAGTGGCAAGGAAATACCACATATAGGTAGTTATGGTGGACACAAATGGCATGGATTTTGGCTCAAGGATTTGGATGCACGAGAAGCATTCCCTCTCAGTACAGAGTTTAGGCTAGCAAGGTTATGTAAGCAAACAAGAATATCAACCCGTACACCAAGTTTTATATGACAAACATATTGCAAACGTTATAAGACTTCATACCGTCTTCCTTGTTAACCAAACCCTGTTATTAGAAAATATCTAGACCTTAGAGATACCACCGATGCAAACCAAATTTTCAACAAGCTTTACGGTAGTTCTTCACTAATAGGCTTAACTCATGTGATGCACAATTTAATCATGATCTACTTGTTAACTCAAAACAATTGACAAGCATCAAGTTATCCATTTTAGTGATCTACAAGATTAAGCAAGTTTTTCCTTATACCAATTACCACATGCAACATTTTCTGAACCAACCAAACACCAATCAATTTATTTCATCAACTCTCCAAACAAATATAAGTGAAGCAAGAGAGTACTTTCTACAAAAGAAAGCTAATAGCTCTGACAAGAGATACATGAAAACAAGAGCTAAAAGCTGAACAGCGCTAGATATGAATACTCAACAAATATAAGTGAAGAATAGGAGTATTCTCATGAAAAAGCGGAGCGTGTCTCTCTCCCAATCAAGAATGCTAGGGTCCAGTCAAGCTTTATTGAAAATAAAAGTGCAATACTGAAAATAAAAGCACACAGACGCTCCAAGAAAAGCACATATGATGTGAAAGAATTAAAATATAGTTTCACTAGAGATGACCTGATAATTTTGACGATGAAGAAGGGGATGCCTTGGGCATCCCCAAGCTTAGACGCTTGAGTCTTCTTGAAATATGCTGGGGAGATCCATGGGAGCCTCCCCAAGCTTAAGCTCTTCACTCTTCTTGATCCTATTATATCATCCTTCTCTCTTGACCCTTGAAAACTTCCGTCACACCAAACTCAAAGTAGATCTCATTAGAGGGTTAGTGCATAATCAAAAATTCACATGTTCTATAAAGACGCAATATGATTTGTTACTTTAAACATTAGCTACAGCCACTGATGTTATGTGAAGCTCTTCCACCCAAAAAAGAATTTCACTCAACACTAGTAAAAGAGAGAATGCAAAATAAAAAGGCATAATCTGTCTAAAACAGAACAGTCCGCAAAGACGAATTTTTTCGAGGCACTTACGACGCTCAGATCGAAAACTTGAACTAATGAAAGATTCAGACATTCATAAAGATTACGCACAAAAATTTCAGATTTAATTAACAATCTGGTGATTTTAGGAATTTCGTACAGTGAACAGCAAAAATCTGTTTCTGCGCAGCAATCAAAATTAAGCATCATCTTAACATTAGAGGCTACTCTTGGCACAACAATGCGAGAAAATAAAGATACAAAGGAGTTGCTACAGAAGTAAACACTCCTTGACTCAATAAAAGAAAAATTGCAGAAATAAAATAATGGGTTGCCTCCCATAAGCGCTTTTCTTTAACGCCTTTTAGCTAGGCTTGATAGTTTTAATGATGCTCACATAAAATAGAAAATGAAGCAAAAAGAGCATCAAGAAGCAAATTCGAAACACATTTAAGTCTAACCCACTTCCTATGCATAGGAATCTTGTACACAAATAAATTCATAAAGAACAAAGTGACAAGCATAGGAAGATAAAACAAGAGCAACTTCAGAACTTTCAGCATATAGAGAGGTGTTTTAGTACCATGAAAATTTCTACAACCATATTTTCCTCTCTCATAATAATTTTCAGTAGCATCATGAACAAACTCAACAATATAACTATCACATAAAGCATGCTTTTCATGATCTACAAACACATAATTTTTATCAAGCTCAAAAATAGTGGGATTAAAACTTTCAAACCCACTTTTAACAATTTTATAACAAGATGATTGATCATTCTCAAAGGTATGGGACTCCATCTAGATAAAGTCAAGACCTCTCCAATCCCATTTTCATTAGCAGTACAATTAATATTATCAACCAATATAGGACCATCATCTAGAGCTTTATCATAAACATTTTCTAAGCAAAACTCTTTAGTACCATGCATTTCGATATCAGGCACAAATAAAGGATTATCATAAGATTCATCAAAATAGCATGGATTATCATAAATAACAGTAGCATAATTATTCTCACAAGTTTTACTCATAGGGAATATTTCAAGAGAATCCACAGGAACATAACATTCATCCTCCTTTGGCAAGCATGGAGGGTGATCAAATAATGTAAGAGTTAAAGAGTTACTCTCATTAGAAGGTAGGCATGGGTTCCATTCTTCCTCCTTTTGTTCATCACTCTCCTCCTCTTTTTCATCCAATGAGCTTTCAGTTCAGCAATTTCTTCTTCCACAGGTTCCTGCAAATTGTGAGTACATTCTTGTGCATTAATGAGTCTCTCTTTATAATCAATGATATAACAATTATTGCTGAAATTTTCTAGGCAATAATCAAGAATAAAAGAGACGTATCTTTAAGTTTATTGCAAGCAACACAAGTTTCATAATTTTTAGCCATGAAGGAGTCTATTTCAGAAGCTCCCATAAGTAAAACAAATTGTTCTACTTCTTCAACTCCCAAATGAATATAGTTATTCCAATGATAGTTCATAATTAAAACGTTTTCACTAAAGCCACATTGGAATTTAAGATGTTTAGTATCCTGTTCAGAGCAACAATTTATATCATGGCGTTCCAGCAAAATTTCAGCAATTTGATTTAACTTTTTTATCATGCCTCTCATGATTTTACCCTCTCTTGATTCTCTATACTTTATATATAATTCTCTAGCTTCCATCAACATAGAGGTTCTAGTAAATTCTTCCATAGCAAAAGTTTTTATAGGATTTTCAGTTTTATAATTTTTATGGGTTTCCAAGTAAACAAGCAAAACATAACTGGATAAAAGTAAACTAAGCAAGACAAAAACAAAGTAAAGAGATTGGAAGCGTGAAACTCCCCTTGCAGAAGACTGCTGTCTCCCCGGCAACGGCGCCAGAAAAAGGTTGCTTGTTGGCGTGAATCACACGTTCGTTGGGAGACCCAAGAGGAAGGTATGATGCAGTTCAGCAGCAAGTTTTTCCTCATAAAGAAACCAAGGTTATCGAACCAGTAGGAGCAGCAACTCTTCAGAAGGTTGTTGGTGGCTCGCGCGGCGCAACACGATCACCAACGTGGAATCTGCACACAACACAATCAAACTACTTTGCCCCAACGAAACAGTGAGGTTGTCAATCTCACCGGCTTGCTGAAAACAAAGGATTAAACGTATGGTGTGGAAAATGAGTATTAAATTGCAGAGAATGAAAAAGGAACAGTTTGTAGTTTGTGGTGGTTTAATCAGTCTAAAAGAATGGACCGGGGTCCACAGTTCACTAGTGGTGTCTCTCCATAAAAGATAAATAACATGTTGGGTGAACAAATTACAGCTGGGCAATTGACAAATAGTGAGCGCATGACAATGCATATATATGACATGATGATTACTATGATATTTAATTGGGCATTACGACATAATACATAGACCGTCATCCAACAGTGTCTATGGCTAATAATCACCGCCGGGTTGTCATCCGAGTTCCCCGTTGGTATTAAGTTGCAAGCAACGGATAATTGCATTAAGTAATGTGCGTAATGTAAACAAATACATATGACCGTGGACATAGCATTGTTAGGTTATCCCTAGTGGCAACAACACATCTGCAACCTTAGAAGTTGTTGTCACTCTCCCAGATTACCGGAGGCATGAACCCACTATCTAGCATAAATACTCTCTCTTGGAGTTACAAGCATCTACTTGGCCAAAGCATCTACGAGTAAGGGAAAGCATGCAAGATCTTAAATAACATAGGGCATAGATTGATAATCAACTTGTCATATTATTCAATATTCATCGGATCCCAGCAAACACAACATGTGGCATTACAATAATATGATCTTGATCATGTAGGGCTGTAATGTCCCAAATTTTGGAACCAGGAAAACCTTAATTGTCCGAGACCTAAAATTTAGGGGCAACAAAAACTTTTTGAAATGTCTTGTTACTAGATGTGATTTACTCATGTTTGTTTGGTTTGTCACGTTGTGGTATGGGTTTGTGTCACGACCTCTTTAAATATCAAGCTTGGAACTCAACCTGGTTATGATATGACCTTTGAGATCAATGTTTTGACAAGTAAAAAATGGTCCATATATCTTCTCCTCTCAGAATTTTAACAAACTCCATTTACCCTGATGTTTTGATTTTAGCAACTACCCAAAAATCTATTCTTTGAGAGAATAAAAGTACTTTCAAATTTACCCATTTTTAAACCATGGAGGACTATATAATAAGTCCTAATATATCTTTAAGTTAAGGTGTTGCTAGTATTTTCAACCCTTATTTAAAAACTCTAAATTTCTACTTCTTTGGAAAATATTACTAAGAAGTGGTTTAATTCTCTTTCTACCAAAAACCTTGCCATGATCATGTTTGTCACCACCTCACATATATGTTTGGTTATTTATCCAATTGTTTGTATGTTTGAACTTTTGACTTGTGCTTATTTTATCTGTCTTGAGTGTGTATTTCTGTGAGTGACATGTGGTTTTGTTGGTATCAAGTTAAGGTTTATTGCTTGAATTGGAATCATAGAGTCTTGTTTGATGTTTTTGCATCCTTGTAACTTGTTTACCTCTTTTTAGGTTGTTTGAGTTAAAACATTTCTAAAACAATTAATTATTAAATAGTGCAAATCTATCTTAGCTCATGTTAACTTTTAGCATTTCTAGAGCCTCACCGTTTGTGTTTCTTTTGATCTTTTTGGAAATACAAAACTTGTAGCATCTCCTACATCCCCTCTACTTTCCTTATATAGCAATCTCAAAAATTTACTAAAATGTTTGATCCCTAATCCTTGCTTGTTTTTAGTGCTTCATAATAAGGTGACCAATTGCTCCAGTATCTAATACCATTTTGTCACCTCCGTGTTTCTTCGACATATTGATATTTGTGCCAATGAATCAGGACACCATTCATCCTTGGCACCATCTCTCGCACCCCAAAGCTTTTAGTGGGCCTTGTGAGCTTAAGAAACATTTAATCCATGATGGTTTTGATGCTACCACAATAACAGCATTTCAGGACTTAGAATTTTTCTAAGTCACTGTCTGAATTTTCTGAAAACTGTTATTTTATTCACTTTTGCACTTCTCTCCCTAAGCAAACCAGGACCCCTTTGGGCAATGCACCTGCACCCCTCCCTTCTCTATCACCTGTGCTTGCTAGAAAAATTATTTTGATCTGTCCTTGAGCCCCTGCTTGCTTAATTTTTAGTGTTAAACATGGTACCAATTTAATTCTGCACACTCTCCCCTAATCACCTAAAACAAGTAAAAACCTAATCTATCATCTCTCCAACGACTCTCTCTCTGCTGGAAACAAAGAGGGAGACCAGCACCTCGACCCTGGCCCACGTGTCATCCCCCCAAGCACCCTCTCCTCCACTCATCTCTCTCCTTTTCCGAAGACAACCAATCGGAGCTCACTCCCTCCCTCCCCACTGGCCAAGCCATGTCCATCCAGACCACCTCCTCTCTGTCCCCCACACCACCGCCCTCCAGAGCCAATGGGCGTGCCATCACCCCTCCCTCTCACCCCACACCCGAAACCCTAACAAAACGGGCTCCCTGCCCAAAACCCGACCCCGTGCTCCTCTGCCCTCCATTCCCCTCTCAGACCACGCACACACACCACCTCTCTCCACCCCAGAAGCCAGCCCGAGCTCGAGCCCTCTGCACCTCTCGAGAAGAAGGTTTTCATCTCGGTAGCCGTCGGAGAAGAACGGCGTTTGCCAGCGTTTCTCTCCATCTTTCTCGGCCATTTTTGCACCTCCGAGGCCCCCTTGATCTTCTCCCCCTCATGCACATTTTGTTTTGGTCCCAGGTTCACCGGAGCCGCCGCTGCCATGGACGAACGGAGAAGCTCGCCTCGGCCGCGCCATCAACTGGGAGCACGGCGGCAAGCTCCGAGGCCACCTTCGAGTCTCCCTTGACCTCCTCCGCCTCCCTGCATCTCGCCGTCAACTCCCAGCCACCCCACAGTGAGCTTCCAGCCCTCCCGAGACCTCTCTCTCTCGCTGTTGTACATGTGTGTATCTGGAGGTTGAGGACTGATGTCTACGTGTGCTTCTATTCTTGTAGACAGTGTTGGGCCTCCAAGAGCAGAGGTTTGTAGAACAGCAGCAAGTTTCCCTTCAGTGAATCACCCAAGGTTTATCGAACTCAGGGAGGTAGAGGTCAAAGATATCCCTCTCAAGCAACCCAGCAATTAAGATACAAGAAGTCTCTTGTGTCCCCAACACACCTAATACACTTGTCAGATGTATAGGGGCACTAGTTCGGCGAAGAGATAGTGAAATACAAGTAATATGGATGATTATAAGTAGTAACAGCAATCTGAAATAAAGATGGCAGCAAGCAAACATGTAGCAGAACTTGTTGTAAACGGTGTTTCAATGCTTAGAAACAAGGCCTAGGGATCATACTTTCACTAGTGGTACCTCTCAACATGTTAGCACAACTGAATGCAAGTAAATGATACTCGGGATTATTCTCTTTCTTGATAACACAAGAGTACTATGTGTAGGGCTGCAAAAGCACTCCTCAAAGTCTGAGTAAACAAACACCACAATTCCCAAGAATAAGCCATGCTAAATATCTAAATTATTCATAGAGTCACACACAAGTACCCACACTGTCACCTTGATACCGTGTTGTCACAATGACTCGGGGAACTAGATACAATCACTTGAGTAGCATAAACATTACATATGAATTCAGCGATACTAGCAATACTCATGATCACATAAAGATCACACCATGGGAGAGAGAGGTAAACCACATAGCTACCGGTAGAGCACTCAGCCTCGGGGGAGACTACTCACACATGGTCATGGTGAGCACACTTGATGGAGAGGTTGATGAAGAGGTGCAGCCCGGAGAGGAGACGACGGACCGCTGCAGCCACGGCGCGGCGGCGGCGCTGGAGATGGAGATGGCGATGGAGTCGATGGAGATGGCTCCGGGGGCACTTCCCCGTCCTGACGGCGTGCCGGATCAGAGATTCTGTCCCCCGAAACTTGTCGTCGATGGCGGCGGCGCTGCGGAACTCTTCGTGGAATATGACAGGATATTTTAGGGTTTTCGCGTCGAGGGGAATAAATAGGTGAAGGGGCAGCGTCGGTGGAGGCCCGAGGGGCCCACCTCATAGGTCGGCGCGGTTACTGTTCATACCGCGCGAGCAGGTGGTCTGGGCACCTCGGTGCCCCCCTTCGTCTCTCCTTCGGACTCCGTGTACGTGTTGGAAAAAAGGGACTTCGGTCTTTGTTTCGTGCAATTCCGAGAATATTCGCAGAACAACTTTTCTGGAACCAAAAATAGCAGAAAACAGGAACTGGCACTGTGGCATCTTGTTAATAGGTTAGTCCCGGAAAATGCATAAAAGTGATATGAAGTGTATATAAAACATGTAGCAAATGGTATAATATAAGCATGGAACATCAGAAATTATGGATACGTTGGAGACGTATCAAGCATCCCCAAGCTTAGTTCTACTCGTCCTCGAGTAGGTAAAACGATAACAACAAATAATTTCTGAGGAGACATGCTTTCACACAATCTTGATCATAATATTGCAAGGCTCATGTCATGAATGAAGTGACTCAAAGCAATGGTCTATAGTTTGCTAACATAGATAAAGAGTAAACAATGAATCATATAAGCAAAAACTTTTCATGAATAGTACTTTCAAGACAAGCATCAAAAAGTTTTGCATAAGAGGTAACTCATAAAGCAATAGATTCAAAGTAAAAGGCATTGAAGCAACACAAAGGATGATTAAGTTTCAGCAATTGCTTTCAACTTGTAACATGTATATCTCATGGATAGTTGTCAACATAAAGCAATATAACAAGTGCAATAAGTAAACATGTAAGAATCAATGCACACAAAGTTGACACAAGTGTTTGCTTCTAAGATAGAAAGGAGTAGGTAAACTGACTCAACATAAAGTAAAAGATAGGCCCTTCGCAGAGGGAAGCAGGGATTAAATCATGTGCTAGAGCTTTTTAAGTTTTCGAAAGCATATAGAGAGCACAAAATAAGTATTTGAGAGGTGTTTGTTGTTGTCAACGAATGGTAGTGGGCACTCTAACCCCCTTGTCAACCAGACTTTCAAGAGCGGCTCCCATGAAGGACGTTATCTCTACCAGCAAGGTAGATCATCCCTCTTCTCTTTTGTTTACACATGTATTTTAGTTTCTTTATAGATGACACTCCTCCCAACCTTTTGCTTACACAAGCCATGGCTAACCGAATCCTCGGGTGCCTTCCAACATTCACATACCATGGAGGAGTGTCTATTTGCAAATTAAGTTGCTTACTGATAAATCAGGGCAAAACATGTGAAGAGAATTATTAATGAAAGTTGTAATTAATTGGGGCTGGGCACCCCGTTGCCAGCTCTTTTTGCAAATTATTGGATAAGCGGATGTATATGCCACTAGTCCATTGGTGAAAGTCTGTCAGAAGTAAATGACAAGATTGAAAGATAAAACACCACATACTTCCTCATGAGCTATAAAACATTGACACAAATAAGGAGTAATAAAGTTTTGAATAGTTTAAAGGTAGCACATGAAATATTTACTTGGAATGGCAGGAAATACCACATAGTAGGTAGGTATGGTGGACACAAATGGCATGGGTTTTGGCTCAAGTTTGGATGCACGAGAAGCATTCCCTCTCAGTACAGAGTTTAGGCTAGCAAGGTTGTTTGAAGCAAACACAAGTATAAACCGGTACAGCAAGAATCACATAAAAACATATTGCAAGTATTATAAGACTCTACACTGTCTTCCTTGTTGCTCAAACATTTTACCAGAAAATATCTAGACCTTAGAGAGAACAAATATGCATCCCAAGTCTCAACAAGCTCTACGGTAGTTCTCCACTACTAGGCTTTAACTACATGATGCAAGAGCTTAAACATGATCTACTTGAGAGCTCAAAACAATTGCAAAGTATCAAATCGAAACAAGACAATGATCTACAAGAATGCATATGTCTTTTCCAATACCAACTACTACATGTAGCATTTTCTTTCTTCCAAACAAACACCAATCAATTTATTTAAACATAAACTCTCCAAATGATAATATAATGCAGCAAGAGAGTATTTAAAACAAGTGCTAACAGCTCGAAGAGATGCATGAAAAACAGGAGCTAAAAGCACTGCAGTAGCTAGTTAAGAATACTCAACAAATATAAGTGAAGAACATGAGTATTCACATGAAAAAGCGGAGCGTGTCTCTCTCCCACACAAGGATTGCTAGGATCCGAATTTATTCAAACAAAAACAAAAATAAAACACACAGACGCTCCAAGTAAAGCGCATAAGATGTGAAAGAATTAAAATATAGTTTCACTAGAGATGACCTGATAAGTTTTGATGAAGAAGGGGATGCCTTGGGCATCCCCAAGCTTAGACGCTTGAGTCTTCTTGAATATGGGGATGAACCACGGGGGCATCCCCAAGCTTAGGCTTTTCACTCTTCTTGATCACATAATATCACCCTTCTCTCTTGATCCTTGAAAACTTCCTTCACACCAAACTCAAACAGTTCTCATTAGAGGGTTAGTGCATAATCAAAAATTCTATATTCTGTAATGATACAATCATTCCCAAAGCTTCTGGACATTAGCTACAGCCACCAATGCTTTGTGGAGCAAAGAAATCCACACAAACATCGTAAAAGAGCGAATGCAAAACAAAAGGCAGAATCTGTCAAAAACAGAACAGTCTGTAAACACGAATTTTTTCGAGGCACTTAAGTTGCTCAGATGGATCTGGCCCAAATAATGAAAGTTGCGTACATATCTCAGGAAGATGCGTGATTTTTCAGAATTTTTGAATTTTCTACAGGGAGAAAAGCTCAAATTCGTGACAGCAAAAATCTGTTACTGCGCAGAAATCCAAATCTTGCATCAACTTTCAATATAGAACTTTACTTGGCACAACAATGCGATAAAATAAAGATACAAAGGAGTTGCTACAGAAGTGACAAAACTCCTTGACTCAAAACAAAAAGAAAAGCAAAAATAACAGAAAATAAAAACAATGGGTTGTCTCCCATAAGCGCTTTTCTTTAAAGCCTTTTAGCTAGGCATAGTGATTTTTATGATGCCACATAAAGATGAGAGTTGAAACATAAAAGAGAGCATCAAGAAGCATATATAAAACATGTTTAAATCTAACACTCTTTCTATGCATAGGAGTCTTGTAAGAAAATAAGTCAATGAAGAACAAAGTGACTAGCATAGAAAGCAAAACAAGTGTAACTTCAAAAATTTCAACATAAAGAGAGAAGACTTAATATTATTGTGATATATGAAATCGTGTCTCCCTCTCTCATAAGGACCAGTAGGTCTTAAAGTACCCAGCAAATAAAAGCAAATCAAGAGAAAGCTCAAAACCTTCATCATAAAGAGAAGAAATTTAGTAACATGAAGATTTCTATAACCATACTTTCCTCTCTCAAAATAATTTTCAGTGGCATCATGAATAAACTCAACAATATAGCTATCACATAAAGCATTCTTATCATGATCCACATGCATAAAGTATCATTACTCTCCACATAAGCATAATCAATTTTATTAGTAATAGTGAGAGTAAAACTATCACATCCATCATTGTAATCATCATAAATTGCAGGCATAGTATAATCATAATAAACTTTATCCTCCATAGTAGGTGGCACCAAAATACCACTATCATTATAATCATCATAAATTGGAGGCAAAGTATCATCAAAGAAAATTTTCTCCTCAAAACTTGGGGGACTAAAAATATCATATTCATCAAACCAGCTTCCCCAAGCTTAGACTTTTCCATAGCATTAGCAATAATGGTGTTCAAAGAATTTATAGTAATAACATTGCTACCATCATGCAAACAAGCCTCCATAGGTTTTTTAATTTTCTCTTCAAAAGCATCATGTCCTAATTCAATATAAAGTTCATAAAGATCTCTAATTTTGTTGTTGTTTTCCATTAAGCCTAACTAGTGAAAATAAAAACAAGAAACAAAAAGATATAATTGCAGAATCTAAAGGAAATAACTTCGAGCACTCACACACTAGCAACAATACTAGAAAATAGCTTTGTAGCCAGAGGATGTGAATACCTTTTACCTTACCTCCCCGGCAACGGCGCCAGAAAATAGCTTGATGTCTACGTGTGCTTCTATTCTTGTAGACAGTGTTGGGCCTCCAAGAGCAGAGGTTTGTAGAACAGCAGCAAGTTTCCCTTAAGTGAATCACCCAAGGTTTATCGAACTCAGGGAGGTAGAGGTCAAAAATATCCCTCTCAAGCAACCCTGCAATTAAGATACAAGAAGTCTCTTGTGTCCCCAACACACCAATACACTTGTCAGATGTATAGGTGCACTAGTTCGGCGAAGAGATAGTGAAATACAAGTAATATGGATGATTATAAGTAGTAACTGCAATCTGAAATAAAGATGGCAGCAAGCAAACATGTAGCAGAACTTGTTGTAAACGGTGTTTCAATGCTTAGAAACAAGGCCTAGGGATCATACTTTCACTAGTGGTACCTCTCAACATGTTAGCACAATTGAATGCAAGTAAATGATACTCGGGATTATTCTCCTTCTTGATAGCACAAGAGTACTATGTGTAGGGCTGCAAAAGCACTCCTCAAAGTCTGGGTAAACAAACACCACAATTCCCAAGAATAAGCCATGATAAATATCTAAATTATTCATAGAGTCACACACAAGTACCCACACTGTCACCTTGATACCGTGTTGTCACAATGACTCCGGGAACTAGATACAATCACTTGAGTAGCATAAACATTACATATGAATTCAGCGATACTAGTAATACTCATGATCACATAAAGATCACACCATGGGAGAGAGAGGTAAACCACATAGCTACCGGTAGAGCCCTCAGCCTCGGGGAGATTACTCACACATGGTCATGGTGAGCACACTTGATGGAGAGGTTGATGAAGAGGTGCAGCCTGGAGAGGAGACGACGGACCGCTGCAGCCACGGCGCGGCGGCGGCGCTAGAGATGGAGATGGCGATGGAGTCGATGGAGATGGCTCCGGGGGCACTTCCCCGTCGCGACGGCATGCCGGAACAGAGATTCTGTCCCCGAAACTTGTCGTCGATGGCGGCGGCGCTGCGGAACTCTTCGTGGAATATGACAGGATATTTAGGGTTTTTCGCGTCGAGGGGAATAAATAGGTGAAGGGGCAGCGTCGGTGGAGGCCCGAGGGGCCCACCTCATAGGTCGGCGCGGTTACTGTTCATCCTGCGCGAGCAGGTGGTCTGGGCACCTCAGTGCCCCCCTTCGCTCTCCTTCGGACTCCGTGTACGTGCTGGAAAAATAGGGACTTCGGTCTTTGTTTGTGCAATTCCGAGAATATTTGCAGAACAACTTTTCTGGAACCAAAAATAGCACAAAACAGGAACTGGCACTGTGGCATCTTGTTAATAGGTTAGTCCGGAAATGCATAAAAGTGATATGAAGTGTATATAAAACATGTAGCAAATGGTATAATATAAGCATGGAACATCAGAAATTATGGATACGTTGGAGATGTATCAAGGACGCTCCAGCAGAGTGGGCCGAATTGGCTGGCCCAACTTTGCTCAGCTCGGATCTGGATTTTCTGAAAACTGTTATTTTATTCACTTTTGCACTTCTCTCCCTAAGCAAACCAGGACCCCTTTGGGCAATGCACCTGCACCCCTCCCTTCTCTATCACCTGTGCTTGCTAGAAAAATTATTTTGATCTGTCCTTGAGCCCCTGCTTGCTTAATTTTTAGTGTTGAACATGGTACCAATTTAATTCTGCACACTCTCCCCTAATCACCTAAAACAAGTAAAACCTAATCTATCATCTCTCCAACGACTCTCTCTCTGCTGGAAACAAAGAGGGAGACCAGCACCTCGACCCTGGCCCACGTGTCATCCCCCCAAGCACCCTCTCCTCCACTCATCTCTCTCCTTTTCCGAAGACAACCAATCGGAGCTCACTCCCTCCCTCCCCACTGGCCAAGCCATGTCCATCCAGACCACCTCCTCTCTGTCCCCCACACCACCGCCTCCAGAGCCAATGGGCGTGCCCATCACCCCTCCCTCTCACCCCCACACCCGAAACCCTAACAAAACGGGCTCCCTGCCCAAAACCCGACCCGTGCTCCTCTGCCCTCCATTCCCCTCTCAGACCACGCACACACACCACCTCTCTCCACCCCAGAAGCCAGCCCGAGCTCGAGCCCTCTGCACCTCTCGAGAAGAAGGTTTTCGTCTCGGTAGCCGTCGGAGAAGAACGGCGTTTGCCAGCGTTTCTCTCCATCTTTCTCGGCCATTTTTGCACCTCCGAGGCCCCCTTGATCTTCTCCCCTCATGCACATTTTGTTTTGGTCCCAGGTTCACCGGAGCCGCCGCTGCCATGGACGAACGGAGAAGCTCGCCTCGGCCGCGCCATCAACTGGGAGCACGGCGGCAAGCTCCGAGGCCACCTTCGAGTCTCCCTTGACCTCCTCCGCCTCCCTGCATCTCGCCGTCAACTCCAGCCACCCTACAGTGAGCTTCCAGCCCTCCCGAGACCTCTCTCTCTCGCTGTTGTACATGTGTGTATCTGGAGGTTGAGGACTGATGTCTACGTGTGCTTCTATTCTTGTAGACAGTGTTGGGCCTCCAAGAGCAGAGGTTTGTAGAACAGCAGCAAGTTTCCCTTCAGTGAATCACCAAGGTTTATCGAACTCAGGGAGGTAGAGGTCAAAGATATCCCTCTCAAGCAACCCAGCAATTAAGATACAAGAAGTCTCTTGTGTCCCCAACACACCTAATACACTTGTCAGATGTATAGGGGCACTAGTTCGGCGAAGAGATAGTGAAATACAAGTAATATGGATGATTATAAGTAGTAACAGCAATCTGAAATAAAGATGGCAGCAAGCAAACATGTAGCAGAACTTGTTGTAAACGGTGTTTCAATGCTTAGAAACAAGGCCTAGGGATCATACTTTCACTAGTGGTACCTCTCAACATGTTAGCACAACTGAATGCAAGTAAATGATACTCGGGATTATTCTCTTCTTGATAACACAAGAGTACTATGTGTAGGGCTGCAAAAGCACTCCTCAAAGTCTGAGTAAACAAACACCACAATTCCCAAGAATAAGCCATGCTAAATATCTAAATTATTCATAGAGTCACACACAAGTACCCACACTGTCACCTTGATACCGTGTTGTCACAATGACTCGGGGAACTAGATACAATCACTTGAGTAGCATAAACATTACATATGAATTCAGCGATACTAGCAATACTCATGATCACATAAAGATCACACCATGGGAGAGAGAGGTAAACCACATAGCTACCGGTAGAGCACTCAGCCTCGGGGGAGACTACTCACACATGGTCATGGTGAGCACACTTGATGGAGAGGTTGATGAAGAGGTGCAGCCCGGAGAGGAGACGACGGACCGCTGCAGCCACGGCGCGGCGGCGGCGCTGGAGATGGAGATGGCGATGGAGTCGATGGAGATGGCTCCGGGGGCACTTCCCCGTCCTGACGGCGTGCCGGATCAGAGATTCTGTCCCCCGAAACTTGTCGTCGATGGCGGCGGCGCTGCGGAACTCTTCGTGGAATATGACAGGATATTTTAGGGTTTTCGCGTCGAGGGGAATAAATAGGTGAAGGGGCAGCGTCGGTGGAGGCCCGAGGGGCCCACCTCATAGGTCGGCGCGGTTACTGTTCATACCGCGCGAGCAGGTGGTCTGGGCACCTCGGTGCCCCCCTTCGTCTCTCCTTCGGACTCCGTGTACGTGTTGGAAAAAAGGGACTTGGTCTTTGTTTCGTGCAATTCCGAGAATATTCGCAGAAGTAACTTTTCTGGAACCAAAAACAGCAGAAAACAGGAACTGGCACTGTGGCATCTTGTTAATAGGTTAGTCCCGGAAAATGCATAAAAGTGATATGAAGTGTATATAAAACATGTAGCAAATGGTATAATATAAGCATGGAACATCAGAAATTATGGATACGTTGGAGACGTATCAAGCATCCCCAAGCTTAGTTCTACTCGTCCTCGAGTAGGTAAAACGATAACAACAAATAATTTCTGAGGAGACATGCTTTCACACAATCTTGATCATAATATTGCAAGGCTCATGTCATGAATGAAGTGACTCAAAGCAATGGTCTATAGTTTGCTAACATAGATAAAGAGTAAACAATGAATCATATAAGCAAAAACTTTTCATGAATAGTACTTTCAAGACAAGCATCAAAAAGTTTTGCATAAGAGGTAACTCATAAAGCAATAGATTCAAAGTAAAAGGCATTGAAGCAACACAAAGGATGATTAAGTTTCAGCAATTGCTTTCAACTTGTAACATGTATATCTCATGGATAGTTGTCAACATAAAGCAATATAACAAGTGCAATAAGTAAACATGTAAGAATCAATGCACACAAAGTTGACACAGTGTTTGCTTCTAAGATAGAAAGGAGTAGGTAAACTGACTCAACATAAAGTAAAAGATAGGCCCTTCGCAGAGGGAAGCAGGGATTAAATCATGTGCTAGAGCTTTTTAAGTTTTCGAAAGCATATAGAGAGCACAAAATAAGTATTTGAGAGGTGTTTGTTGTTGTCAACGAATGGTAGTGGGCACTCTAACCCCCTTGTCAACCAGACTTTCAAGAGCGGCTCCCATGAAGGACGTTATCTCTACCAGCAAGGTAGATCATCCCTCTTCTCTTTTGTTTACACATGTATTTTAGTTTCTTTATAGTTGACACTCCTCCCAACCTTTTGCTTACACAAGCCATGGCTAACCGAATCCTCGGGTGCCTTCCAACATTCACATACCATGGAGGAGTGTCTATTTGCAAATTAAGTTGCTTACTGATAAATCAGGGCAAAACATGTGAAGAGAATTATTAATGAAAGTTGTAATTAATTGGGGCTGGGCACCCCGTTGCCAGCTCTTTTTGCAAATTATTGGATAAGCGGATGTATATGCCACTAGTCCATTGGTGAAAGTCTGTCAGAAGTAAATGACAAGATTGAAAGATAAAACACCACATACTTCCTCATGAGCTATAAAACATTGACACAAATAAGGAGTAATAAAGTTTTGAATAGTTTAAAGGTAGCACATGAAATATTTACTTGGAATGGCAGGAAATACCACATAGTAGGTAGGTATGGTGGACACAAATGGCATGGGTTTTGGCTCAAGTTTGGATGCACGAGAAGCATTCCCTCTCAGTACAGAGTTTAGGCTAGCAAGGTTGTTTGAAGCAAACACAAGTATAAACCGGTACAGCAAGAATCACATAAAAACATATTGCAAGTATTATAAGACTCTACACTGTCTTCCTTGTTGCTCAAACATTTTACCAGAAAATATCTAGACCTTAGAGAGAACAAATATGCATCCCAAGTCTCAACAAGCTCTACGGTAGTTCTCCACTACTAGGCTTTAACTACATGATGCAAGAGCTTAAACATGATCTACTTGAGAGCTCAAAACAATTGCAAAGTATCAAATCGAAACAAGACAATGATCTACAAGAATGCATATGTCTTTTCCAATACCAACTACTACATGTAGCATTTTCTTTCTTCCAAACAAACACCAATCAATTTATTTAAACATAAACTCTCCAAATGATAATATAATGCAGCAAGAGAGTATTTAAAACAAGTGCTAACAGCTCGAAGAGATGCATGAAAAACAGGAGCTAAAAGCACTGCAGTAGCTAGTTAAGAATACTCAACAAATATAAGTGAAGAACATGAGTATTCACATGAAAAAGCGGAGCGTGTCTCTCTCCCACACAAGGATTGCTAGGATCCGAATTTATTCAAACAAAAACAAAAATAAAAGCACACAGACGCTCCAAGTAAAGCGCATAAGATGTGAAAGAATTAAAATATAGTTTCACTAGAGATGACCTGATAAGTTTTGATGAAGAAGGGGATGCCTTGGGCATCCCCAAGCTTAGACGCTTGAGTCTTCTTGAATATGCAGGGATGAACCACGGGGGCATCCCCAAGCTTAGGCTTTTCACTCTTCTTGATCATAATATCATCCTTCTCTCTTGATCCTTGAAAACTTCCTTCACACCAAACTCGAAATAGTTCTCATTAGAGGGTTAGTGCATAATCAAAAATTCATATATTCTGTAATGATACAATCATTCCCAAAGCTTCTGGACATTAGCTACAGCCACCAATGCTTTGTGGAGCAAAGAAATCCACACAAACATCGTAAAAGAGCGAATGCAAAACAAAAGGCAGAATCTGTCAAAAACAGAACAGTCTGTAAAGACGAATTTTTTCGAGGCACTTAAGTTGCTCAGATGGATCTGGCCCAAAATAATGAAAGTTGCGTACATATCTCAGGAAGATGCGTGATTTTTCGTAGAATTTTTAGAATTTTCTACAGGGAGAAAAGCTCAAATTCGTGACAGCAAAAAATCTGTTACTGCGCAGAAATCCAAATCTTGCATCAACTTTCAATATAGAACTTTACTTGGCACAACAATGCGATAAAATAAAGATACAAAGGAGTTGCTACAGAAGTGACAAAACTCCTTGACTCAAAACAAAAAGAAAAGCAAAAATAACAGAAAATAAAAACAATGGGTTGTCTCCCATAAGCGCTTTTCTTTAAAGCCTTTTAGCTAGGCATAGTGATTTTTATGATGCCCACATAAAGATGAGAGTTGAAACATAAAAGAGAGCATCAAGAAGCATATATAAAACATGTTTAAATCTAACACTCTTTCTATGCATAGGAGTCTTGTAAGAAAACAAGTCAATGAAGAACAAAGTGACTAGCATAGAAAGGCAAAACAAGTGTAACTTCAAAAATTTCAACATAGAGAGAAGACTTAATATTATTGTGATATATGAAATCGTGTCTCCCTCTCTCATAAGGACCAGTAGGTCTTAAAGTACCCAGCAAATAAAAGCAAATCAAGAGAAAGCTCAAAACCTTCATCATAAAGAGAAGAAATTTTGTAACATGAAGATTTCTATAACCATACTTTCCTCTCTCAAAATAATTTTCAGTGGCATCATGAATAAACTCAACAATATAGCTATCACATAAAGCATTCTTATCATGATCCACATGCATAAATGTATCATTACTCTCCACATAAGTATAATCAATTTTATTAGTAATAGTGGAGTAAAACTATCACATCCATCATTGTAATCATCATAAATTGCAGGCATAGTACAATCATAATAAAATTTATCCTCCATAGTAGGTGGCACCAAAATACCACTATCATTATAATCATCATAAATTGGAGGCAAAGTATCATCAAAGAAAATTTTCTCCTCAAAACTTGGGGGACTAAAAATATCATATTCATCCAAACCAGCTTCCCCAAGCTTAGACTTTTCCATAGCATTAGCAATAATGGTGTTCAAAGAATTTATAGTAATACCATTGCTACCATCATGCAAACAAGCCTCCATAGGTTTTTTAATTTTCTCTTCAAAAGCATCATGTCCTAATTCAATATAAAGTTCATAAAGATCTCTAATTTTGTTGTTGTTTTCCATTAAGCCTAACTAGTGAAAATAAAAATAAGAAACAAAAAGATATAATTGCAGCATCTAAAGGAAATAACTTCGAGCACTCACACACTAGCAACAATACTAGAAAATAGCTTTGTAGCCAGAGGATGTGAATACCTTTTACCTTACCTCCCCGGCAACGGCGCCAGAAAATAGCTTGATGTCTACGTGTGCTTCTATTCTTGTAGATAGTGTTGGGCCTCCAAGAGCAGAGGTTTGTAAAACAGCAGCAAGTTTCCCTTAAGTGAATCACCCAAGGTTTATCGAACTCAGGGAGGTAGAGGTCAAAAATATCCCTCTCAAGCAACCCTGCAATTAAGATACAAGAAGTCTCTTGTGTCCCCAACACACCTAATACACTTGTTAGATGTATAGGTGCACTAGTTCGGCGAAGAGATAGTGAAATACAAGTAATATGGATGATTATAAGTAGTAACTGCAATCTGAAATAAAGATGGCAGCAAGCAAACATGTAGCAGAACTTGTTGTAAACGGTGTTTCAATGCTTAGAAACAAGGCCTAGGGATCATACTTTCACTAGTGGTACCTCTCAACATGTTAGCACAATTGAATGCAAGTAAATGATACTCGGATTATTCTCCTTCTTGATAGCACAAGAGTACTATGTGTAGGGCTGCAAAAGCACTCCTCAAAGTCTGGGTAAACAAACACCACAATTCCCAAGAATAAGCCATGATAAATATCTAAATTATTCATAGAGTCACACACAAGTACCCACACTGTCACCTTGATACCGTGTTGTCACAATGACTCCGGGAACTAGATACAATCACTTGAGTAGCATAAACATTACATATGAATTCAGCGATACTAGTAATACTCATGATCACACAAAGATCACACCATGGGAGAGAGAGGTAAACCACATAGCTACCGGTAGAGCCCTCAGCCTCCGGGGAGACTACTCACACATGGTCATGGTGAGCACACTTGATGGAGAGGTTGATGAAGAGGTGCAGCCTGGAGAGGAGACGACGGACCGCTGCAGCCACGGCGCGGCGGCGGCGCTAGAGATGGAGATGGCGATGGAGTCGATGGAGATGGCTCCGGGGGCACTTCCCCGTCGCGACGGCGTGCCGGAACAGAGATTCTGTCCCCCGAAACTTGTCGTCGATGGCGGCGGCGCTGCGGAACTCTTCGTGGAATATGACAGGATATTTAGGGTTTTTGCGTCGAGGGGAATAAATAGGTGAAGGGGCAGCGTCGGTGGAGGCCCGAGGGGCCCACCTCATAGGTCGGCGCGGTTACTGTTCATCCTGCGCGAGCAGGTGGTCTGGGCACCTCAGTGCCCCCTTTCGTCTCTCCTTCGGACTCCGTGTACGTGCTGGAAAAATAGGGACTTCGGTCTTTGTTTTGTGCAATTCCGAGAATATTCGCAGAACAACTTTTCTGGAACCAAAAATAGCACAAAACAGGAACTGGCACTGTGGCATCTTGTTAATAGGTTAGTCCCGGAAAATGCATAAAAGTGATATGAAGTGTATATAAAACATGTAGCAAATGGTATAATATAAGCATGGAACATCAGAAATTATGGATACGTTGGAGATGTATCAAGGACGCTCCAGCAGAGTGGGCCGAATTGGCTGGCCCAACTTTGCTCAGCTCGGATCTGGGCCAGATCTGGCCCATTTAGTATTTTCCTGCAGTTTTATTCGTTTCTGTTCATAGCTGTTTTCTGTGCGGTAGCTTTAATTCATTAGCGGTAGATCTGGGCATGCAAATGATGTGAAGTAAATTTTGTTAGTTTTCTGTGTGTTTTCTTAATCACGTGGAATTGGCCGTTTGCAAAAATATATTTTTATGTGTGTGCTAGATCTAATCTTGTAAAAAGTTACTTTTTCACTAAATCCTTAATATCTGGAGTTTTATGAATCCAAATTTTGTGAATCCAATTATTTTGGAAATCCTGTGAGTTTAGCTTTCTGTAGAAATTAACCTCATATGTTTGTGATGCTTATTTTTAAAATTGCTTGTGTTTGAAGTTTGGACCAGTATGGTTTTCTAGCATTTATCTGATTTTCTGTGAAGAAGATTTTGGACTAAATCCAATTGCATTAGTTTAAAACACTTACATGGAACCTAAAACTATCTTTGCATAAATTTTTGTTGAACAGAACACCATGGACTTAATAAACTCTAAAAATGGTGTTTTCTGCCTATTAAAATTGATAAAATAAATATTTGGTCATTTATGAAATTGTTGCTTTTGTTGTTTGTGAAATGATTAGGTACTGTATATCACTACATAATTTTGTTCTTAATATGTTAGTATTGTTAGTGCTTGAGTAAAAATAAAATAAAGTTATTTGTAAAATGCTATTAGTGCCTAAGGAAATAAAATGAATTAATCATGCACTAGTAGGGATAACCCTTTTAGTGGCGCACCAGTTTTGTGATTCTGTGGCGCATGGGGCATGCGCCACAGACATCACGCCACAAAAATCCACATTCTGTGGCGCACCTGGGATGCGCCACAGAAATCCCACATTCTGTGGCGCACCGTCTACCATGCGCCACAGAAATTTTATTTAGTGGCGCACCAGAGAGGGGTGCGCCACAGAATAGGGTGCGTCACAGAAAAAAAACATGGTGCGCCACAGAATGTATGTACGGGATTTGGCAATTTACTGCTGCCCGCTGTACAAATATAGATATATTACAGAAATACATGTATATTACATTATTTATGCAGATATAACAGAAACAACAATATATTTTGACAGGTATATTAAAACAAACACTGTACTATGTCATCGCATTACTTATATCCGGCCCGAGATAACATACATATAGATCGAGTGACAAGTGCGGAATTTTTACACAAATGTTGATACAAAAGTTTCACATGTTACAGATGAAGTGTTCACCGCCTACACTATATGATCGAATAGAGTACATCGGCGATGATGGTGAGCAAGAGCAGGAGCACGACGATCATGAAGCCTTCTTCTTGGGGAGCGGCGCCGGGAACGGTTTATACATCTCTTTCGTCATCCACGTCCTGTTGTCACTCTGCAACTCTAGGCGTTTTTCGATGTCCCTCTGATGCAACCCTGGAGATGGATTGGGATATATATTGGTTAGTAATATAAATAGAGTATGCATGATTTATTCATCTAAGTGGATACATCCTACCTCGGCCGCGGTAGTTGAAGGCCCCCCTGATGTGTTGACATCATCGACGATGATTTCCGATAACTTTGTCACGATGCGATGGAAGTCTTCTCTAAGATCAGCATCGGTGAGCCTATCGTCATTTTAGACCCATTCTCGCATACAAGATGGCATCCTCAATTGCTCAGCATTTCGGACATACCCTTTAAGGAACCGGAGGGCGTACAAGGCATCCTTCTTGCTGCCAGGCTGCTGCTTGAGGCAAGGAAACTCGGTCACATGCTTGAACCGGTGCTTGTTGTCTTTCGTAAAAACTTCGGCCTTATTTTCGAAGGCGCCTCCCTTTTGATAGTAGCCCTCGATAGCATCATCGAGAACACCCTTTATTCTTGTGTAGTCTTTCTTCCTCCTACTATCCGAGTCGAAATAAGTGGCAACGGACCACCTCGGGTTTAGGACGATGAGGACGCAGAACGTGTCCCTACTCAACACAATTGAAATGGAATGTTGGAAAGGATCGGCAATAATGGAAGAAATCGATAAGAAAGCATAAGTTACGACGGCGGCGAGCGGATGTGTGTACTTACTCGGGAAAGAAAGGCAGAAGAAGGCTGTTCTTCCTCTTGTTTTCCAGCATGAACCTCTCGAGGTGCTCCGTCGCCATGGTCCGTGTCCTTGATCCTTCCACCAGCTGGCTGTCACGCATGTAGTAGGGATCCGCTACCGCGACGAGCTGGAGATTATCTCTATAGATCCTCCTCGCCTCATTGAGCGCGTATAGGTGGACCAAGTTATAGTTCAGCCGGTTTTGGTGAAATAGATGGAAGACGTCCTCGTACACTATGAAGAACACATCCGTGGGGGCTTCACGGACGAAGTCGAACTCATCATCCATTGGCACTTGGACAATGAACACCGGGTAATTTGGATGCTTGTCTTTAAGAAGGAGGCCCTCTAGATGCAGGATAGATTGATGCAAAACGTGCATGTGTCCATATGCCATGCAGAGCATCTCCGGAGGCAGTATCGGTTTACCAGCTTCATGAAGTCGGTGCGCAATGCCATCCGGACGGGGTGGTACCAAGTCTTCACGACCCCGCACAATCATAGGAGGCTGGCTCGAAGAGGCGCCTCCCTTCCTCTTCATGTGCTTCTGGTTCTTCACCTGCCCTGGAAGCCCCGCGTGAACCGTATTCCTTAGTGTGCCAGGGCTGAAAACGGTAGTCGGTTTGTCTAGAGCTTCATCGCCGGTCGCTGGAGGCGTCTCTTGAGATAAACCCTGGAAGGTCAGGCGCTGCGTGACTGTAGTGGGACGAGCAGGTTGATCGGCGTGATCACGGAAGGGTGGTTCGTCATCCACAGGAGGCATGTATATGTCTTCTCTGGCGCCAGTGTTTAGGAAGGCGTCGATGTCGACATGCTCATCATCACCGTCATCGTTGCCATCAACAACTTGAGGTGCAGAGGCGTTGCCTAATTGGGACGGTTGTGGTTCAGATGCTCCCAACAGTTTTAAGTGGCAGTTGGTGGTGGCGACGACCGCGGTTCCTTCCGGGCGGTGGCGACGGTTGCAGTCTTCGAGGGCTTCGGGGGACGGATCGGGTTGACCCGGAACTTCGAGGTGGCGCCGGTGTTGCGTCTTGGGCCCTCATCAACAAGACCCCCCCCCCCAAGACGAATCTGGTTCTTCGGCCATGGCGTGGGCCAGCCGGGGCACTTTCCAAAGACCAAGTGCTCATCGGCTCCTGGAGGTTGAACGGGGGGGTCCATGTCGAAAAACGCAGACAGTACCGTAACTACCTTGACCTTCATATAAGCCTCGTCCATTCTAGCGTGGTGGATTTCGCGGCTCTTTGGTTGTATGATAATGCCTGCACCAACTTCCTTCATCTCGCCGCCGGCCTCTACCCTATGCAGGAGTATGCAAGGGGAGTCCTGAGTCAAAACAACACATGTTGGGCATCATCATGAGATGGCAGTCATCAAATCAGGCATAGTTATAGAATATGACGCGGACTAACTAATTAGTTACCTTGGTGATGGCATCCAGCTCAGCTAATGTCGAGACCCGGGCGCCGGTGCCGGCGGCCGGACTCTTATTCTCGGGTGCCGGTGCCGTAGGGGGCGTCAGTGTGACCAAAGGGAGCGGTGGCTGCGCCACGGCGTTGGGCGGCAGCGGGGTCACCATGTCCGGCGACAGGTTCTGCGGGTTCATGGTGGAGTTGCTGCCAGAGAAGCTGGGCACGTAGATCGGCCCTTGTTGACCTCCCGCATTCCAGGCAGCTATCCCCTCCAATAACGCAGGGGGAAACATCTCCCGGATCCTGTCGGTCACTAACTTGTCAACCGTGGTGGAGTCCACTTTTTCCTTCTCGAGTGACTCCACCTTCTTCTTTAGCTCCAAAACCTCGGCTCTATCCTTGGTCGTCTTCTTCCTCTCCTTTTTCATCGCGCCGCCGTCCGAGCTATAGTACTATGTGAACTTCATGCTCGTACCAAAGCCGGTCACACGGCCAGCTGATCTCGGCGGCGCCGACTTGTCCCTTTCCCTGTAAACGTTCATCGCCCTATTGAAAGTCGTGTCCCACGGTTCCGTCGACCCCTGGGACGATGGGCCGGCCTGCAACTCTTCCTCCTGCATACAAAGGTGAACCCACTTAGAAATTTGGCTTTGTTATCTAATTACATCAACGCAATGGACTTTGAGATATATATATATGTGGTAATTAAATTCCCTTACCAGCTTTTTCTGGAATTCCTTCACATCCTCATAATCGGTAACGAATTCCCCAGTCTCCCAGTCGAGATAGTAGCGGGACCGGACAAAATTCCTGGTCTGCTCGTCTAAGATTTTTTCCCAATGGTTTTCTTTTCCAAGACGTGCAATCTCTCTATCCTCCTTCTCCCAAATGGGCTTTTTCCCTCGGTAACTGCCGCTTCCCAAATGGTGGTTACCTAAGTTCAGCTCCCGCATGTCCTTCCCCCACTTGGTCCATTTTTCAGCCTCCTCAGATTTTAAGGACAAGTTGAATTCCTCGATCTCTTCTTCGGTGATGTGCAGCTCTTTTTTCCTAATCTCCTCCCAGCTGGCACCGCTCCCAATCTTGTTATTCACCCGGGTTTTCCAGCTGCTCAAGGCGGTGCTCATCTTCGTGATGGCTAAACTGTCCACCTTTTTGTTTAGCGGCAGTGGGAACGTGTATCGTTGGTGAACCCTCTTGAGGAGGTGTTCGACCAAGCCTCATTATCTTTGCTTCTGAGGTCCTTCGTGTTGATCGACACGCTTTCCCGAAGGATGCACCCTAGTTGCATGCCGTACCCTGCGGCAAGTTTCTCAGGCGCCACTGGTTGGCCACTTGCCGTGACCTCAGTGAACACGTCCGTGGCATTGTCGACTGATTGCGGTGTCCTATCCTTCCTTTGCTTCTTCTTCTTCGGGGCGGCCGGGTTGGCCGGGTTGCTGCCGCCAAGGTCACTATCCGTGTGGTTGCCGCCATCGGAGGTGGTGGTGTCATCCTCACCACCTTCTACATTGTATTCGGGGTCATCCTCCTATCCCTCTTGCTCATCGTCGGGACGCTCGGCGCCACTAGTGGCGGCGGCATCCTCCACCTTCCAGAACGACTGGTTCTTTTCTCTAGCTTCTTGTTCGACGCTCATGCGCTTAGAAGCGTCGGCCGACATATTTGCACTGCATTAAAAAGAGGCAAACAGTTAGTACAACAAAAATTAATCACTTAATTAGTACTAATTAAGATACCCCAGCCCATGCATTAGTCGCAATACCCCATATGTCCTTTTTTTAGCAAAGTCATGCTAAATTTCACGAAAAAATTCGGCATGACTTTTGCTAAAAAAGGGACATATGGAGTACCCGAATTTGCCGGAACGGAAGTTAATTGACATTCCGGCAATCTCAAGGGTCTCGGGGTACCTGCATATATTTCACAAATCATGTTGGCCGGCATCCCGGCCAACAACATCACACCAACACATCCACATCTCCGGCCGGCATCTCCGGCCGGCAACAAACACAATATCACACATCCACATCTCACATACACACGACAAACACAATATCACCACATCCACATCTCACATTTCACCAACAGCATCACAAACAACCACGACACGATGGTCGTCGTATCACATAACACATGGTCACCGGAGCTCACCAAATCGATTCCATGGGTGTCTTCTTGCCTAGCACACACAAGCACCTCTGCACCCTGTACAACCAAAAAAATGGATCATCAGTGGACAGCACACACATCACACAAGAACAACTACACACTACAGAGGAGAAAAATGGAATAAATTAACTCCAAAAACAAGAAACAAGAATGCAGCAAGCATATATTCCTTCACTTGTGCTATATCCCTTGACAACCATATGTAGCAAGCATTAACACAAACAAGAATGCATCTTTTCATGTACTAACACTTCACAAAATCACTTCTTCTAGTTTCTTACAAACAAGCATTAACACAAAGCAACAACACTTAGCATTAACACAAAGCAACCCATATGTCCTCAACTAGTGTGCTTGCTTGCAGCAAGTACTTGCAGCAAGCAATCTACAACCAATGTAAAATTAAATTACTAGCACTAGCAACAACACTTAGGAAAATTTTGTAATTTTTTTGGTCTCCATGCAATTACTAGCACTAGCAACAACACTAGCAACAACACTTAGCACTAGCAACTGAAACCAAGAAAATTTGGTTGCACTGTAATGAAGAAATGGATTAACCTTGAGAATGGCATTTGAAATGCACTGTAATTGTTTTTTACGCTATTTAATCTGAAAGCATGCAACACTAATTTGATGTGTACCAGAATAGAAAGATCGGTACAGAACTCCTGGCATGATTACATTAGTTTGATATCAGAGTATTGCAGTACATTAATCTGAAAAAATTACTCCATTGAAACAGAAGGATTTGTCAGGGCTTAAGTTTCTACGATGGCGCCGTCGGTGGAGGAGAAGCAAGCAGAGGGCGAGGCTAGGGCAAGGAGGGAGAGGAGGGAGAGAGGAGGGCACCTTGGGACGGCGGCGTGTGCGCCGGGGCCGGGCCGACGGAAGTGCTCGCGGGGAGGCAGAGGTCGAGCGGCGCTCGGGGACGCGCTCGGGCCGGGGAGGGGACACGGGGATGCTCGGGGAAGAAGGATGCGGCGGTGGTCGGCGGCGGTGGTCGAGCAGCCGGAGCAGGGCGAGGGGGAGGGCGGCCGGAGACGGCGATGGCGTGGTCGCGGAGAAGGAAGCAAAGCAGGGCCGCGGTTGCTGAGGAAGAGAATGAAGGAGAGATGCGGTAGAGAGGGCCCACATGTAAGTGGGTCTTCAGAAATTCTGTGGCGCACCACTATCTCGATGCACCACAGAATTATGGTATTCTGTGGCGCATCTGCTGAAAGGATGCGCCACAGAATTCTTCGGCTAAAAATATTTAGAGGCGCTGCTGCCTGTCAGTTGACACAAACACTGCACTGACCCAATGGTTACTGACTTGAAAGTTGATTCAACTAGGTTCGAATCCTGGCTGTGACAAAAAAAAATTTGGTTAAATTTTGTGTTTGTCTCGCACACAAATTAATACACAAAAAAAGTCTCACACACACAAATTAATACAAATATTTAGTAGACTTGTGCCATATCAAAATATTTAACTTGTGCCATACAAAATACATAGATATGCTTGTCTCACACACAAAACAAATTATATATAATACACAAAAAAGTCTTCGATCTTCATCTCGGCTGGTTCCGAGCTAGCATCTCTTCTTTCCCTTCTTGGTTGTTGAATACTTTAGGCCGGGCACCTTGAGATTTCTTCGCGTGAACGGATAACCTTTAGTAGGTAGGGAGGTCTTCCTTCTTTCTCTACTAGTAGTAGGCATGTCGAAGTACTTGTCGAATTCCTCCTCGATCTTCGGATCGCCGTTCTTGTCCAAGTCTTCCTCGTTGGCATCTCCTTCCATTCCGATGATGCTCCTCTTGCCCCTCCTCACGACAACACGGCTAGGCTTTGACGGGTCGGTAATGAAGAAGCATTGCTCAACTTGGCTAGCGAGTACCCATGGCTCATTTTTCGCGGAGGCGTTCTTCGATTTGGCATCGGGTATTACCATGGTGGTGAAATACCGGCCTTCTTTGACGACGTCCTTGGCCCATCTCACACGGAACATTGGCACTGACTCTCCACATTAGTTGAGGTCCCATATCTCCTCGATCCTTCCGAAGTATCTTTGCTTGACAGTAGCCTCGTCATCACCGTAGGATAGCATAGTTACTCCTGAGTTTTGATATTCGCTATTCCTGTCCTTTTCCTCGGTGCAGAATCTGAAACCGCTGATGTCGTACGACTGATAGGTCCTTATGTTGTGCCCGGGCCCTGTGATAAGGAGAATATGACTTTTTCATCTTCCGTAGATGGCTTTTTGCGCTGTGCTTCAAACAGTTGCCTTTTCTTGAACCAACTCGTGAAGCTGGAGTTGTGCTCTCTGGTTACGTCTCCCTTCTTCCTCGGCCGGCCCAGGTCGATGTAATTCTTCTCGATTAAGCTTTTGTGCTCATTCACCCAAGGTTCGATCAATTGTAAGTGTTGTAGCGCAACCCGGTGAGCCCGGTCAAAGTCATCGCGTCGACCAACAATGTCGACAGGGAGTGAGCGGTAGCCCTCGCGGTGACCAAATCCATCGAACCTGCCGAGGTGCGTCCTGGTGGGCAGACCAACATCCTGGTTCTCGGTGCTTAGATAACTCTGACAAAAGGAGATGCACTCGTAGGTTAGAAAGCCCTTGGCCATGCTTGCATCTGGACGGGCCCTGTTGCGAACGTATCCTTTCATGACACCATTCTGCCTTTCGAACGGCGTCATGTAGTGCAGGAACGTCGGCCTGAGCTGCAGGATGTCATCAACGACATGGAGAAGGAGATGCACGCAGATGTCAAAGAATGCGGGCGGGAAGTAAATCTCGAGCTCGCATAGTATCACCATGATCTCTTCTTGTAGCCTGTGGAGCTGCCTCACGCCGATCGACTTCCTGTTGATGACGTCGAAAAAGTTGCAAAGGCCAAACAGCGTATCACGACGTGCTCGTCCATTATCCCTCTGATCGCAACGGGAAGTATCTGCGTCATCAGCACGTGACAATCGTGAGACTTCATCCCGCTGAACCTCTTCTTCGTTCCGTCCAGATATCTGCTTATCTTCCCCGCGTAACCGTAAGGAAATTTGACTCCTAGGAGGCACCTATAAAACTGCTCGAGCTCCTCCGGACTCATAGTGAAGCAGGCAGCGGGAAGCACCACCGCGTTCTTCTTTACCCTTTTGCGGCGACCTTGAGTCCCTTCCGTCTGGTCATCATCATCATCATCACTATCGGGGGCCTGAAGATCTTTCTTGATGCCAAGCCATTTCAGATCGTATCTTGCTTTCGTCCCATCCTTGGTCTTTTCCGGCATGTTCGAAAGAGTGCCAAGAAGACTCTCGGTAACATTCTTCGTAATGTGCATTAGATCGAGACTATGGGGCATGTGGAGGACCTTCCAGTACTCCAAGTCGTGGAAAACAGACCTCGCTTTCCATACACCCAGCAGCGGATCTACTCTCGGTCGCTTCTTTCCCGGCGCAGGGCACTCCTCCCAATTTTTCAAAAGCTCGTCGATTTCTATGCCGCTCCTCGGGCGCGGTTCTGTTTCGAGCTCGTCTTGACCATCGAACAAATCACCGCGTTTTCTCCACGGGTGCTCCATGCGAAGCCACCTTCGAGTCCTGGGTACACGGTTTTCGAAGACCCGAGATCCCTTGGTAGCTGGATATGCGGGGTCTCATCCATGCACCTGACACATGCGCGAAATCCGTGGCCCACCTGGGCCGATACATATGAGCATCCAGGATAGTCCTGCACCGTCGTGAGCAACGCGGCTCTCATATCGAAATAATCTTTAGTGTAGGCGTCCCACGTACGGGCTGGCGTCTTCCATAGCGTTTCTAACTCCTCTTTCAACAGCTCGAGATACAGATGTATGTCGATACCATGTTGTTTCGGCCCTGAATGAGAATACTCATGTGTATGTACTTTTGCTTCGTGCACAGCCACGGGGGAAGGTTGTAAGGCCATACAAACACGGGCCAGGTGCTATGTGTGCTAGTCTGGTTGCCGAACGGATTGAGTCCATCGGTGCTCATACCCAGCCTGACGTTCCTTGCGTCGCCCCTGAAATCTTCGAAGGCGATGTCCAATGCTTCCCAATTGCTAACGTCTGCAGGGTGTGTCAGGATGGTGCCCTTCTCCGGATCTTCTCGGGCTTCTTCCTTTCCGCATGCTATTGCATGAGCTTTGCTTCCTTAGGGTCCACGAACCACCGCTGCAGACGAGAGTGATAGGAAAGTACCATACCACTTTTCGAGGATTTTTCTTGCTCCCACTCTTGTACCGTCCGTGGCGCACACCGGACATGTGGTCATGTCCTTGTAATCGCCCCGATAAATGACGCAATCATTGATGCAGGTGTGGTATTTGACGTGCGGTAGGTCAAGAGGGCACACGACTTTCTTGGCCTCCTCGATACTACTTGGCAATGTGTTCCCCTCGGGGAGAATATCGTGCATGAATTTCATGTTCTTGTCGAAGCTCACGTCGGTCCATCTGTTTCCCGCCTTCATCTCCATAGCATCAAGCGTTACTTGCAAACGCGTATCCTGGGGCCGGCACCCAGGATACAGCGGAGTCTTCCCATCTATCTCAATTTGCGCCAGCTTCGCTTTCTCTCTGGCCGCAGCTCTGGCGTTGCTCGTCTCCTTGAGGAGCAGTTCTTGAACATGAGCGTCCTGCAAGGCCGAAGTTAGCGGGTCTGCGTGTTCGCGCCACCACCGGCATCTCCTTCGTCATGATGATGATCTTGTCCGCCGACATCTCCTTCGTCATGACGATGATCTTGTCTGCCGGCATCTTCTTCGTCATGATGATCTTGTTTGCCGGCATCTCCTTCGTCATGATGATGATCTTCTCCGCCGGCATCTCCTTCGTCATGATGATGATCTTGTCCGCCGACATCTCCTTCGTCATGACGATGACCTTGTTCCAGCATGAAAACGCGCCTGAGCAGGTGATCCTCCAATTGTCCAGAATCAGGGTCGATCCACCTCACAAGTTTGCATCTTCGACATGGACATCTTATCTGGCTTCTGTTGAACCGAATCATGTCCGCCTTCGCTTCTTCCTTGTATCTTCTGATTCGACGGAGCTCATCATGATGACCATGGTTGACTACGCGGTATACATAGAGCAGAGACGAGAGTATATATATGATAATTAGAACCGCAACATGCACAAAAAGAAACACACATGCATGCAAGGTCGCCGAAAAAATTCGGCATGACCTCTCTTAAAAGTATGACATATGGGTGGTGCAAAAATTTGCCGAAATGGAAATTAATCAACATTTTGGCAAACATCCATGCACCACGCCGGCACAAGCAACAACAAAAGTTTCTTCCGGACCAATTCATGCACAACACACAAGCTTCACATACACAACATACAAACATCCATGCACCACGCCGGCGCAAGCAACAACAAAAGTTTCTTCCGGACCAATTCATGCACAACACACAAGCTTCACATACACAACATACAAACATGCATATGCATGTCCATCTAAATTTCTCACCTAGTAGATTCGTTGCCGAGACGTGACCGCGATGGACGAGAGAGTGTGTGGGAGGAAAAGAGATGGGGGAGAGAGGAGAGTATATATGGGGAGCCTCCCGGTTCTCAACAATTATCTATCAACCAAAATAGGTTTAACTACAAAAAATGGAGAAAAGAGTGAGCAAAATGGGATGGGAGGGAGGAGGAACACGAGCAAGGTGGAGGAGAAAGAACAGCAAATGGTAGGGAAAGGGGGCCTTTCCCTTTTGTACATCTGGGACAGTAATTCTTTGGCGCATGGGCCCACATGCGCCACAGAAAGTTGACATTCTGTGGCGCATGTCGTGGTGGGATCACGGCAGATGCCATGGGTATGGCTTAGTTGGGGCCGAATGGTCGTTGGGGGAATCCGGGGAGGGTTTATGCACTCAAGATGTGCACAAGCAAGAACATGCAAGAAACCACAAGAACATGAACAAGAACCAAGAAAGCCAAGAACACAAAACCACGATGTACCCAGGTTCGGGGCCTTCGTGAGGAAGTAAAACCCCTACTCCTGCCTTTCCTCTCTCAATATATCAGTGTAGTTCTCGGGTACAAGGTGCTCCTCGAGCTGTATGATGCTGCTCAAGTGAGAGCTCTAGATGGAAGATGAAACTATGAAGGGGGAAATGAGCTAGGGTTTCGCCGTCCTCCTCCCTGGAGGTAGAGATGCCGCATATATACACAGGCCGAAGTACATTTTTACCCCTGCCTACAACTGACAATGGCATGGCCAAAAGGTAGAAGACAAGCCTCTGCCTCCTGCCAGCTCAACGGCCGAACTGTCAGGCCAGCCAGGCCTAGCTTTCCTCTTCCGGTCATACTTCAGTAGCCTGCCGAGGTCTAGCCTGTAGACCTTTCCCGAAATAGCCGAGTCAGCTCCTAGGCCCCCGAGCTTCCGGGAAACCCGTGGACGGACCTCGCCGTCCTCTGACGTTTGGGGCTACGGGCTCTGCGGCGCCCGTGACTCCTCTGACATGCCTCGATACTTGCTGCTAACCTCGGCTGGCCGGTCACTTATACGTCGGGCCACGCTTCATCTTGGCTCGGGATACTCCGGATCCTATACCTCGGTAGATAACACCTTGTCCTTGTGGTAACTAGCTGACTGCCCCAAGGTTCATACCTCGGAGGCTATACCTCGGATGATTCCTCCGACGTTCACCTTACGTCGGATGACGCCTCCTGCGTCTTTGCTTAATTGCTACCTCGGACGGCTTACAGCCTTAACCTTACATGTCTTTACCTCATCTTTAGCCTACCCGGGGGTAACCCCCCGACAGTAGTCCCCGAAGCTGATGTGGTCTTGCAGCCTCGGATGAAAGGCCGCATCAGGTTCAACCCGAAACCACATGCGCTACAATGTTTGCAGGTTACCGAACCAATACTCCGAGAAATCCATCGGTCTGTTCCTCGGCCATACTGCTTTTCCGAAGTATCCGCCGAGATCTCGGACGTCAACCCCTCGATTTCTGCATCCTTACTGACTTCGGTCAGAGAACACTGTTCACGTGTCCCATCCGTCACTTCCTGGTCCACGATAGTCAAAGCACTCGAGTGCTTTCCACCACGCGGCCCACGTCAGCGGAGGTTTCCCGCTTGCGCCGCTTCACGCTCCAGTAACCGCGCCGCACGACGGTTTGCCTCCTGCAACCGATCCTGTGGCCTGCTTGTCCACCGCTATCTTCGTGCCACGTGGGCATTTGTGCACAAACGATCCCACTCGCCGCTCCGATAACCGCGCGGTAGTGCGCAGTTACCGCCCGCGGTTATAAATACGGGCCCAGGGCAGTGCTTCCCTCTTCTTCCTCATTCACTCGCCGTCTCGCCTCCATCGCAACCAGCGCCGCTTCCGTTGAGAAGAAACGCGTTCCCGCCGCCGCCGACGAGCAGTTCCTTCGTCGCCGCTGCGACCGCGTCACCGGCGCCGCCCTCAGCACCTCGTTTTCACGGTATGTACTCCCTTTCTTGATACCCTAGGCATTGCTCTAGGTTTCTTCCTCTTCGCGCTTTGGTTCTTCATATGTTCTTGAATAAAACTCTATTTACCCCTCCGGCAGATCTTACTCGCATACTCTTTTGGGTAGAAATGGTTTCATGCCTCGGATAGATGTTCGCCTAGCATAGATATGCCTCTATGCACATAAGATAGCCACCAAACTCCTCCTGAGTTAGCCAAATATTGTACTAGATTCCAGATTCCCTTTTTCCTTTGCTAAACTTCTGCGCATTCTCTGCAGATTGACTCTGCCGAGATGTCTCCTCCTGAGACTTCGGAACAAACCGAGGTTCCAGACCTCGAACTGGAGGTCGGAGAACGAGCCGGCTGGGAAGGTTCGGATGTAACTCCGGACGAAATCCAGTGGCTCAGGGCGACTCGGCGGATTCCCGCCGGGGTAGAGTGTCGCCTGCCAGAGGGCGAACTCGAGCCTCAAGTCAAGCAAGGGGAACGGGTGGTCTTCGTCGCGCACTTCCAGCGCGGCTTCGGACTGCCCGTTAGTGACTTCTTCCGGAGCTTCCTCGACAAGTTCGGACTCCAGGTTCATCACCTCCCCGCCAACGCCATCACCACCTCTCCTGCATTGTTTCCTTCTCTGAGGGATACCTCGGCCTCGAAGCCACGGTAGACCTCTTTTCTCGCTACTTCCAACTCAAGCGGCAAGTGATCCCGGATCCAAAGAACAAGGATCTGCCCAAGCAATTAACCGCCTGCGGAGCTGCCACCATAGCTCCTCGCCGAAACTCCATCTTCCCACGTATCACTACTCCGGACACCGTTCGCAAGTGGCTCCGGACGTGGTTTTACGTGAAGAACTCCGGCGAAGAGGACCTCCTCAACCTGCCGGCGTTTAACCTCAGCCCTCCTACAGAACAGCTCAACTGGGACTACACTCCCCCTCACACCGGCGAACTCAAGTCCATCCATGGGTATATTGCGAAATGGCAGGACCCGGAGGACCCCGGGAACGACGGGAAAGTCCTGACGGCCGACGACCTGGCCTGCACATTCGTGAAGCGCAGGGTCTCCCCTCTTCAGGCGAGGTCTCACAAGATCTGCCACATGAGCGGTCTTTATGACCCCACCCGTCATACGCACGTTGCACTGGACAACGCCGCGGTAGCTCGGCGAGTCCGAGCTATCACCAAGTCCAAGATCTCCGACGCTTGGACATGGGGAAGGGAACCCCACTACCGGACCAATCCAGCGAAACAGGTACGCTATTCCGACGTTTTCTTCGATACTTCTTTACCACCGAGGTCTTGCTACCGACGTTCACCTTGACAATTTTTCTTCCTAACTCCTTTTCATATGTCTGCCATACAGCTGTTCGCCCGCCAGACCGCCGAGGATGGAGTCCATCCTGCGGACCACTTCGGCAAGGATCTCCCTGTCGAGGACCCACCATCCAACGTGGACCCTGACGACGAGGATTATATGCCCATTGCCTCGGCCCGCATCACCACCGCGGGTAAGCCTCAAGCACAAGCTTCAGTTCAAGAGATTTCGGATGACGAGGAGGGGTTCCTCGTCATGGAACCAATAAACGCGGTACCTCTCTCCCGCCTTCCTCACCTTCCGAACTTTACTCCAGCAACCAGCCGGAAACGCGCTGGTGCCGCAACTTCGGCCGCCGAACCATCCGCCACTGGAGCCTCCGGACCCACTGAGGCTCCGGTCAAGAGACGCCGGCTGAAGAAGTCCGGACTTCCTCCTCATGCCCGGGGGGGCAAGAGGTTTCCTACCTCGGATGGGTAATGCTTTGCTTCTATAGCCAACAATGTTTGTTGTTTAAACATATTATCTCGGTATTAACACTTGACCTTCCTCTTTTCGTTGCAGTGCCCCCATAGACGTGGATCAGGAGGTATCCTCCATGACTGCACCCGTTGGTGCCTCTGAAGCCACGACCACCCCGACGAACTCTCGCCCAGGATCTCCACCGAGGTCTGGCCCGGCCTTGGGGAAATCTGCCCCCACCCGGGTCAGACTTCTCCGCGTCCTCAAACGGATGCCAATCGCGCCAGAACTCCGGCTACCGCCTTGCCGGAGCCTCGACTCTCCCCCCGCAGCCAGACTGCCCGCAACCAACAGCAGCAACAGCAGAAGCATCAGCAGAAGCAACAGCCCAAGCAGCAGCCCCAAAAACCAGTTCGCCAGACTACCTTGCCGTTGGAGAAGGGCAAGGAGAAAGAAAAAGAGACGGTGAAGTCTAAGGTCACCCCCAAACCAACATCTGGGTCTGGCACCCTGACTATCTCTTCTCCCTCAAGGATGCAACCGAGGTCTCCTCCCCCGGCGACACGCCGAATTCCTCCATTCGCCGCACCCATTGATGAGACTGCCCCTCCGGCCGAAGAATATGCTCGGAGGGCATCTCTTATATTGGATAACCGGCCTGCTTCAAGCTCCGAGGCTACTTTGGCCTTGGAGGCCTCGGTTAGGGGCATCGAGCAGGGCGGACCGTGGGGATTTCCTCCTCTGCGCACTGACAGTGACCAGAGCCTCGGCTCCTTGGAACACTACAATGCAGACTGGAATTCTGCAGACATGGACGAGGTCTCTTCTGCCTCCTTGACCACCCAAGGGGACGAGCATCCTGCGGGAGCAGCGCCTGCGCCGACGCATGCTTGAAATGCAAACTTCTGCTTTGCTTGCTACTCGAGCTGTCAACGTAAGTTCCACTTTCTTTACTTTCATGCAGTATCTCCTCTAATATCCACCATCTCCAGTCCCCGAGATTCGAGGTAAACTATTGACGCTCCGCCGGAGTTAAAATTGTTTGGCTTGAATCTTAACTCTCCATTTTCATCCGACGTATCCAATCCATTTTTATCTCACTTTAGCATGCACCTCGGGTACGAGTCCCCGAGACTCCTGTCGAGGCATACCCCGGCAACATTTTCCCAAAGAGTTGACTCCGAGTCCCCGAGACTCTTGTCGAGGTATAGCCTTTCTAACCGAGCTATATTTTTCTTCCTTGCAGAATGCTATGAACGTTCGCACGGATATCTTCCATACCCTCCTGTTTGACCACAAGAAACTCCACGACGAGCACAAGGCCGTCCTTGCAGCGAAGAAAACTTCGGATGACCAGCTAGCGCAAGAGAAAGCCGAGGTAGCTCGTCTGGTAAAGGAACTGAAGCGCATCACTGAGCTGCGGACGTCTGAAAAAGAGCAGCTGCAGGCGGAAAAGGCCAGTGTTGTTGAAACAGAGAAGAAACTTCGGGAGGATGCCGCCAAGGAACATGAGAATGCGCTCCAGTTAGCCGAGGCCCGCGCCACCTCGGCCACCGAGGCTTATGAAGCCCTTCAAGCTTCGGTTAACCAGCTCCTCCCGACGCTGGAACGCATCAACCAAGAAATGGACAGTAAGCTTCTTGCCCCCCTTATCCTTGCTTTGTCCTCAACGTTACTGGCTCTTTGCCGAACTGTTTCTTTCATTATTAACAGGCTATCCTTCTGCAGAGCACTTCACCTACACCCAAATCTCGGCCCGCAATATCACTGCTCAGCACAGGAAGAGGCGTAACGAGACGAACCCCGACTGGACCGTTGAGGACCACATCGTGGCCATCAAAGCTCGGATCCATCCCTTGAAACCATTGGGTCCGAACTCCTCGACGCAGGTCTGTCTGCTTTCCGAGCCTTATGGCCTCTTGCCGATGCTCCCAATACTACACCCGAGCTCGCCGCCAAGCTTCGTGAAGCCGAACAAAGACTCCGAGAGTGGCGTTCATCTTCAGCTCGCGCTGGAGCTGATGCCGCTCTCAAATTCATCATGACTTGGTGCGAGAAGATCGACCTCGAAAAGATGGACACTCTTCGCCGAGGCTCGCCCTGGTCCTCGGACCCAATTCTCATCAAGCGCCGCGAAAAGATGGCTGCCTTCTTCGCTGGATATGCCAACACAAGAACTTGAGCGAAGGAGACACCTACTCCGACGCCGAGGATTACGAGCCAGAAGACGAGGAATACGAAACAGAATCCGACGTCGAGGCCGAGCAAGGTGACGACGGTGAAACCCGCGAAGCAGAAACCGAGGCTTCTCCACAACCTGACGCCGAGGTTACTGCCGACGTTGCCAGCACTTCCCAGGCTACCTCGGCTCCGGACGAAATCCCTGCTGCCTCGGCTGTTGCCGACGTAATTCCTGATGCCTCGACCTGAACTTATGCTTGGCCAAAAAACTTCATTAAATCCCCGGTATGCCGGGACGCAGATGTAATCAAACTTAAGTAGTTCCTTTGCTACCTCTATTACTATTATGCTCATCGAACCATGCTTTTCTAAGCTTTATGTCGAATCCTTTTGAATGATTGCTCGAGTTTACTTTCGTGTTTACTATATTTGGCATTCTTTGCTCTTGTCTGCCATTCTGGCGTTCGACAGTCGAGTCACAAGATTGTTGTTCATAGCATACAGTACTTGGTAAATTCCGAGGTATGTTTCAAAGTCATCCGACATAAAAAAGAAGTAAAAACAGGGGTTAGTAAACGACATATGCCGAACTGTCTTTTTGGACCGAGTCCCCGAGTTCATTTTCATGTTTCCCATGTTCTTTCGTCTTTGCTCTTGACTGCCATGCTGGCGTTCGTCAGTCGAGTCACAAGATTAGTTACATAGCATACAGTACTTGAAGTTTGAGACGAGGTTCAAAATAGTCGGCATACGAACGAAGAAAGAGTACAAAAAAGAAACATGCAATCATAAGAGCGAGGCAGTCCCCGAGCTCACTCTCGAGGTGCCGAAGTTTTATTTAAAGATCAGCCGAGGTACATACATTACTTCCTTCAACAGTAGAAGGGTCGGAGTAGAGCTACATTCCATGGACGCTGAAGCTCCAAATCGGGTCTGTCCAGCCCATCTCCCCTTGGTTCCTGTGCATCTATAAGATAGTATGAATCATTGTGCAGAGCTCGGCTCACAATGTATGGTCCCTCCCATGGAGGTGACAACTTGTGCCGACCTTTGCTGCGCTGACAAGCCTCAGCACTAGGTCTCCTTCATTAAACTTTCGGGGTTTTACATGCCGGCTTTGATAGCGTCGGAGACCCTGCTGATATATTGCTGACCGAGATAAGGCCAATTCTCTTGCTTCCTCAAGCAAATCTACAGCATCTTCCCGAGCTTCTTTAGCCTCGGCTTCTGTGTACATTGCCACTCTGGGCGCATCATATTCAATGTCGGTTGGCAGCATTGCCTCGGCCCCATAGACCATGAAAAATGGCGTATAGCCAGTTGATCTGTTCGGTGTGGTCCTTAGACCCCACAGAACTGCTGGTATCTCATCGATCCAACACCCCGGTGTTTTCAACAGTGGTTCTATTAGCCGAGCTTTGATTCCGGCCAATACCAATGCATTTGACCTTTCTACTTGCCCATTAGCCTGTGGATGAGCCACCGAGGCTACATCAAGTCGAATTCCCTTACTCATGCAGAACCGAGCAAACTCTCCGACAGCAAAGTTCGTGCCGTTGTCTGTAATGATACTATGAGGATATCCATATCTCAGGATTATTTCCTTCAAAAAGGTCACTGCCGTATGACCATCCACCTTTCGGATTGGCTTCACCTCGATCCACTTAGTGAATTTGTCCACCATCACCAGTATGTGAGTCATATTGCCTCGGGCTGGCTTGAATTCTCCCACCATGTCCAGACACCAAACTGCAAAGGGCCACGTGATAGGAATGGTTTGAGCGCCGAAGCTGGCATGTGCTGCTGCTTGGCGAACCTTTGGCACCCTTCACATTTCCGAACTATATCTTCTGCATCGGCATTGGCGGTGGGCCAATAGAACCCGTGCCGGAACACCTTGGCCACCAGAGCTCTTGTGCTGCAATGATGTCCACATTCTCCTTGGTGGATCTCTAAAAGCATCTCCTTGCCTTCAGCTGGTTCGACACACCTTTGCAACACCTCGGTCACACTTCTCTTGTATAGCTCCTTGTTGATGATGGTGTATCCCTTAGCTCTCCTCTGGATTCTCCTTGCCTCGGTTGTATCACTTGGCAAACTTCCATCGGCTATGAAGTTCATGATCTGCTCCGCCCATTCCGGCACTGGATGCAGAGGAAAAAGCCTCTCATCTATCTCCATTGGTTCGGTCGCCATGATCTCCTTCATGATTTCCTCCACCATTGCTCGGCCAGTCCCCGAGTGTTGGTGCGAAGTCCCCGGGTCAGACCCGAAGTTCCCACCATCTATCTCCATAGGAAAGGCTCTATCATTCCTCGGATACTGCGAAGCAGTCCCCGAGTCCGGCCAAACGCATCCGACGTCTACCTCCATAGGAATGGCTCAGACTCCGAACTTGGCGGTAAGAAAATTGACTCAGAGTCAGGCGAGGGCTTGATTGAAGGAGTTCTCAAATGGTTCAGTGCTATCCCCGGTGGCACCGGTTCTTTGGATGAACCGAGCTTAGACAATACGTCGGCGGCTTCATTCTCCCCCGAGGTATGTGCTTGTACTCACATCCTTCGAAGAACCCAGACACCTTTTGCACATGAAACCGATACAACTCCATGTTCGCATCCAATGCATCCCAAGTGCCGTGGATTGATGCACCACCAAAGCTGAATCGCCGAAGCATTCTATACGCCGGACACCTATCTCCTTTGCCACCTTGAGCCCATGGATCAGGGCCTCATACTCCGCCACGTTGTTCGACGCCGAGAAATGGATTTGCAGCACATACTTCAACTGGTCTTGCTTCGGCGAGGTTAGGACTATGCCGCACCTAATCCGACCTTGGTCTTGGACCCATCAAAGTGCATCTTCCAATAATTATAGTCCGGCAAGGGCGGCTCATATTGCATCTCGGCCCAATCGCATAAAAAGTCCGGTAGCGCCTGCGACTTGATTGCATCTCGCCTTTCATAATGCGGAGTATATGGAGATACCTCGATCGCCCATTTGGCAACTCGCCCAGTTGCGTCCTTGCATCCGATGATCTCCGAGATTGGAGCATCACATACCACCGTCATGGGATGCTCTTGGAAATAATGCTTCAGTTTCTTAACCGCCAGGTATACTCCGTACGTCATCTTCTGGTAGTGGGGTAGTTTTGCTTCGACGTGGATATCACCTCGCTCAGGTAGTAGATTGGTCTCTGCACCGATTTGCCTCCTTCGTCTCGCTCCACCACCACTGCAACACTTACGACCCGGTTTGTAGCCGCAATGTATATCAACATCGGTTCATTCTGCAAAGGGGACGCCAACACCGGAGCAGTGGACAACATCTTCTTCAGCTCATTGAACGCCGCGTCCGCCTGCGGGGTCCAAGTGAAACTGGTACTTTTCTTCATAAGTTGATACAATGGTAAGGCTTTTTCTCCTAGCCGACTTACAAACCGACTTAAAGATGCAAGGCATCCCGTGAACTTCTGCACATCTTTTAAACAGTTCGGCAACTTCATTCTTTCGATAGCTCGGATCTTAGCCGGGTTAACTCTATACCTCGGCTCGATACGAGGAAACCGAGCAATTTTCCAGCCGGGACACCAAAGGTGCACTTGTCCGGGTTAAGTTTCAACCGATACTTTCTTAAGTTTGCAAATGTCTCTTCGAGGTCTTCGATGAGAGTATGCTTCTTTTTAGTTTTGATAACAATGTCATCGACATACACTTGCACATTCTTGCCCATTTGAGAGTGTAAGCACTTCTGCATACACCTTTGATAAGTTGCCCCGGCATTTCTCAAACCGAAACACATGACACGATAGCAATACGCCCCATACGGGGTAATAAAGGCAGTCTTTATTTGATCATCAGTGTTCAGTGGGATCTGGTGAAAACCAGAATATGCATCAATAAAAGACAACAGCTCACATCCAGCCGTAGAATCGATCACTTGATCAATCCGAGGTAAAGGAAAGGGATCCTTCGGGCACGCCTTGTTCAGGTTGGTGAAGTCAATGCACATGCGCCACACCTTGACTATCGCCGGTTCGTCCTTCTTTTTCTCCACGAGGACTGGATTAGATATCCAGTCCGGATGCAGCACTTCCATGATGAAGCCTGCAGCCAGTAACTTCGCCAATTCTTCGAGTACCACCTTTCTTCGGTCATCTGAGAGCCGCCGCGTCGGTTGACGCACTGGTTTCACCTCTGGCCGAACAAACAAAGAGTGCTCTGCCAACTCCCTCGGAACACCTGGCAGGTCTTTAGCCGACCATGCAAAAATGTCCCGATTCTCACGGAGGAAGTGACAGAGCGCGCTTTCCTATTTCTCGTCCATGCCAGCACCAATGATGGCGAAACGCTCCGGGTTCTCCGAGTCCAGCGGGATTTTCTTGGTCTCCTTGGGCACCTCGAATGAAGCGCTCATGTCCGGAGTAATTAGTCCGGACATGCCGAGCTGAGTAGACTGCGCCATTGCCACCACCTTCTGAAGTTGCTTCTTCTCCGCCGCGATCACCAAGGACTCGGCTAAACTAGATCCCGCCGAGGCACATTGCATAGCCTTCTTGTAGTCACCTGAAATGGTTATTATTCCCTTGGGCCCCGGCATTTTCATCTTTAGGTAGGCCACATGAGTGGAGATCATGAACTTGGCCAAGGCTGGCCTTCCCAGCAAGGCATGGTAAGGGCTCTGCAAGTCCACAACCTCGAACTCAAGACTTTCAACTCGGCTGTTATCTCGGGTACCAAAACCCACGTCGACCCAAATCTTTCCCATAGGTGCACAAGAGACCCCGGGCACAATACCGTGAAACGTACAGCTGCTAGGCTGCAACTGGTTCGGTGAGTATCCCAGCTTGACCATGGTGTCTCGGTACATGATATTTATGGCACTCCCATTGTCCACCAAGACTCGGGTGAATCTCACATTGTTGGTCGGCCCACAGAACGTCGGATCCACCACCAGTGCATAGTTTCCAGGGCTCGGCATGATCCGAGGTGTATCTTGCCTGCTCCAAGTGATCTCTTGCTCGGACCAATTCATGTATTTCACCACTGCTGGAGTTACTGCATTCACCTCCTTGGCACGCCTCAGCATACTCTTCTTATCAGTTGACTCAGTCACAAACACCACGTAACTCTGATGTACTTCCCTATAATCATTACCGGGGTTCTCATACCTCTGATTCTCAAAGGACCACGTTTGGCTTTGGCCGGCACCACCGTTGTTGTTGTTGCCCTGGGCACTCACTGCATTCACCGGTTTCGCCTGCACCATCTTCTGGTTTTGGGCCGCATGCACCGGGGTTGAATTTGCTCCGGTTAAGCTCTGATTCTGCGCCGCTATGGTCGGCTTATGCTGCTGCTGCGCGTTCGGATATTGAGGTCTACGCCATTGGTTCGGTGGCCCACTCCGGTTTGTCCCAGCTTTCGCCCCTTCTGCAGCGGTTCGGTGATGAAAACTACACTGCAGAGTGGTATGGTTGGGTGTTTTGCCATTCCTGCCATGATAGATACATGGCCCATTCACCAATGACTCGTAAGTCACAGGTGGTCCGGCCTCCTGCCACTGCTTCGCACCACCGCCCTGACTCTGGTTCTGGTTCGGAGTCCATGCCTGACCCTCAGTCTTCGGTTTCTGGGCGCCTCCAGGTCCGGACTGACTTGGGTTTACAGCATTGACTTGGAAATCTGGTTCTCTCCTCTTTTGCCCGAACTCTTGACGGTTATCAAACCTCGGTCCGTTGTTGCGATTGTTCATCGGATTCCTCCTGTTCCGGGCATTCCCATCCATCAGAGGCTGCATCGGATCGCCAAGGGCATAGGAATCAGCTATCCGAATCGTCTCGGCCAGAGTCTTTGGCATATCTCTCTGGAGCCTCTGCCACAACATGCTACCATACCGACATCCATCAGCGAACCACGCTATAGCCTGTGCTTCGATAACTCCTTCACAGGAGTTCCGAACATTGCTCCACCGAGTCAAGAATTCTCGGTCAGTCTCATTGTCCTCCTGCTTGCACGCCTGCAAAAGCTGAGGTCGGTTTGGCCTCTTGTAAGTGCTGGCGAAGTTGCTATTGAATGCCTCCTCTAAATCCAGCCAGCAATTGATGCTATTCTCCGGCAAATTGTTCAGCCAGATCCGAGCAGGACCTTCCAACATGTGCGGGAGATACCGGACCGCCCATCGGCGATTGCCCCCCGCAATGTATACTGCTGAAACATAATCAGCTAGCCAATCTTGCGGCTTGGTGCTCCCATTGTACGGCCTGGTACTCCGACCCAACTGAAACTGAGACACTGGTGGAGGTGGTTCCTTCATGATCCGAGGTCCAAAACACGCCGGACCAGGAGGACCTTCCTCTTCCAACCTCTCGGACTTGTAAATCCGATCTAGCTTGTATCGCGCGTCACCTGTAGGCAACGTCCGAGCTCCGATACGCTCTCCCAATGCACCATCCACTCTATAGAATCCAGCCCGCTCCATGGCTGAATTTCCATCATCATATCGGTCGCCACCTCGACCGACGCTCTTCGGCTGCGGAACATACTCCGGCTCTTGCTGATACTGCTCCTGCGGCCGGGGTTGCTGCTGATGCCTCGGGGGCTGAGGTGGTTTACCTCGGCCAGCCGACGCTGCTTGCCCACCGTTCTGATTTCCCTGAGCTGAACGGCCTTTAGCTCGGCTTGCATCACCTGGGCCGGGGTCTCCATTGGCTCGGCTAGCGTCACCGACCTTTTGCTTTCCAGCTAACACCGGATCGTACACTTGCAGCTGCATCTCCTTGTTCCGACCTGAAGTGACACTCCGGGCACGTTCGGCTCCTCCGACGTGTGGAGACGAGGCTTGCCCCTTGGACCCCTGGCTAACTGGCCTAATCGAATGGACCGCCTGCGAACCGCCAAGCCCGGCCTTGCGGAGGGCTTCATTTTGCTTGCTGGCCACATGCACTAACTCATTGAGCCGCTTCTGCTGCTCACGCCATGCATCTCCGGTCAACTCCGATAGCCCGGCCCTTACTGCTTCGGCTGCTCTAAGGTTCTTGGCTGGTGAACTATACACCGGCCTACCAGTAGCCGACCTGCTACTTGTTGCCTTAGTCGAGCTCGAGACTGCAGCCCTAACCATCTCCTCATAGAGGTCCTTGCCTCGGTTGAACAGAGCAGCTTTCTTACGCCGCACAACCGGAGTAAAACCATCCTCTATACCATGTGCAGCATTGTACTCCTTTGCTCCATATCAAACTGCTGCCTAGCCTCGGCCAGCAACCGAGCTTCTCTCATCACTCTCTGGCGCTCTGCCTCTAACCCGGCCACCGTATGCTCCACACTTGCCTCTACTGCGAGTGGCCGAGCTAACCTATCAACGATAGATTCTAAGGGAAATTCTTCCCTTGGCATGCCCAACTGCTCATTCTGACTAGGTTTCTCGTACGGAAACTTCGCCGCCCGACCTGATTTCTCAGGCAGCGCAGTTGGTGTCGCCTCCACCTCGGCTAGCGCGACTTTGCCAGCATCCGCCTTGCTAGCTGCAGGCTGGGTACCAGCCACCATCACCTCCACACACCTCGGAGGGCGAGTAACACGTTGGCCCAAAGCCGCCAGGAGTGGAGTTTCGTCGTCCACGAGCACCTGCTCCGGGTACTCGCGAACCACCTCGACAGCACGTATGTGGGGAAACTGCCGAGCATCATGAGGAAACCATTGGTGGGGAAAGGCTTGCCGGCGAAGCACCCGCATTGTCACTCACAAAGGCAAACTCGCCGATGTTGGCAACAAGGCCAGAAAGAACACACTCAGAGGAGCCCGTCCGGATGGAAACTCCACCCAACGCCTCAATCTGCCCCACGGTGGGCGCCAACTGTCGTGGTGGGATCACGGCAGATGCCATGGGTATGGCTTAGTTGGGGCCGAATGGTCGTTGGGGGAATCCGGGGAGGGTTTATGCACTCAAGATGTGCACAAGCAAGAACATGCAAGAAACCACAAGAACATGAACAAGAAGCCAAGAAAGCCAAGAACACAAAAGACACCACGATGTACCCAGGTTCGGGGCCTTCGTGAGGAAGTAAAACCCCTACTCCTGCCTTTCCTCTCTCAATATATCAGTGTAGTTCTCGGTACAAGGTGCTCCTCGAGCTGTATGATGCTGCTCAAGTGAGAGCTCTAGATGGAAGATGAAACTATGAAGGGGGAAATGAGCTAGGGTTTCGCCGTCCTCCTCCCTGGAGGTAGAGATGCCGCATATATACACAGGCCGAAGTACATTTTTACCCCTGCCTACAACTGACAATGGCATGGCCAAAAGGTAGAAGACAAGCCTCTGCCTCCTGCCAGCTCAACGGCCGAACTGTCAGGCCAGCCAGGCCTAGCTTTCCTCTTCCGGTCATACTTCAGTAGCCTGCCGAGGTCTAGCCTGTAGACCTTTCCCGAAATAGCCGAGTCAGCTCCTAGGCCCCCGAGCTTCCGGGAAACCCGTGGACGGACCTCGCCGTCCTCTGACGTTTGGGGCTACGGCTCTGCGGCGCCCGTGACTCCTCTGACATGCCTCGATACTTGCTGCTAACCTCGGCTGGCCGGTCACTTATACGTCGGGCCACGCTTCATCTTGGCTCGGGATACTCCGGATCCTATACCTCGGTAGATAACACCTTGTCCTTGTGGTAACTAGCTGACTGCCCCAAGGTTCATACCTCGGAGGCTATACCTCGGATGATTCCTCCGACGTTCACCTTACGTCGGATGACGCCTCCTGCGTCTTTGCTTAATTGCTACCTCGGACGGCTTACAGCCTTAACCTTACATGTCTTTACCTCATCTTTAGCCTACCTGGGGGTAACCCCCCGACAGCGCATGTTGGTCCATGCGCCACAGAATTACTGTCCGACCAATCATTGGTGTGGGCCCCTCCAAGCTTTCTGTGGCGCATGAGCACATTTCTGTGGCGCATCTGTGCTCATGCGCCACAGAAAGGACCCCAGAATTCGAAATTCAAAGATTGGAGGTGGGGCCCACAGACTTTCTGTGGCGCACTCCTTCTGGTGCGCCACAGAATGCATGCTTTCTGTGGCGCATGGCCCCTGGATGCGCCACAAAAGCGTCATACTTTCTGTGGCGCACCAGTTGGTGTGCGCCACAGAATATTTTTAGTGGCGCATGGACTTTGTGGTGCGCCACAAAAAGCCCTCCATAGAAAAGCAGCTTCCTAGTAGTGATGCTTGTTTGCTTAATTACTTGATTAATGGAATAAAGTAAACTTCACTAACAAAGTTCTTCTTAGCTACTGGTTGTTTTAAGTTTATTAGGGATGTTTAGTTTTACAAATTGAAATTGATCCAAAAAGGTTGTCTAATTATCACCTTAACCCTATTTGTAAATAAATAATAAATTGTATTGTAGTTGCCAAACATGTTGGTGAGATTTAATATGTTTGCCTTGTTAGTTAAACTTGGTAGTCTTTAAATTTAATACTAGCATGAGTAGTTGGTTAATATCTCTATCTTAGCTTGGTGAAATAATTTAATAATAGAAAATAATTAGTAACTTAACTTTTGTCTGAAGTATTTCCTGAAAACTAAAGAGATACTTTTGTCTGAAGTATTTCCTGAAACTCTGGTAGCAGCCCTTGTTAAGTGACCTAATCACCCTAAGTGGAGTTTTGCTTTAGTGTTTAGTTAAAACTACTAATTTAGCCATTAGTGTGTTGTGTAGACTTTCTTAGAGGTGTTTGTTGTTTGTCTTAGTTATATGGACATTTACTTGATGTTGTATAACTAAGTGAATTGCTTGCTTTTAATTGTTAGCTTGGTGTCTTGTGCAAATGCTTGCTGTTTGATATGTCCCTGTGGTATTGTCTTGTATTTTGAGTGTTGTTCCTTTCTCTGTTTACGACGTTAGATACGATCGGGAAGGAACTGGAAGTGAGGAGTGAACCTGAGGAACCTCAAGATCAAGACCAAGGACATATTACCCAGCCAGGCAAGCCACCTCACCACTCTAATGAAATCCTATTATTTCTAAAAGCATGTTTTGTTTTCAAAATAAAATAATGCATGTTTTATTTCTTTCATGGCCTTCTTGCCACCCAAAAAACTATTTTACAAAATATTGTTTGGCCAAAGATATCTACTAGAATATAATAGGTGTTATAGAAATTAAGTCTTCACTTGAGAAGCCTTCTACTGAAGGCGTTATCAAGAAAATTATATTTTTAGTAGTATATCCTTATACCCTTACCTCAAAACTTTAGGATGGGAGCCTGGTTTCGTAAAATGTTTTCGGAGGAAAAACCCGAGTTGCTGGGAGCAATCGGCGAGAAAGTGTTTTATAAAACCCGAGTTGCTGGGAGCAATCGGAGAGATTACAAAAACCTGAGTTGCTGGGAGCAATCGAAGAGTTTACGAAAACCCGAGCTGCTGGGAGCAGTCGGAGGTGAAGAGGTTTTTGAAAACAAAGTACAACCCTAGCGGCCGCCCGAACAATTAACCCGTCCAACCACATTACCTGAGATGGGTAGGGCTTAGCCGGAAACTTGTTTATCTTAGTACGGAGCGCCTCAAAATGCTTAGGAGAGCGGGGCTCTCTGAACCAAGTTATCTAAATGCGGGATCTAGTTCGAGTCTGGATCGCTGCTGGTTGCAAACAGTGGGCCTCCTGTCATGGCACAGTGTTGCTTGGAGGGACCGGATCGATACGATGGCCATCTCCACTGGGTGCCGGGAGATTCAGACCCACTGAAGAGGAGGCTCTGTACTAGGGTCGACATAGTGAAAAGCTTTGATCATGTTATCCGAAACCCCGCATACTGTCGTATGTGGACCGTGGCTGATCACGGCGGAATGACTGTTTGGTGTGGTGAAAGTGCACCACCTCTGCAGAGTGAAAAACTATTCGAATAGCCGTGTCTGTGGTCATGGACGGTTGGAAAGGTCCCCGATCCAGGCGTACGGGCAATTTTTATGTTTTCAAAAGAAAAGTGGTTTCTCGGTGGAAGCAAGGTGGCATCAAAAAGGTACCTGGGAGGTACAGAGTTTTGGGAGAAGATGGTTGGTCTCGGGGAGTCAATCAGTCAGATCTCGTGGAAAGAAAAAGGGTATCCCCATCCTAGTGTCCTTGAAAAGTTTTACAAAGAGGTGGAGATAGTTTCGGCGATCTCTACAAAAGAGAATTTTTTTTCTCTAAATGTTTCTTTTTAACAAAGATATAGATATGTCGTATTCTCTATGTCTAAAAGCATCGTTTACGAAAACTAAGCCCTATAGTCATATATAGCAGCTATCCCAGTTTTCGAAAATGTTTTTATTGCATTATCATGAAAACTTAAGCCTGGTGGTGGTCTTGCGAGTACGTAATTGTACTCATGGCTGTGTCCCTGGATATTCCAATGTCCAGATTTCAACGAGGAGATGTACGACGAGGAGGAGGAGTACGCCGACGACTACGCCAACTGAGTGTCACCGGTCAACTGCTCTGTGGAAATGTGTCCGTTGGAGACGAGGGCCGACGCTAGCCACGAGCTTCCGCCGTATCGTAGTTAATTCCGTCCTGCGTGACGATGATTTGCAGACTTGGTCATGTGACCACTTTGTGTTGTAAGACTATTATTCGTACGACTTGAGTGATGTAACTCTTGATACCATGTTGGTTATGTGATTGCGATGCACTGATCATTGGGATCGTGATCTATTTTACATAACGTGGACATCTCGGACTTCGGTGCGAGGGGTCCTTACAAGGGTAGCTCACAAGATCTAAACATGATGGCACAAATTGGAGAGACAACCATCTAGCTACTGCTATGGACCCGTTGTCCAAGGATGAACTACTCACGCATCACTTCGGAGGCAGGCATGGCGATGTACAAGCCTCCGGTGACGATTCCCCTCTCCGGCAGGGTGCCGGGAAGAGGTTCTGGACCCTCCCGAGCTAGGGTTGACGGCGGTGGCGTCTCTAGAACTTTTCGTGGATATTGGCTCAGACACTTAGGGTTTTCGCGTCGGGGGGGATAAGTAGGCGAAAGGGCGGCGGCTGACGACCCCCGAGGGGCCCACACCACCCTAGGGCGCGCCAGGGGGTGGCCCGCGCCCTAGTGGCGTGTGGGGCCCTCCTGGCTCTCCTCTGCTGCTCCTTTGGTCCGTCAGGTGTGTTCTGGTAAAATAGGGATCCCCGTGAAGTTTCGTCCAATTCCGAAAATATTTCCAGACTAGCTTTTCTGGAATACAAAAACAGCAGAAAACAGGAACTGGCACTTCGGCATCTTGTTAATAGGTTAGTCCCAAAAAATGTATAAAAGTGATAAAAGTTGACGCAAAACATGTAGCAATTGGTATAAAACAAGCATGAAACATCAAAAATTATAGATACGTTTGAGACGTATCAGATAGTGAGCTTGGCCTTGCTCGATCAGTGCGCTTGCCAGAGGAAATTTATGACTGCACGCCGCGCCTAGTATACGTCTCCCCCTCGCGCGCCGCTATAAATTTCGATCCCGGCAGCGCGCTCATCACTCTTATCCGCGCGCCTCCTCTGCTTTCGGCCGATCTCTCTCCCACATCCAAAAGGAGATATAGAGATCGAGCTCGATCGAGATCTATATAGCTAGCGCCGCCAACAATGGCCTGGACCACCATCGAGGTTGTCGGCGAGACTCCTCTGCAGGCCGCGCACCCAGTGGAGTTCCTCGGCCCCGCTGCCTATGGCCGTGGGAACGTGCTCCAGTTATTCGCCACCGGTGGATACGTCACCGCATGGCGCACGGCAAACATCATCATGCAATCGCTGTACCGCGATCATCGCATGTACAAGGTTGACCCTGGCGCGGATGGCAGCGGGGTCTACGTCCGTCTCTACGATTCACCGAAGGCGGCGAAGATGCACGGCGACGTCTTCTAGGTGAGGGTCACCCTTGTCTGCTGCGTCCAAGTCAACCCGGAGCTCCTCCATGACGCGAGACTCCCACCGTTGTACCCGATTGTCCGTGTCCTCCATCGCAGCGCCTAGAGCTAGATCGATCTTTGGCCGGCCGGCATCTCTCTCTGCTTTAATTTATTCTGTGTAGCGCGTTTGTACCGCGCCGTTTAGGCCCTCGATCAATCTGTAGCTGCTTCATGACTTTGTTTCTGCTATATGTAATGGTCGATCGTTATCTCTGTTTTATTATTTTTGGTGGTTTATAAATTGTCCAAACTGTTGTCACTATAAGAAGAACATAGCAGTAGTGTAGTATACTAAAACTAAACTCTTCTAAATTCAGCCACAAACTGTTTACTAGCGACGGACGCCAATCACAACCGCATAAGAAATACTCTGCGCCGGTCAGATATCCAAGCCGTCTCAAATAGAAATACATTGGCGACGGTCAGAAAGATTAACTGACGCATGTGTTATTAGAGACGGACAGAAAATTTCAACCGGCTGAGGTGTTTTTTCCCAAACGGCTGTTTTCATTTATTGTTTGACCGGATCTAGGTCCCATCTCCCATTTGAGGTTTTGCGGCGAGAATGACAACGGAGCGGTGCGGCGGCGCCGGGGCAGCAACGGTGCGCGGTAAGTTAATGCACGTAGACCCGGTTCGGCCTGAGGCGACGACGGATTTCATGACTACGAGTCACGGTGAACTACGAGTGACGGTGGCTAAGCAAAGACGATGTCGAGGTTCAAAACACAACAAGCATAAGTCGCTGCACCTGTGTCAGCGGCGACCGGCGGCGGCAGATGTTGAATAACATACACGCTGGGCGTTGGGCGCAGTGTAAACATGTACGTAGATACAATACAATATCTGCTCATATACGACCGACGAAACAGAAAACTTACAACATGAAAGTTGTGTGGAACGTTGAGATGAAGCTACATGTTAAAGGATATTTCAAACGGTCGACCGTATGTGACGAATTTGACAAAATTCGTCCAAAAGAATAACAAACTCCAGTCCAAAATTGACAAGTTACACTCGACGAAAATCAAAACCAAGTACGGGAATGGAACCTACTCGTCGACGCGCATATTTTTTTCATATACACTTTATTTTGAATCGACCAATATTTGTGTAGATTATATTGACACTAAGTGGGGGCTTAGCGTGAACTCTAAGGCTGAGCTGAAGAAGTCGATTCGGACGTTCCAGAGTGCTTTAAGATTCCTATTTTTTTAAGATTCCTATGTATGCAGGCACGGTGAACGGGCCAGAAAACCGGCCAAAATTTACATCCCAGACTGGTTGAGGGTGTCGAGGCAACCAAACACGCCCCCAGAGCGGCGACGGCGCCAAGACGAGAGAGCAGGAGGTCGAGACAAAGAGTTTTCGGATTCACGAACAGGTACGGTCGTATCCAGCTAGTCACGTGGCTAAATCGATATAGGAGTATGCTTCAGGAACACAGAGGCAAAGGGGTCATTGTAGGATGTAAACGGATAAGCCTTTACCCTATTTTTTTATCGTATTTAGAAAGGATCGGAAAATTACCAGTTACCTATTTGGAGTCGGATATTTTTAGTCGTGGATTCAGAATGTAAACGGAACGGACTCGGGGATATTCTAATCAAAGTTCCCGTAAATAAAACACTAGTCGGAGAGTTTGAAATCTCAGTTGACGCCGAGGATCGTGAGTCTAAATGTTGAGATTGGTGCAATAACATACATTTTATTAACTTCGAGAACAAACAAAACATTATTTTGCATTGCATGAACACACGTCAATAAATTGCTTACGTGCATGTATTAATGCGGAGCCTGAGGTTTCATTTCTTTCTTTGAAAAAAAGGTAAGCAAGACTGGAATATATTAATTCTTGCCCGAGTAAGACTTAGGCAGTTCCATACCCGATATTCCAGTCGATAATTTAAATAATAACAAACTTTGGAAGATGAAGATATCACTAAAAACTAAAGTGTTTGCGTGGTATTTACGTCGAGAAGTAATTCTTATCAAAGATAACCTTGCCAAACACAATTGGCACGGAAGTAAAAAAGTGTGTTTTCTGTCAACACGACGAGACCATTACGCACTTATTCTTTCAGTCGAGTTCGTCAGGTCTATATGGTCAGCCATCCAGATAGGTTCTACCTTACATCCACCTAGTTCAGTTGCTAACATTTTTGTCAACTGGTTAAATGGAGTGGATCCTAGGTTCAAACTATTCAGTAGGGTGGGAGCGATTGCTGTTATTTAGTCGCTATGGCTATTTAGAAATGACAAGATTTTTAATGATAAAAATGCTTCTCTTATGCAGGTTATTTACCGGTGCACAACGACGCTACGAGCATGGTCATCCTTGCAGCGTGTGGAGCACCGAGACTTATTTTTGGAGGTGGCGTCGAGACTGGAGGCTGCGGCCAGGGAGTTACTCTCCCGACATGGGTGGCAACATAGACTCCGGATAGACCTACCAGCATCTTAGGCGGATCTACAATTTCTCATTTTGATATGTAATTCGCTTTTTTTATCTTTTCGTTGCCGACTTGAGTGATGGTGAACTGGTGGCTGTGTGCATCTTAGCTATGCAGAGTCCGGGTGTAATGTTTAAACCTTTTAAGTAATAAAAGTCATTTATCTAAAAAAAAAGCAGTTCCATAAAACAAGTCCTCTAACAAGAGACATAATGCTTCTGAAACATGAAAATAATCTGTATGATTCCTTCCGTCATGCTGTGCTATCTCGACTGGAATAATACCTAGTGAGGGAAGAACATAATCCTTTTTAGTTCCTAGCTGTGAGTGCATTCGAATAATTGTGATTCCTACTCCCTCCGTTTTTAAATATAAGATGTTTTAGGTGTTACACATGTTGACTAGATTCACACTAAAGTGAGTGTACATATAAACTAAAACATGTCTAGATACATATGGATACATGTGCATGTGAAAAAAAAGGCTAAAACATCTTATATTAAAAAACGAAGTGAGTATCAGATAATACAGAGGTTCAACGGCTCACTGCTTTCAAATGCCGGAGGAGCAGCATCCGTTTCTCACGCATCCTGCGAAGCGAGTGGCGGACAGGCACAATCTAGATTCCCATTTGACGCTCCTAATATGAGCACGGTGACGACCCACTAAGCAAATATGCTCATCTAAAAAAGCACTTATGCTCTGTGTCTCTTATTTTGCCTGTCTCTCTCATTTTGCCTGGACAGTTTTTCTTAGTTGCGTCTACTATGCTTAAAGCCGTGACACTATTTTGTAACTCAGTGCATGTGGAGTCTAAGTCCATGAAAGTGGTAGGCACCTGCAACGGTTGAGAGAGTGTATGGGGTGCGGCCGCAGCCCATTGCATGCTTTGCATCGTCGAAAATACCGGGAAGATCATGCTACAAGATGGAATTTATCTCAAAGTGGAGTGTTATTTTATGGTGATCCAAATTTCAGCGGTAGTACCGCTGGGTTAAGCGGTACTACCGCTCGAGAGCTACCGCCACCACTACCGCCTCCGCTACCGTCAGAATGGCCGTCTGACGCACTTGTCCGGTACCGACTGGTACCGCTGGCGGTACCGCCGCCGGTACCGCTGAGGTGGGAAGAGCCGAACCAGCCCACCCCAGCGGTACTACCACCTATCCCAGCGGTAGTACCGCCGCGGTGGGATCGATTCCGGGTTGGACTGCAGCCGACATAGGGTTTTATGCTTCTATATATTCCTCTTGTAAGCCGCCGTTTTGGGGTAAGCCATACATTGTAAACCCACGGCGTTTGTAACCTCACCCGATATAGTGAAGTATTGCTGGCTGGCGCCCGTGGTTTTTTCTCCTCCAATGTTGGAGGGGTTTTCCACGTTAAAATCTCGTGTCCCCATTGGTTTGATCGTTCCGCTCTTCGTCGTTTCTTTGCTATCGTTTTTACAACAGATCAAACTTAGTCACTGTCTAAGATAAAAAAGAACATGAAGTGTCATCGATTGTGAAATCGCTCTTTCGCGGGCACGATCACCCCTGCTCCGTTCTTCCTTTCATCTCTCCGATTCTCATTTCTCCCCATTTCTCTCGATTACTCTCTCCACCACACCCACCCCAATCCACACCACTACCACATCAGAGCCGGAGCTAGGGACACCATGGTTAGCCACGCTGAAAAAGAAGATGATGAGCCGATACCGAGCCCGGAGACGAGCAGATCGGTGTCGAGATAGGTTTGGAATATACTTAGGGGTGAGGGTGCGGGGCCACTAACTCTGAACTTAGGGTTTAGGGTGCAGGTCGCCAGCACCGAAGAAAAAAAATTGGGCTTAAAGGTATGATCGGGGCTTAGACGGAAGAAGAAGGGTTGACGGGCAGGGGACGCCCTTGTCATTTAGCGGCTGATGCTGGACACACGGGTTGGCATCGAGTTACCCCTCTCCACAACTGGCTAACTGCTAGGTCTTGTTTTCCTAACAAAAAGTTCCCTATTAACGAACCCCTTTGATTTGTTTTGAGCTTGAAGATGATATAACTATGTTTTATTATTAAGGAAACTAGACATAGGCCTTCCAAGTAAAATATCTGTAATTTTATTTACGTTTGCACATGGATATTGGTTCGTTGTTCCGTTATCTAAATGATAGTGGAACCTGGTGCTTTTGTGGGGGACATATGGGTAAAAATCCATGCTCGAGACATACAAATATTTCCATAATTGCAAAGGGAAAGTATAACGAGAATCCATTCCCTGATCTTAGGGACTGAATGCTCAACCATAGTTTATCTAGAAGAAAGAAAAGATTTACACGCTAAGAAAGAAAAACAGGGAGGGCGACCCTAGGAGCTAACCAGGCCGTCAACCACATGTCTCTAATCGTGGTGTTGGTTCCATGGCTTCACCGCCTCCACACTGGCAACCACGTGTCGAGTAGACCTGGGCAAACCTCGGACCGGGGTTGGCAAAGACCGTACATGAAAATGTCAGGTCCAATCCAACCTGTGGCTCGGGATTTTTCTTATTTTGCACTAAAATAACTTTTCGGGATATAACATAATAAAATAGACGTATTTTTGTTTAAAAATGAAAATCACTAACTTTGGGCCTAGTTTGGCCTTTTGGGCCGGGCTTCGGGCAGAATACCGAGCCTAGCCCAAACATCGGGCTTCGGCATAGAGAATAGGAGAGGGGGGAAGAAGAGAAGAGGTGGTGGCGGCGCGGGGGAGGAAGTAGGGGGCAGCAAAAGAGAACAGCCATGATGATTCGTGCGCACTATGGCACTAGGGCTAGGTGATACCGTTGTTGAAAGTGAATCATTTTGTTACTTAATGGTCGATGCCCAGTTTTGCAAACCACAGTTTATACTGCATGCTCTGTATATAGGTACTGCATGCTCTGTATATATGCATGCATGGAGCCATATGCACCAAGAAACGGCGCTCAATTGCTGAAACACATATCAAACTTCACCGAACAGAGTGCGGCACGCACGGTATAGCAGACGTCAGACGAGATGATAGGATGGGGCGACGTGTACAAGGTGGTGGCCGCCATGGCGCCGCTCTACTTCGCCCTGGGCCTCGGCTACGGCTCCGTGAGGTGGTGGAAGCTCTTCACGCCGGACCAGTGCGACGCCGTGAACCGCCTCGTCGCCTACTTCGCCGTCCCCTTCTTCGCCTTCGACTTCGCCGCGCGCATGGACCCCTACACGCTCAACTACCGCGTCCTCGCCGCCGACGCCCTCTCCAAGCTCGCCGTAGTGCTGGCCCTCGCCGCCTGGGCCGCCCTGTCCACGCGCTGCTGCGCCCACAAGCGCGGTGGTGATCAGCTGGCCTCCTCGTGGTGCATCACCGGGTTCTCGCTGGCCACGCTGAACAACACGCTGGTAGTGGGCGTGCCGCTGTTGGACGCCATGTACGGCGGGTGGGCGCGCGACCTCGTCGTGCAGATATCGATGGTGCAGATCATCATCTACTTCCCGCTGCTGCTTCTGGCCTTCGAGGCGAGGCGGGCCTGCGGTGGCGGCGTCGCCGGGAAGCTGGACACGCCGGCTTTGCCGTCGAGCGACGACGACGTGGAGGGCGGTCGCGTCGAGGGGATGATGAAGCAACGCAAGCCGGTCTGGCCGTTGGTGAGAGCGGTCTGGCTCAAGGTGGCGCGAAATCCCAACGTCTACGCGGGCGTCCTCGGGGTCGCCTGGTCTTGCGTCACAAACAGGTAGCACTTTTTTTTTTTTGAGCCTAAAACAGATAGCACTTCAAAATTAGCTGTGTGCGTACCATGGTAAACTTGCACCCTGGTTGCGGGCGCCATTTTGCTCCAACACGTCCAACGAAAGACGGTCGATTGGACGAAAGAGGATGCATGTTTTTGTTTCAAAGTTATGGAGTAGAAGTTAAATTGAACGGAAGATAGAACGGATGTAGTGTAGGGAAAACTCAGAAAGCTATAACCTTGTATGAATAATTGAATATATAAAAAATCATCAATATCCAAGAATATTCACGTATAATTGGTGTTATTATATTAGAATTTGATTATTTAAAGTATAAAATATTGTTAAAGAACAGGGAATTTGAAAAACATAAATGATTTGTTAACATCCATGGAAAGTCACCATATTTGCTCAGTGCGCATTATTTTCCTATTAGCTTATAATCTTCTTAAAACATTTATTGGAGTTTGGGGAGCAAGACTAAAATCAATTTAGAGTGGAGGACCAAAAATATGTTTTTTCTGTTTTCCTTTGATTATCCTTGTGTGTGTTCATTTTGATTGAGCCATCAAATAGCATTGTTTCGACCTTTTGGGAGTTGATAGAATGTGTTATTTCGTTCATATTATTTTCATAAATTTTCTAACTTGCCAGAAGACGGGTTTAAGTGTCGCAACAACTGCAAATGTAAAACCGTCCTATACCTAACATTCCCAACCGGGCTCATACCCCTTTCCATTAAACACGGAAAGATAACATTCGTTTGTTACACCAGCAAAGAGATCAGAGAAAAAGAAAGCAGAGGGGTAGGGGAGAGCGAGTTGGTGCAATAGCAGGAAACCCACTGTGAATGGTCGCGTCGACCACCCACTATGGGGCGAAAACCTGCTATCACTACAGTCCTATACCTAACATTAAAGGACATTTAACCGTGAATGTCTATGCAGAATACTCCTACAGTTAATAATCTCCTGGACTTATTATATTCCAAAGAGGCATCGACTCAGGAATATTTACGCCCTCCTAAGTGTTTAGCAAAGCTAAGATAATTGAAGGAGAACAGATACCTCATGTTAGTGGAACATCCGAATAAATAATTAACTCAACTTGAGCCAAAGTACTCCAGCTGGGAACAACTTTGGCAAATCGATGGGTATAGACTGCCTTTATTCAATTTGGGAGAATATATGGGTGCCCGTTGTTACCGGTTTACTGCTTGCTGCCGCTTCACATTTTTCTGAACTTAATTTCGTACGTGCATAGGTGGCACATCCAGACGCCAAGCATTATCGAGGGCTCCATCCTGATCATGTCCAGGACCGGGATTGGACTCGCCATGTTCAGCATGGGTAAGCTACTGTGTAGAACTAGAACAATCTCAAGAAAATGACGAGAGGCATGTATAGATTTATAAATTGGGTGGTCGCATGCAGGCCTGTTCATGGCGCTGCAAGAGAAGATCATCGTCTGTGGGGCCGGCCTGACCGCGCTCGGCATGGTTCTACGGTTCGTCGCCGGCCCGGCGGCCACCGCGGCCGGAGCCGTCGCCCTTGGCCTCCGCGGCGACGTCCTGCGTCTTGCCATCATACAGGTGACAGTCTACAGGGTTTTTTCTTTTCCTGAAATGTAAGGTTGTTCACCGTGTTGCTCCACCTGACGATGCTTCATGGACAGGCTGCGCTTCCTCAGTCCATTACCACGTTCGTGTTCGCCAAGGAGTATGGCCTGCACGCTGATGTACTCAGCACCGCGTAAGTAGCTTAATTAATTACGCCTGCTTGATTAGGCCTTGATTGGTGAATGTGTTTTACTTCACTGGCTGAAACTGTATTTTGTGCTGAATGTTGCAGGGTTATATTTGGGACATTGGCGTCGTTGCCCGTGTTGATCGTGTATTACATTGTCCTAGGCTTCGTTGGATAGTTAACTAGGTAGGCCTCAAGTCGTATCTTCCACTGATGAGTACACTGGATGCAGGTAGTAGGTTGTAGCTTTGCTCTTCTGCAAATAATGTTGACGAGTAAATCACCGATGCATGCGGTACAATAGTAAATCCCACTATAAACAAAAGGAATTTGATCTTTTTCGGAGACCGTGTTGCGAAGAATATTCGAAGACGAACTCTTGGCGTATTAATCGGCTCATCTTCACGGCCTGAACCAGATTTGAGCAGCAATATAGGAGTAGTTCTTACCGAACAAACAGTACACGGCCTGAACCGACGCTGTGGATGTAGCATTACGCGCGCACGGTTCAGACTGCACCGAATTTCCTTCAGATTCGCTAGCCATCCCGGCATCTCCGCACAAAAGTGACTTGGTTTCTGGGCTCTATCTCCCCCAATTTGAACAAGTATGTTTAAAAGGCTTGGGTTCCTTCCAAAACTAAATTCTTCTTGCTTGGCTTGCAACCCAAAATAGGATGGCGATCAGGTTATACATGCGGAGACGGCTACAGGGCCGTCTCTAGAAATTTGGGTGCCCTGTGCGAAACACAAAATGGGGCTCTAAAATATGAATTTTTCACATTATATAGCAACTAAAAATACTTTCACTTTATTACATAACGTCAATATGTGTTATTTAAAGGTACCAGTAAACCAATAAACTGTCCTCATGTTCAGATGAAAAACATCATCCTCTGGTATTTCTTGAGCAACAAATCAACCCAAAGCACGTTTTCTGAGACCGAGCCACTGCTTCCTTTTTCTTTATTCTTAGGCTTTGTCGCACTAGATTTGACACTTCGTTTTTCTAGAATTTATGATTATTCCCGTTTCATTAAACAAAATAAAATAAAATGAGTCCAGACAATTCAACAACATATAAATCACTATAGATCAATGAAGTGTTTTGGAATTAGTACATCAAGTTACGCCAACATGCAACACTATCTTGATCATTAATTCCTCCCCGATCGTGTCGCAGGGATCGTATGTCTCCACCGTGATCTCAAAATTTCCAACCCAATCCTTGCTGCAGTGACTACGACATAATCAGTAAATACGTAATCACCTCGTCAAAATTTACAATCCGTAATCTAATCGCCAGGGGAGTGCGGCCTAATTACCTCGTCATGCGAACGCGAGCAGTAATGAGGCGCCGCAGTAGCCTTCTTCCTTTTCCTCTTCGGCGCAAGGTAGCAGCCAAGTAAGAACTAGGCCGCCAAGGGAACTCTCCATCGTCGACTCATCATCGCAATGGCGGAGCAACAGCAAAAGTCGGGGGGGGGGGGGGGGGGCGCCCCCAGCCCATGGGCTTTCAGCAAAGGAAGTCTGCTAGATGGGCCATTTGCCCCCCAGATTTCGAAAAAAAAACCTTGTGCTGGCTATTTAAGCCTCTTTGCCCACTCATACATTTGGCCCAAGCTCCACCACTGCGTCGTCGCAGCAATTTCTGCTAGACCTAGACAAATCGATCGATCGATCGCTACACGTACAGCCACGCCATGCGTCGGCGCTGAGTACAACTATATCTAGATTTATTTGGTGGCCCACACGTGGAACGCATTGGGTCGCAGCAGCGCTAGAGCTAGGAAGCTCCGCTGGAATTTAACCTGCGATCTATATTACGCCTACAATCTGGGGCCCACGGAAAATGGGAGCCCTGAGCGGCTGTGCATTTCGCTCACCCTCAGAGACGGACATTGATGGCTAAATTATGGTTTATGCCCTATTTGCAAGCAAAGCATGAAGTCACTGTCAGTCACTCACCTCCTCGTCAATTGCCACTTCATCATACGGCTTTGGGGTTTCATCAATAAATTGATAAGTCTATATGCCATCCACCCTAGCGATTGGACATGTCTCTCAATCAAAAATTGGTTGTGTTTGATGGCGGATGGATCAATGACAAACCGAAAAGTCTTAGCCTCATCTTGCCCACCTGTTGAAAATGCAACGTCCGGTTTTTTCACAACAAGCCCCTCCCCAATTATCATCGATAAAATTAAGAAAATAACAACTTGTGGGTTCTCGCGGGAACTAGGCAACTTGTTAGATGGATTGGAGTTCTTCGTCATCGTCCTCCTCTGAGTCGGATGATTCCGAGATTGAGGACCTCCTTTTCGACGATGATATCGAGCACATGCTCATGGATCATCTCGTCGAGCAATACGAGAGCGGAGTCAAGAGGAAGAGGCGAGGCTCGATGGTCGGCCGACTTTGCATTCCCCGCAACCGAGCGGTTGGAAGTGCGTTGCTCATGAAAGACTACTTCGCCGAGGTACCAACCTATCCGGCTCACCTTTTCCATAGGCGCTACCGTATGCGTAGATCGCTATTTGTCACCATTGTTGAACCTTGCGAGCGAAATTGTCGATTCTTCCTTCAACGAAGAAATGCGGCCGGTTTACTTGGTTTCACTTCATACCAAAAGATCTCGGCGGCTATGAGAGTGATAGCATACGGTGTGTCGGCTGATTACACCGACGAGTATCTTCGCCAAGTGTGCGTATGTTTGCCAAAACTGTGATCAAGGTTTTTGGCAAAGAGTACCTCCGAAGTCCTAATGAAGAGGACACAAAAAGATTGATGGTGGCAAATGAAGCAAGGGGGTGGCCGAGCATGCTTGGTAGTGTGGATTGCATGCATTGGAGGTGGAAGAATTGCCCGGTGGCTTGGCATGGTCAGTATACCGGTCATCACCGTGATCCTACCATAGTACTCGAAGCCGTTGCTTCGGAGGATCTTTGGATTTGGCATTGCTTCTTTGGTTTGTCGGGATCTCTTAATGATATCAATGTGTTACAAAGATCACATCTATTTGCTCGGCTTGCTAGTGGAGATGCCCCGGCTTGCAACTACACCGTCAATGGGCATGAGTACACCATGAGGTACTATCTTACTGACGGTATATATCCTTCTTGATCAACATTTGTGAAAACCATTTCAAAACCGGTTAATAAGAAGGATTCCATCTTTGCCAAAGCTCAAGAAGCTTGCCGAAAAGATATTGAAAGGGCATTTGGTGTGTTGCAAGCTCGGTTTGTAATTGTTCGAGGTCCGACTCATTTTTGGGAAAAGAAAACCCTCCGTAATATCATGACAGCTTGTGTGATTTTACACAACATGATCGTTGAAGATGAGAGGAGTTTAAACTTGGAATTAGATTATGACAACATTGGTAGCCGAGTGAAGCCCCAAAGGAACCCGGTGTTCTTAAAATCATGAATTTGATAGCAAACATGTAAAAATGATTTTCCGGTACCGGTACCGTTACGCTGTGCAGAACAGATGCGGTAAACTCGTTTCCGGTACGAGTTTACCGGATTTGTTATGTCGCGGGCCGCGCGGTACCGGATAACATTATTCCGTTCCAGGTAGCTTTTATCCCGTATGGAAATATCCGGTATCTACTAGAGTTGCTCTAAACCAGCAACCATAAATGGAGGTCCGTGCCCTTTATTAAAAATAGTTGAAAATCATACTTTAGTTTTGAAAAAAATCTGAACAAAAATTCCTGAGTGTAGACCATGTTATATTCTACCAACGTGCAAAGTCTGCACAAAATAACAAAATCTAACAGATCTGCAAGAGTTAAAATTTTGCATTATTCACTACTTTCAAATGTCAGACTTTGTCATTTTTGTACAGGAAACAATACAAGATATTTCTTGTTAGATTTTACACGTTGGTATAATACAACATTGTCTACATCCATGCTTTTTCATAATTTTTAAAATTTTAAATATGATTTCAAATTTTGTAAAATAAAAGGCTCCATGTAGCTCCATCTGTAGTTGTCCACTCTCGGAGTAAACATCATTTTGAAGGCAGAGCTTGCATCCAGTCCCAGAGAGGGCTGGGTGGTCACCTGCGTCGCGCCGCTTGCCATTAAGCTTGCACTTGCATGATTAATGGAGCTTTACTCGGAGAGACTACCAGATCGTGCGATGTTCAGTTATTGACAATTTCACAGTGGATATACCTGCTTTGATGATGGGCGTGTGCACCCCAACCACAATTAAGTTTGATTCCGCATGCATATACAGGCGTTAGTTGCAACTGTATTGATCTCGACTGACCTAAATGAGGTAGCAGCGGCTGTTCCACGCTAGCGATGACGTTTAAAGGTGGGCTGGCCATCACTAAATATTATTCCGGAGACACGTCTCACTCAGGAGGACAGGTGGGTGCACACCGTCCATCTTTCGCCATAAGGATGCTTAGAGACGCCCCGATCACTATAATAACCGCTACTTTGTAATTTCACGGGGAGACTTGTATAGGAACTGTTTTTAAGCGAGATCATACGATCATGTCATAAAATTACATATATAAATTGTTAAAAAACTGAAAAAATTACACAAGAGACTTAGAGTATCTCTAGCAGTACCCGCAAAACGGCAACCCGCAAAACAATTTTAGGTGTCGGGTTTTGCGTGTTCTTGCGTGAGAAATGGGGCCGCGAAGAACAGATCCCGCAAACGAAACTGCAAATATGAAATTCAACATCCAAATTTTCGCGGGAACAAAGTTCAGTTCATACCAGATAGATGTTCTTCGCTACAGATAGATTTTAACGTTGTATCTACACAAAATGCAAACCCTAGAACTACACGTCGCCGCCGAAACCCTAGAACTACACAAAATTTGCTCCTCACCGGAGCCACGGGCGCGGCGGCGACGCAGCGGTGGAGGATCTTCACTCCTCGTCGGAGACGAGGTCGATGACGGACGGGAGCTGGCTGATGATCAGCGTCTGCTCCATGAGGACGTCGTCGAGCACCTCGTCGCGCTTGATCTTGGCGGCGAACTCCACCGCCTCGTGCTGGGACCGCAGCACCGTCGCCGCCAGCGTGCGCTCGAGATGCTCGTCGGGGATGAAGTCCTCCGGCCCGAGCGTGACGCCGTAGTGCTCGGGGGCGTAGCCCTCCGGCGGAGGAGCACCCGGCGCGGCGGAAGAGCTGCTGGTGCCAGGAGCACCCGACGCGGCGGAAGAGCTGCTGGCGCCCGCGGAGGAGCTGCTGGCGCCGCGGAGGAACTTCTCGCGATGGCGCCGGTCGATCTCCCGCTCCCGCTCCCTCCGGAGCCGGTCAAACTCCGGCAAGTCGCAGCGCACCGACCCGCCGTGCTTCGCGTCGGAGTAGTCTCCGCCGAAACGGTCGTCGCCGGGGAGCGGCGCCTCTGGTTCCCGCTTCGGCGCCATGGCTTGGCGTCGCCGGATCTGTTGACGGGGACGCGAGATTTCTCGTCGGAGACGGCGGAGCGCACGGCGGATTGCTCGCCGGAGGAGGTGCGGGATTGGGGATCGCAATCCGCAAATGCGGTGGGAAGCCAAATAAATAGGGGCACGCAGTGTGGATTCACGGGCCACCGCAAAACGTTTGCGGGCCGACGCAAATATGCAGACGCTGGTCTGGCCCAAAAATTGCCCCAAACCCGCAAAGTCGCCGGAATTTTGCGGGTTCGGCCGTTTTGCGGGTACTGCTAGAGATGCTCTTATAGGCTGTTTGTACAACTCCAAAAAAAATCAGCTCCAAATTCGACCTACAGTTAGAGAAACAAAATTGTTAAACTACCGTATAAATAGTGTCATATTTGAGAGTGAATAGCGTCACACTATTCGCATCGAAGTTTCTCTTTTTTTACTCTCTAAGTATAGGTCGAATTTGAAGCAGGAAATTTTTGAATTTGCATATATAACATCGATGCGTGTTGTCGATTTTTTTGAGAATATTTGAACTTGTTTTGTCCATTCAAAAAAATTGATCTCATAGATCGTATCTAATGTGAGATCCTATACAAGTCTCCCCCTAAATTTCGCAGCCAAAAGCCGACGCAGACCCAGGTGCCGAAAAACTGTCTGGTCCAGAAAAGTTTTAGCAGAGCGGGAAATTAGACCCAACTAGCTATGTGTCCAGTTTTCACGGCTTTCAATTCATTTCACGCAAATTTCACTAAATTTATAGTGGGCGGAAGTTTTAGCTCGTGCCCTCCATTTGGCCGCCACATCCCGCCGCTGATAGGAACTGCCCCTAGCCACGTCGCGATGTCGATTGTTGTTCTGAATGTGCGAATACTCCTGTAAACTTGCAAAGTCGGGTGGGTAGCCCTTAAATTTGTATTTCACTATAAAATCACCAGATTAGTCTCCGAATTTGCACATTCATCTTCCATGCAGTACTGAGTTGGCCAATAATTATGCCTTTACACAAAATTCAAGAGTGTTTTTAAAAGTATAACTCTACACCTAGTGAAGGCATGCAAAGGTGATCATTAGAGAGGATAATGCAAAATTCATATTTTCTACAAAAAATGGGAACTTACAACTAATGAAGACATACACTAAGCATGTATTTGACAAACCTATTATCAAATCCTTTGACAACTTCAAATAAAAGTATTGTCCAACACCAAACAAATTTCGCGTGAGCTTCACATGACAAAGTCATTATTTAGTCCCGAGATCATCCTCCTCTGAGGGTACCATGGAGTCTCGGTTGGCATCATGGAGGGCATGCGATGGCGGCATCCTCCATCTTCTTCTTTGCGCAATTACAGGCATGACTGCTCCAGCATGGCAGCTAAGGGCCTGTTTGGTAGGCCTGGTAGCCCTAGCATCTCTATCTCACCTCATGCATGCTGAGTTTGGCCAGGCTGAGGACATATCACTACCCTTTATTTGGTAGCATGTACGAGCAGAGACGGGCTGAGTTCAGATCCTGTTTGGTGTCTCGTATGGCTTGAGAGAATTAAAAAGCAATCAGGTCCTTCGATAGAAAAATAAAAAAGCGATCAGGTCCTTGGATAGAAAATTAAAAAGCGATCAGATCCTCCGTGCTGGTTCGGGCATCCCGAGAACGTTGTACGAGCTCATCGTGCTTGTCCAAGCGCGGGGCGGGGGCGGCTCCATGGATGAGGCGACGACGGTGTGCTCTGGGGCGGGGCGTGCCGACGGGATTGGCGACGAGATTGGGAAAGAGAGAGAGTGACACGGGGAAATAAGAGGAGTTTTCGGCCGGGTGGGCGTCGCACAACTCATGTGGGGCCACGCGTGGGATTTTCTGTATGAACTCGGCAGGGCTGAGTTGTGAAATTTGATCGGAGCTCTCTCCTCAGCAGGGTTGAGAGGAGTTTTCGGGGTGAGGTGGGCATGACTCAGACGCTCATATGGGTTACCAAACAATAAAAAAATTGGGTGGGAGATTTTCTGGATCCAGTCAGTCTACCAAACACTCCCTAATTGTGAAAATTTGGTCTACTATGCTTTTTTTTTACAACGTAATGCTCCCTTCGTTACAAAATAAGTGTGTTAGATTTACCCAAAAGTGCTGCGCCTCACTTTGCAATTTTATGGGGTATATTCACACATACTCTTTATTTTCAAAAAAAAATCTATTTCGCTTTTATTTGGCGCGTTTTAGCGTGTATGTTTATGATTGAAAACCAAAATCGACGGACTTCCACACGCTTTTATTTGGCGCGTTTTGGCTAGGCTAGGCTAGCGGCGTGGGTCGAACCGAACCTCCACGGTGCGCTCGTCGGCTGTGGGTCGTCTTCTTCTCGTCCGCGTCTTCCTCGTTCCTATCGCCCGGGCCTCCTCCACCGCCCGCGCCACCCAGCCCCCACCCCCTTCCGCGTCCCATATATACCCCACCCGTCAGTGCCCGAATCTCTGACCGCCCGCCCCCATGCTGCGCTGCCACATCCCGCCGCAATGCGGCCCGGCCCCGCTCGCCCGCCGCGGCCTGCTGCCCCGGGCCACGGCCGCGGTGGTGCGCTGCGCTCGCCCACGGGGCGTCGTTGCTGCTTCTGCGGCGGCGCAGGTCGCCGCGGCGGTGGCGACCACGGAGGGGGCTGACGGCGCAGGGGGGCGGCGGGGCCTGGCGGAGCGGCTGCGGATGGGGAGCCTCCTCGAGGACGGGCTATCCTACAAGGAGTGCTTCGTCGTCCGCTCCTACGAGGTGGGCATCAATAAGACCGCCACCGTCGAGACCATCGCCAACCTCCTCCAGGTAACGAATTTCTCCAGCCTCCCCCAATTCTCCATGCCTCCCGAGATCCCGTCGCTAGATGCCAGGCGCCCTCTTATGAAATTGCGAAATGAGATTGCTTTGGGGGGAACTGGAGAGCTGGGGGGGGGTGTGGATCTGTATTGTGGCAGCAGATTCAGAGTTCCTCTCTGCTATGCCGCGATTACGATTCACCGAGAGGGATTTCGTAGCTACCAAGCATGTGCTGCTTGCCTATCACATGAGTTGACCTCGAGCTTGAGCTAGTCTTGTGCTAGTCAGTGCTGCTTCTGTTCTATGCTGCTGGAAATGGCCAATCGGCATGGGTGTTACGAAATTGATGTGCCCCTACAGGCCTGCAGAATTTTGCTCCCCGTGTGCACCCAGTGCATCCTAAATCTCACCCAATGTGCCTTCCTTTGTCCTTGGATCAGCTATGCCGGAGTTCTTGAAATCCCATGCTTAAAGATCTGATAAGGAATGACAGCCGTGTTGTGGATCAACTCAGTTTAAGTAATCCTGTGTGTTTGGAAGGATGTGAGCGCAAATCTTGTGCATGTGCATGCTTGTCATATAATCAAGTGATCATGGTTCTTCAAAAAATAATTAAGTAATCATGTTATTATAAAAAGGCTCAGAAATGGAATTTTGTAAGAAATCTAATGGGGTATGAATGATATATCGCTTGGGATTTGGTGAACCTCATTCCATGATTCGCAATCTTCGAACACTTTTCTCTCCCTCGCAAAACTCAAAACTGACGAACTCTTGATCATTTGATCTGATATCTATGCCCTGCGGTCATATGCATTCGGACTAATAGTAGTAGCAAGTGTTTCTACTTATGTTAACTCGTGTGCTATTATCAGCACTGGTTTTGTTTATATCAGGGTTTTCGATAATATTCTTGTTTGTTTCCTTATTATGACCTGTTTGTGATAGGCTTTCTTATGAATGCAGGAGGTAGGGTGTAACCATGCACAAAGTGTGGGGTTCTCCACCGATGGTTTTGCCACAACTACAACAATGAGAGAACTTGGACTCATTTGGGTGACAAACCGGATGCACATTGAGATATACGAGTACCCCGCTTGGTAAATTTGCAAGATCCCCACAACTTTTGTTCCCACTGTTCTCCTTCAAGCAGGATTTAATCATGACTGAAAATTCTTCTACATATAGGGGTGATGTTGTTGAGATTGAAACATGGTGCCAAGCTGATGGAAGGATTGGCACTCGGCGTGATTGGATCCTCAAGGATGTAGCTAATGGTGAAGTTATCGGAAGAGCTACCAGGTACTTGTTTTGTTCTGTTGGAAATAGTCACCATGTTTGCTCACAGTTAAAACCATATGTTCATATTTGTGTCCAAGGGAAAAATGGAAAAGGGCAGCTACCTGTTTCGACTGAATATGTGTCCTTCCTTTTCAAACTTCATCCCCAACCTTGTTACCACACCTTTGATTCTCCAGGCAAATCTAGCAAAATAAATTGTCTAGGACAGGCATCAGACTTTCGGCACCTAAAATGAAAGTATGTCAAGAATCAAAATATGTAGACTTATTCCTAGTTGTCCTCCAGTTGTTCTTGTAGTTTACTTCATTTGATTTGATACAGTGTACATACATATGCCTAGTGGGGCTTTCTTTAGCTGTTCAACATATGTTTACAGATCTGAAGCTTAATAGTTTATTGTGAAGCGTGTGTGTTTCTTTGTTTGTTGTCTGGAAAATTATAGATCTGTCACTGTACTGTACTCATTACAAGTAATAAGTCATATCAATTGTTTTTTTCCAGCAAGTGGGTCATGATGAACCAAAATACACGCAGACTGCAAAGAGTCAGTGATGAAGTTAGGGATGAGGTTTTTGTCCACTGTCCAAAGTCTCCAAGGTGAATTGGTATTTCATATTTTTTTTCTTGTTTAGGCCTCAACTGAGCTAAGATCCCCTCTTTTGTACTTCAAATGTGCTCCACTTTAACACTCTTATGGTCTTACATGTAAGGATGCAAATTGGTGTCATTCACAAATGACAAGTTACCGTTGTGCAGATTAGCGTTCCCTGAGGAAAACAATGGTAGTCTGAAGAAGATCCCTATTCTTACATATCCTCCACAGCACTCACGGCTCGGGCTAGTGGTTAGTTTTGTTCCTCTGATTGTTACGCTCTGCACTTGAGCAACTGTCATGTTGACATACCTTAATTTCTGGATTGTAGCCTAGAAGAGCTGATTTGGACATGAACCAACATGTCAATAATGTCACCTACATTGGTTGGGTCCTTGAAGTGAGTATTCCAACACCTTTTTCTTTTCTTTAACCATCAGTTCATCGTCCTTTCATGTAATATAGCCTTTGCCCCACTTATTAGCTTTCTTTGTTAGTAGTGTACAATCAATTATATGGTTATTCTTTAAAATTATAGTTTCATGCATGAATGACATCCTTGTTGATTTGTGATAGTTCATGACATCTCGTTTCTTTCTCCTTTGAAATCGCAGAGCATACCTCAAGATATTATTGATACCCACGAGTTGCAAACAATTACTCTTGACTACAGAAGAGAATGTCAGCATGACGACATAGTTGATTCTCTTACATATATAGAGGAAGTAGAGGAGGAAAGTTCAAATGGATCTGCGTTTGCAGCACCACACCCAGAAGAGAAGCGCCAGTTCTTGCACTGCTTGAGATTCGCTGGGGCGGGGGATGAGATCAACCGTGGCCGCACCGTGTGGAGGAAACTAGATAGATAGAAAATTATGTGTATTTGCTCAAATGTATTGTGCTCTTCCATTTGTTTTTACCGTCTTGGTCTGTGCGGCCCGGCGTAACATACCAGAGGAACAACTGTACCCCAAATTTTGTGATTAGCTTTGCAATTTGTGTAACAATCAATGCCCATTTGTGGCAAATGTTGGACCTCACCTGGAGTTCATTCATTTTGTACTATGCTATCTATGTACAGAAGAGGTCCATCGAGGAGTCCCTACCAAAATATTGAGCCCTAATATGGTCCACTGCATGGTTATTATTAGATGAATGGTTGGGCACATGGTCATTGCTTAAGGTTAGTGCTTTTTTTGGATTACCCTGGGAAAACTGGTTAAGAAAGTACAGTACTGGAGTTGGGACCAGAATGTGCCACTTCATGTCTTAAGTATGGGGCTGTTCAGCCGATCCATATGTTTTCGTCATGTTGTTGCTTCAACGTCTCAAATCCTGCATTCCTAGCTTCAAGCCTCTAACTACATAGAACTAAAATTATTTTCTTTGCGGCGAAACATTAAGAGTGACAAACTAACAGATTTATAACAGATGAAGAAAGCATCTTCACCATACTTTAATAGTAACTTCAGTTCCATGAAGGAAGGTCATACCCACAGTTATTCAGTGGCGGCCCTTTGCAAGACCAGAGCGCGTGGAGAAGTTATTATTCTTCAGATGCAGAAGCCTTCCATTTCAACTTTTCCGGAAAAAACAGAAAAATCATTACTCAAAAATTAAGTCCTGATGGACAGCGTCCAGAATAGAGCTAAGCCAAGAAAAAAAACACAGTTTATCCTGAGACCTACCGAAGGGCAGCCAACCCATGACTAAACTTTACTGTGCCAGATCCCTAACTACCATAGTAAAAAAAAACACCATCATACGGTGTGTCTCTGGAAGCTGCACAAGCAAAGAAAGGATATCCATTCCACTCCGTCGCGGACCAGCAGCTCATCCCCAGGCAAATCTCGACAAGTTCTTGTTGCTGACAAGAGACCGCGAGCATAGGGGTACCGCTGATCTACTATTTCACCAAAACAAGTGATATCAAATTATTACTCCTCAGATGCCAAAACAATCTATTCCACTTGCTCTGTCATTTCATAATACAAAGTGCTATCAGGGAACACCCATTCCATATGCAAATTATAGCAACGAAAACAAACCAGCGATCGGTCCAACTCTTAACGGCAGATAGTACCAAAAGTACAGAATGAGAGCTAGATTAGATATACCCACGAAGGGTTTACAACATGAGCTGATGATACAAACAACAAGGAGAGATGTCCAATATTTTTGGTTTCGAACATAAGACTGATAAATGATCTGAGCAACCTCAGGGTCGCATGAAGCCGATCAAGTCTGACGTTTCTGTTCCTCTAGATAGATTACAGAGAACGAACTTCTCCGGGCACTTCCTGAGCAGCTCCAACAGCTTGTGCCATGGCTTCTCTACAGCTCCAGCTGATGAGCCGGCCTCAGATACCAGGTACTTCTGGACCGTGCTGCTGGGCCATATCTTGCTGAAGTGTTTAACAAGCTGCAAAATAATCAAGAATTAGTTTGCAATGCCTAACAAATTCACGGAATGCGCACGAACCACATATAGCGGGTTCAAAGTGTAACTTTACTACGCGGGACAAGTATATTATGATGATGCTGTAGGCTGTCGGAGCAGACTCTTAAGGTAGATCGGTCCATACAATTAATCAACAGGATAATAACTATGAAACGATGAGGTATTTTTGTGAAACTTGTAGCCCGTTTGAAGGAATCTTACAAGAAAAGCAAGTCTTGGATTTAGTATATCTCACTTACATACAAAGAATAATAATTGATAGTCAATAATAGCAATTGGAAGGTTTTAATTCTTGTTCTCTGGACCACAAAATTCCAAATGGATTCGATCATATGTCATAATTCGCGATTTAAGATTACAAATTAAAACGTGCTACCAGGAAAGAGAAATAACGACATTACAAAGGTTGCGAGCCTATTTCATGATATCTGCGATGTAGAATTATGAGATTGACGGAATATGATGGATGTATTATTGAGCCTCATGGGCGAGTATATATAGGAGTACATGGATCATCTTGGAGTACAAGTCAAGTCAGGACCGTATGGATACGTACCCTATCTCTATCCTATACTACCATAACAACACGTACACATATACTCTAACATCCCTCCGCAGTCGTAGCGGGAGCGCCGTGAACAACTGGAACGTCGCGGACGGTCAGACTGGAGAGAAACCGAAGTAAATCCAGTGGGCTGACATCCCCCCGCAGTCGAGCGGGAGTGTCGTGGACGGTGTCGCGGCGCGAAGCTTGGACTGTAGAGGACGCTGATGATGCTCAAGCGAGGTGGTAGCCCTTGTGCCGATGTCGAGGGAGCCGAGAGCGTTGGGCGGTGCCGTGGATAGGGTAGCCGCGCGAGGGGTCGCCGTGGTCGATGTCGTGGCCGGTGTCGAGGAAGCCGCACATGAAGTCGCATGCGCATGGTGCGCGAGGAGGATGACGGAGACGCGTCAAGGCAGTCGTCGAAGATGGGGCCGACGCCGTAGCCGATGCAGTCCGAGCCGTCGAGGACGAAGGTGCGGCCATAGTTTTGCCAGAACTAGGCGCACGTCGGGGACGAAGGCATACTTCGGTTTTGCCAGAACTGAGTACGCAAAGAAGAACTCGTCGGTGACGCGGTCGAGGCGGTCGTAGAGGGGGAAGTCGATGCGAAGACGTTGTCGAGGCCGATGTAGACGAGGCGCCGACCCGGGCTTGCCAGACCCGGGGACACATCGGGGACGAAGGCACTCCCGGTGTTGCCAGTACCAGGCGTGCGAGGGGCAGGGACCATCATAAACTTGTCGCCATGTCAGAGAAAGACTAGCAAAGGAGGACTCCACGACGGTTGCGACGCGCAGAGCGGCGAGGGAGAGATGCCGATGCTGTCCGCGATTGTCGGAGTAGAGTAGCAAGTGGTGTAGTCGGGGACGAGGCGATGACGCTGGCGACGAAGTTGTAGTGGACGTAGACGTAGAAGGCGGCGGAACCAGCGGTGACCTGGGGTGGTCATGCAGGACGCCTAGATCGATGATGGGGTAGTCGGCGGGACCTGCGACAACGAGAAGTCGCCCTGCAGGTTACCTTGTGAAGTGCGGCGGCGGTGCTCGAGGGAGGTGAGGAAGAACCTGGCGGCGTGACGAAGACCGTACGCGGACCGTGGCGTTCCGCGCCGTGGGAGATGGCGCGGTGGAAACCGAGGCTGTCGATGTGCGGGGACGGCGAAGAAGACTGCGTGCAGCGACGCTACGACCCGAGGGGGCGGCATAGCTACAAGGCGCGAGTCGGTGCAGCGGCTGGAGGCCACCGGCACATACACGCTTGGGAGGCGCGTTGGCCGCCGGTAGGCGCTGACCAAGGCGGCGGCGCTGCGGCCCGTAGGGGCGACGCAGCGGCAGCCCGTAGCTTGATCGGTGGTTGGCGCGTGCTTGGGGACGTGCTTGGCGTAGACGGGCGTGAGATCGGTTGATCAGACCGACGGTGCGCCGTATGCGCCATGGCGGGGACTACGCGTAGATCGGAGTCGATGGCGGCGTTGTCGGTGAAGTCTCGGACGATGATGACGAAGACGATCCGAGGGGGACGGCCGCAGTACCCTCCCGAGGAAGGCGCAACAGCCGACCGCGGTGCGCGGCAGCCTGCCGTGAGGCCACGACGGCCTACCGAGGCAGGCACGGCGGCGCAGGTGGCAGGCGCACGGGCGCGGTGTAGATCGTCGATGCCGATGGTCGGAGTGGAGGCGCGGCGATGACGACAGCGGTGGGCGACTCAATCCGATCTAAGATCGGTAAACCAAAAAAGAAAACCGATCAAGAGATCGGAAAAAAAAACTTACAGGGCAGCCGATCACGGATCGGCGGACGAACCCTGCGTACGGGCGGCGCGGCCCCCGGCGGAGATCATGGAGATCGACCTCCCGGGGGCGGCGCGGTGCGGAAGCGCGGCGGCGGCTAGGTCAGATCGTGCCGCTCTGATACCATGTAGAATTATGAGATTGGCGGAATATGATGGATGTATTATTGAGCCTCATGGGCGAGTATATATAGGAGTACAGGGATCATCTTGGAGTACAAGTCAAGTCAGGACCGTATGGATACGTACCCTATCTCTATCCTATACTACCATAACAACACGTACACATATACTCTAACATGCGACATGCTAATGTAACTATGCAAGGACTATATGACTCTATGAGCATAACTGAGATAAACATCCACTGCTAAAATGGGCAAACTATGCCAATGATGAACAAGATAAGTGAGCTTGGGTGGGTTAGTCCACATGCTTGCCAAAATCAGAAGGTGACATTAAATACTATGAGACAGAAAAGGATTAAAATTTCGGGCATTCTGAATAACTGCATGCTTATTGCAGAACTTATGGAACCGGGTTATTGAAGAATCTTGCCCTGATAAAGAAGGTGGTTATGAAGGATTATGTGATTCTTAATGTCATCACATACTGATTATACCGCCAAAAATGTCTTTATGAACGCAGTTTGTTAGTGAAGCCAAATATTAAATCAAAATTTTAATTGATTATTCTATTTACAATTCGCCGTGCAGGTGCAATCTGGGCCGTCGGTTTCAGCTATCCGACGGCCATGCTTTAGCGTTGAAAATGCGCTGGGTCAACGCTAAATCCTGCCCGACGGCCCAGGATTGCACCTGCGCACCATAGTGCATTGGCAAAATCCGTGTTCAATTTTAATGCAAAACCAACGTAAACGTAACAAAATGAAATAATGTGGTCATCCCATGATATATATAACACTATAGAGAACTTGTAAAGCCCTTTAGACATGAAAAAAACACATATTCAAATGGAACTGTTGCTATTTTTATTCAAGGATGCTAAGCAGTCACTCTATTAAATAGAAACATGTAATTTCTCATAATTTTGACACATAGTATACTAGCTGAAAAATAAAAGTCCCACCAGTTGCATACCCCAGAACCTATGCTTTCTCCAAACCTTATCTATGTTAGTTAAGGTGGTTGGATTAATTTTTTGTTTTGCTTCATGAACGTTCCTTGAGTTCCAGTGCCAATTACAGGTCCACTCTCACCATTGGCGCAACCATGACTATTGCGCAAAGCGTTAGCAAAATAGTCACGCTCACGCAAAGCGTTAGCAAAATAGCCACGCAAAGTTGAAAAAACAGAATGGACTGGGTGCAGAGAGGATGAAGACATGGGTTGTGATGGAGTCTGAGTGTGCTGAGCAGAAGCTATGGCAGACATGGGTTGTGATTGAATAGGAGTGTCCTGAGCAGAAGTTGTGGCAGGCATGGGTTGTGATGGAGTATGAGTAGTGTGTTGAGCAGAAGCCATGCCAGCTATGGGTTGTGGTTGAATAGGAGTGTCCTGAGCAGAAGCTGTGGCAGACATGAATTGTGATGGAATAGGAGTGTGCCGAACAGAACCTGTGGCAGGATCAACATGATAAGTAATGCCACGAAAGCTAAATGACTGAGGATTGTCCTGAGCAGCAATGCTTTCATCGATGGTGCAAGCTGCTTGGAGAAAGTAGAATTGTGTGCCTCCAATCTGAATGAGATCCTGGGAGTCCAGTTTAACGGGATCATCATCTGGGAGGTAAAGTTCCCGCTGAACATAGCATCCATTTTTTCCCAGAACTTCAAGGGCAAATGTGCGGTATCTTTTCTTTATTGGTATCGCGTCCCACGATGATTTCATAATAGTGGATGAAGTAATCAAAGTCTTGACCATGAAGCCTTGCAAATCCTGTATCCGATACAACACCATTAGCAGGTCCCGTACCAGCATTCGGGGACGACATCTCTAGTTTCTTCTATAAAGTGAAGGAGAACTGAAAAGAAATGCAATCTCATGTCAGAACAATGGATATGTGATAACACATTTAATGCAACAAAAAGAGAATGGTTCAAAGGACCAATATTTGGTAGTGCAGTCTTTGGACAAAAGATAAAAAGCACATCGTATAAAAGATTACACATAAAATAATCCTGGAAATGAGGCCAAGCGATATTCTTAATCAATTTAGCGCAGTCTTTGGACGGAAGTTCACTGTGTCTGTATATTATCAGTTCCATTAACGAAAAATACAAGATGACTCGATACAATTTGTTCAGTACTTATTGGACAACCATAATACCGTGTTCCTTGTAGTTGTAGCTCCATGTGTCTGACCACAATTTGAGGTGTTGCATTCTTTGAAGGGTGACATATCTTCTTTCTGGCAATTGTGATCATGAGAACTGGACACTAAAATGGAAAATGGTTAATGGGTTGTAACATGCCTTTGTCAGTTATAGGCTCATTTCATCTACCTGATGGTAGGAAGAGCAAAGGATGCCTAGTTTCAGAAGAACTATCAATATAATACACATGAAACTCACCACTCAGCATGAGATTTAACTATGCAAGAAGATTTACTGCATTGATAGATACATAATGAACTTAAATGGCATGAAGCAATGAACAAAGGAATGACTACATAGTGTGGATCTTTTCCAAGATTGGAAGCCTGACAAACCTTGTGAGAGTGTGAATGTCACGATGGTCATGGATTCACGGAGTACAATAAATATGCTTACTAAACCCAGCAGTTACAAATGTTGTTTTATTTATTTCAGCCGCAATGATCATTGCTATAATGATAGACATTTAAATATAATAATGACGTTCAAGTATCGTCAATGCTAAAGTTGTTTTGGATTGCAGTCCACTATATGAATGGTTACTCACAAGTGAAGCATCCATTGTTGGACAAAATCGGCAGATCAGTTTAGTCGGAATAAATAACTTATCAGATACATTATTCTTCTATCCTACTTGGTGATCTTCATAGTAAACAGGGCACCCCGTGTACCACCATATTTGAAACTAATCCGAAGAGTCGTACTCATCAAAACACTACAGTGCATGCAACGTTACGTCGAGCACTTCATTCAGAATAGATCAACACCCCAGTACTAATTTGTCACAGAGGGGAAAATGGCCAAAGTGATAATGTGCGCTTGCAAGGAGGAGCAAACTAAAAGATGCACCGCTCTGTTACTACTCTCCATAGATAGTCCGTAGTCTATGTTATTCTCGTTACAAATAGTCCATAGTCCTTCCAGACTTCGAATCACAAGAGATCTATTTCTATTTAGAATTACTCACAAGATCTAAAACACTTACTGTCTAGTATCATGCAAAAACAATAAACTCTTTTCACGCATGATATATCAGATGCATGCACTGTAAAACCGGAAAGACCATCATGCGCTTAATCAGGGGCGGAGCCAGGCCCCAGGCCACCCTGGCCGTGGCCCTAGGCGTGAAGGCTAAATCATTTTAGCACTGTTCACGACTGTAGCAATTTACCTTTGTTTAGCACTAATTTGACAGGTTTTGCCCGGGGCGTGGCTCCATCCTGGCTTTGCCACTGCGCTTAATTATAGATCTACCAGAGTAAGAGAATAACAGCAACAAATAAAATAATGAAGCGCAGAGGCCTGCGGGAGCTAATCAATCCTTACTGCTACAAAAACAACAAATCTCTTAAAACTAGCACACGATGAAGTAAGAAATGAATCAACAGCTACAAGAAGAAGAACATGAGTATACTTTTCCAAGCAATGGAAACAGCTGCGCTCGCGATTACTCCGGACAGCACCAGTAACAGAGCCAGGACGGCGGGCTTGGATGAGCCGGCGACTCCGGCGAGCGAGGTGGGGTGAGTTTGAGAGAGGCAGCGGCGCTCGGGATCTGTCTCTCGAACCCTAGCGCAAGCCCTCTCTCGCCTCCGCTGTGCCCCCATTTAAACGATTTCTCTTGCCTTTTCCGTGATCTTCCACGCTCTTCGGTTTCTTCCTATGTATTGTCGCGTTCTGCCACTGCCAGCAAGAGAACCCTAATTGCTAGCGACACAATTTAGCATCTGCCACGCAATCCTCATTAAGACCGTCCGCCGCGTGTTCGTCGTGACCCCCCGCGCGAGCGAGGGAGAGACGTGCGGCCGGGCTTGCTCCTCTCGCCGTCTACTCCATAGGAGCCCCACTACCATGCGCGATCGCCAGACTGAATTCCATACTGCGGCGGAGGCCGCCGCTCTCGTGGTGCGCGCGAAGTGTTTGGCGAATTGAATTTCGAAGGAACGCCCCCGGCCGCGAAGGGGAGTTTCGAAAGAGTGGGAGGGCAGTGCTTGTCAGGTGGGCCCGAGGTGTCAGCGCAAATATGATGTCTGTATTTTTTCTTTGCACATACTCCCTCCGTTTGAATATAAGAGGTTTTTATTTATCCAAATAAGGATGTATCTTGATATATTCATATTTAGACTAATGTAAGACACTTATTTTATTACGGAGGGTGTACAAAAGATTGTACTAGCAGTATTCGTATCTCCACCCGCAGCCCCAAAAATCTTTTTTTTTCCGAAAAGGAGAGTCCGGCCTCTGCATCGAAAAGATGCATACGGCCTTTATTTCATTTATTCAGACATAAACCGGCAAAGAGCCTTACAAACCATGATCATACAAGTCGAAGCCACCAAACAGTGATAGACACCACAACTAACACGAACGATAGAGTAAACAGGGCCTTGTGCCCCGGCCACGCTCATCGTTGGTTCCCTGGCCAACTCCAGAGATAGCGCCTTGTGCGCACACATCGAAAGTCGCCTCCGCCATCTTCCACCAGTTCATCTTCAACATGTAGACTGAGGCGAAGACCCTCGCCAGACCTGCCATCGACGCCTCCACGACGCCAAATGGCGCCTCCACCCTGCGCGTGTCCACCATCACGGGTTTGACGCTGATACTCCACTGCACCATGCAGCCAAGACTCGGCGTCATAGATGCGTTAGATGCAACACCGTTGCGCCTCACCCTCTAGCTAGCACAAGCTCCAAAAACGAAGCCCTCAAGAGGGAGAACGTCACCGTAGTGTCGTCATCGTCCAATCAAGAAGATCCAGATCTAGGGTTTCCCCCGGAGTTTCCCGAGCCTTCAACAAGGAGACGAGAACTGCGTCGACGATGCCTTCAACAAAGTAACGACGCCATGAGGCGCCGCCATTGTCTGCCGTGACCGAGGTCAGGGCACGGTTTTCACCGGCAGTTGAATCCCCGTCGCAAGTGCGCCGCAAGAACGCACCATAGCTGACACCAGACGCCTAGGCACGGGATCCCGCGATCCACCGCGCCACGTCGCCGACGCCCGAAGCCTCCTCCTGACCAGCACCCCAGGGAGGAGTGATGTCGCCACCGCCAAGCCCGGAGTCGCTGCCCCGGCGTCCTTGAAATTGCAGGCAGCCGCACACCCGGACGTCACTCCTGGTCGCCGCTGTCCCGCCGTCCCCACTGGTGGAGATGGGAGAAGGCGCGGCCGCCCCGCCTCAAACCAGCGCCTAGAAGATCCCACCGCCGCCGCGCCTCCCGGGCCTTGCCCAGTCGACACCTCCGGCGGCGGCGAGAGAAGAGAAGGCGCGGCGGCTTCGCTGGAGAAGGGCGGAGGGCGCCCCGGTGCGGCCCCGACGCGGCCGCATGGGAGCAGAGGTCAGCGAGAGGATGAGAGGGCGGCGGCTAGGGTTAGGAGAGGGTGGAGAGGGTGGAGCTCCCACACCGCCTTTTCCTTCGCCTTCCGCTGTTTGCTCTCCGGCTCCGTTGCTTCGAGGGTCCCCGACGAAAAGCCTCTTCAATCTGTCAGATGTGAGCATGCCTCATGTGGAAGCGGGCAGCCTCGCGAGCGGCATAAAAAACCGCCCTATGGGCGATCAGCTCTTGATGGACCTGCTGCTCGGCGGCCATGAGCTGGCTGGAGGCCTCCTCATGCGTCACGCTCTCGCACGACATGTCCATGACGCGTGCCTCAAAGCCAGTGTTCGTCTTCTCGAGGAACGCATTCAGCCGGGGGTCCCCTTCTAAAGCGCAATGAGGAAGGAGTTATACGTGGCGACCTCCTCCTGCTGCTCCTCCTGCTCACCCTCCTCGTTATTTTCCTCGTCAGATGGTGGATGAGTTGGGTCCGACGGTAGGAAACGGCGGCGCGCACCCGGGGTGATGGTGGCTCATGAGGTGGCTAGGCGGCATGCCTTGTTGTTGTCGAGGACGGCGAGATGTGAGAGCACGGCTTGAAGCGGCAGCACGACATGACATCTTATAGCTGGCGGATTGGGCGGGAAGCGGCGAGAACCGACAGTGGGTGGCAACGCATCAGTTTAATGTCGACCATGTCAGAGCAGGGTACCCGACAATAGCAATCCGAGATTGGAGCACTCCAAATGTTCGCTCGACATCTTTCTTGACACTCTCTTGTTTGGAGGCAAACCAACAACCTTTGGTACCTAGTGGGTTGGAGATTGTCTTCACAAATGTACCCCACCTTGGATAGATGCCATCATCAATGTAGTACCCTTTGTTGTAGGTGTTGCCATTGATGGTAATGTTGACTACGAGAGAATGACCTTCAACAAGATTCGCAAACACCGGAGATCGCTCCAGCATGTTGATGTGAGTCTGAGATCATGTCATACAAAAAAGCGTGCCAAATCCATAGTTCATGGTCGGCCATAGCTTCAAGTACTACACTGCAATATCATTTATGGCTCCCTTTATATAATCCTTGCCAACCAAATGGACAATTCTTTCAGCTCCAGTGCATCCAATCGATGACTCAAAGCATCTCGGGAAATCCCTTTGTTGTGTTCTACTCCATTATCCAAGATTTTCTTATTCATTTGTTCCTCTCAAATAGCGTGTTACAAACACAACCACCATTGTCTGCAAAATCTGTACATTGTGGACTCCGACATGCGTAGATAGTCAGCTTGACCATCTGCAGGCACTCCATATGCAAGCACCCTCGTAGAAGCAGTGCACTTCTGGATTGTAGAGAAGCCTTACCATTCCCATGGTGTCCTTCTTCAACTTGAAAAACACATCATACTCCCTCACAACATGGACGATCCGCGTGAACAACTCATGGTTCATCCAAAAGCGTCGACGGAAATCCTTTGCGGTGAATCCTGGAATATCAGCAAATTAATCGGATATCAACATGCAATGGCCTCCATCCTATGACTCGGCTTGGTCTTGATCCTCCAGGCACCGAGCCTCCTCCGTTTGGGTGCGACACTATTGGCGACCTCGTCCGTTATAATATGTAGCAGACAAGCAAGAATCGCCAAATTTTTCTCTTCCTTGGCGGCGATACTGTATTATTCGTCCATCAACAGGTGGGCATCATCCCATCGTCTCTATCCATCAATTTGAATCAAACGTGAATCAATCAATCACCCGATCACCGGCTCTGATAAAAATTATGAAAATCGCAATCCTTGCATGGTGGCTTCGCGAGGTCGACGGGATGTATTTGCCCGGTGAGTCGACGAGTGCCAACCAACGCTATCGTGAGAAGCCGAGGCGAAAAGGGGGCGAGTCGTCGACATGATTTCTGTGTCCGACGAGGCTACAAGCGCCGCCGCTTTCGACTTGAGAGGTGTGGTGGCGGCGTCCAAATGAGGACAAACGATAGAGTATATAGGTTTATGGTTGTGTCAATGACAACGCTGCGGACGTGGTATCGCGTGCGGCTTCGTCTGACGCACCCAATCGACTCCTAACCGACGGGATGCTCTTATACTCAACAACAAAGACGTGTCTCGAAGACAGGTTTATGGTTCGATATCCGTGTTACTTTTTTACGGCTGCCCTTAGAAAAGTACAAGTTGTGTCGTGAAAAAAAAGTTTCAAAATCTTAAAGATTTGCTCTTTTTTTAAACTTTATTTTGTAATCGTCATAGTCAGCTTATATATCTCGGGGTACTTCTGGCTACTATAAATTTATCATGATATTGATTGTCAAAAAACCATGATATATATTTTAAATTCCATATTAATCCTTAACCATACGAATTTATCTCTACTATATAATACGAGTAACTGTGACGGTCGTGCGTCTTTCTTCGTATGTCGCACGTACGATTACATCCAACCGACTGGAAACAGGCGCTAACACACACCTAAAAAAAGCGCGTGACCGATTCATACTAGTCAAACGAGTTTGAGCCCAAATAGAGCCCAGTGGTAGTTAATTTTCCTGACCAGTTGCGTGGCCCATGGGTCCAACATGCAGCGCTAGGTAGACTCCCGTGTGCAGATGGATTCATTCGTGCCCTAAAAAAAGGTCGATTGATTCGCTCTCCCAAGTTTAATTTAATCATGGCGTACGGTCCACGGAGTATATCCATCAAATATTGACAGTTTGCAAGTTTTTTTTTATATCTTAGGATGTGGGAATATGCAAATCATGGTTCGAACAACCTCACGGGTTAGGTATAATTTTAACAGAAATTTACTTTGGCTCCCGACCTCACATTCTACTAATTGATTATACAATTCGAAAAAAATAGTAAATTATTTTTAAAAATTCTGTTTTTTTATGTGATGAACATAAACATGTTTTCTACAAACATGCCGAGTTTCATGGTGAAATGACTCTCGTGATGCTCTGGAAAAACTATATTTGTAAGTCTCGTTTTTGTTAGTGATTTATTTTTTTCATCACAAAAAAATATAGAATTTTACAAAATGTTTTACTATTTTCTTCGAATTTTTTAATCGGACAGGAGAAGGTGTTTTCGTAGGTCAAAACGCTTTAACTCATTTTTAGAGATTACAAATGCACACGATCTGTCAAACAATTGGCTATCGTCATAGATGGACAGGGTGTGTTCATGATTTATACCTAGCATCTTGCAAACTGACTCCAGTGCCAGATTTGCTTTATATTTTCATTAAACACATCCCAAGTTTAGAATTTGTGTGTGTATATATATATATATATATATATATATATATATATATAAATATATATAAATATCTGATTTAAACTTGGAGGGCATATATGATATAATAGCCTCTTGTTTCTCTTCCCTCTAGTTTATTTGACTCGTTCCTTTATTTAAGCACAAGTCCAGTTTGAATTTCTTGAAGTTGCGCACTTATATTTTCTTACTCTGAGATTAATTTGCTTGTGGATCAGATAAAATAATGTGATAAGAATATGTGTGATACCTAAATGAATAGTATTTTTCGTTACTTCAAAAGTGATTTTCTTCATGATGAATTCATACTTTTGGGTACCCATGATTATTAAAAAAGAATACAAAGTAAGTGGTGACATTTTATTTTACTTTGTGAGGATTGTTGTATTATGAGACATGTAAGACAATTGAAATAGGACCGTGCTACTAAGGGCACGTGCCCCAGATTAGTTTAGCGTGGGCACGGATCGCATCTGGCAAGTGAGCCATGCATGCATGCAATTACATAGATTCCTTTTGGTTTTCAATTTTTAAAATATTGTATCTCTTATATCGTAAATCAAAATTCAGATTCGTTTTCATAGTTGGCTTTGTCGCGACGAGATCTTCGAAACTAGATCCCATGTTAATATGTTTCGGTAATTTTTTTTTCTATCCGAAGTTGCCAGATTATAATCACTTGATCACCAGGTACAATTAATTTGGTTACCAGGTTAAATTCAAATAGTTTTCTGGACTTTTGAACTTCGTTTCTTATCGATGTGAGCCTTTACCGATGGTAATGACATGTTATACAAGCTTAGAGTGAATCAAATACTCACTCTATAGACATGTAGATCATTGCTACGACGCAAAAACATGTAGAACTTATCTGGTAACTGTGTACTATTTGGTTGGTAACTCTTAACTACTAATACGGTAACTACGATACTGTAATCTAGTAACTAGTAACTGATGACGGAAAAAAAAGTTCGTCGAAACATATTAAGATGGGATCTCGTTTTAAAGTACTCGCCGAGACGAATCCAGCGGTGAAAACGGAACATCAAATGGATTAACGGTTTAAAAGATAATTCATTTTTAATTTTTGGATCATGGAAAGATTCTCTCCATGCATGCACATGCATGCACACGTTGCTCCCAGGAATTAGAGATGGATGCGCCGGACAGAATAATTACGTGGGGCACGTCCCCTTCTTAGAATAATCGTTGAAATATTGGAGAATTCCAACATACTTAAAAAAGATGGTATAACCATAATCAGAATTTAGTTCAAACATAAGATGTTTGATTTATTTTAAAACCGTTGAACGCACGGACACTTTGCTAGTGTTTGTAATTTTGCAATTCGAATAGGTTACGAACATCCCAACTCGGATTTGGAGTCCCGTACCGTATCGGTACACCTCCCTCTCCTCTTCTTCCACGCGAGCGTCCCCAATTCCCCACCCAGTGCGCCGCCGCCCTGAACTGCCTCCGTACCCTAGCTAGAGCTGCCGCCGCCCCGTAGCTTAGCGTCACTTCCGACTCCGCCTCAGCCCCAAGCAGTCGCGCCCGCCCTCACGCTCGACGCTGCCGCCGCCGTCGCCGTTCCCGTCCTACCTCGTCGCGTCTCTGCTGTCCCGACCCCGTCCGCAGCTTCGGGGGTTGGTTTCTGAGGTATGAGCATAATCCAGAGATTAGTTGTTAAACCCAGCTGACCACCAGAAATTTTCCATCTTAGATCCGCTCCTGGTGGCCGTGTAGCTACCAACTGGCCTCGTCCTTAGGTTTTGATTGGATCCGCGTGCTCGCTTTCACGCCCTACTCTCGTGTTTCAGGAGCGATGGCGAAGAAGGTGAAGGCCAAGTCCAAGAAAGCACAGCAGCGGGACCCGCTGGACGATGCTGGATCCGGTGACGAGGCGTCCCAGGACGCGGGCAATTCGGCGGAGGAAGTGGCCGACAGGGAGCATTGCGGCCACTACAGCCGCGACGTTCCTTACATGAACAAGCTCCTCCGGGAGATCATCTCCTCCAGGCATCTCGCGGCGTGCGAGCATTGCCGGGATGAAGGCGGCCCACGGAAGAAAGGGGGCGGTAGCAAGCAGCAGAAGAAGAAAGGGGGCGCGGGTGGCCCGAAGGGCTCTGCTGCCAAGGCCAAGGCGGAGAAGACTGATATGTGGGTCTGCCTGGACTGCGGACGGCATTTCTGCGGCGGTGGGGTGTCAGATAGCAAGCCGTACGGCCATGCCAGAAGGCATGCCAAGCAGGACCGCCATTGGTGGGCTGCACGGTATGATAAGCCAACCATCGTCTATTGCGTGTCGTGTGAAGACGAGGTGCCTGTCGAGATGCCTGTAGTGGAGATAGCAGCACCACCGCCAGCAGCAGCAGCAGCCCCTGCTAAGGTGATTGGTGCAGTGGGTAGCAATGCATTGGTTTCGGCTAATAATAGCCATGGTAATGTGATCAAAGGGCTGCCAAATCTTGGAAACACTTGTTTCTTCAATTCAGTGCTGCAGAGTCTCCTAGCACTTGATAGGTTTCGCAGCAAGATGTTAGGACCAGATGTTCCAACAGCAGCCATTGCTATGTCGCTGAGGAAGCTGTTTGTAGAAACGAGTGCTTCGAATGATGCAGGAGGTGCACTGAGCCCAAAGAGCCTCTTCTCAAGTATTTGCTCCAAATACCCTCAGTTCAAAGGCTACCAGATGCAGGACAGCCATGAGTTACTCCGCTGTTTTCTCGATGGTTTAGGCACGGAGGAAACTGAAGCGCGGAAGCTAGCGGAGGATCCTACCACTGCAGGGGTTCCTACGATTGTCGAATCCATCTTTGGGGGTCAGCTGTCTAGTACCGTGTCCAGCATAGAATGCACACACGGGTCTGTTAAACATGACCAATTCCTTGATCTCTCGCTACCAGTTCCATCAAGGAAGACTCCAGCCAAGAGTGTTTCATCTCCACCAGGGAAGAAGACCAAGCAACCCATACGAGCTGGGAACAGAAAAGGCAGATATGGAAAGATTATTACTCGAGTATCTCCTACAATAGTGGAGAGTAGCAAGGAAAAAGTCCAAACAGTTGCTGAGTGCAATGATTCCCAGATTCCAGTTTCAGAATTGGGACAGGTTGTCAGTGATAAAGAGCCCGATCCGTCTGAGTGCAGTGAATCATGTGCTTCTGTTCCCAACCATGAACTGAAGACCGCTTCATATGTGGAGGCTGACATCTCCTGGTTGGATTATCTTGGTGATGGAGATGAAACATACTCTGAGATTCTTGATTCTGCATGGTCTACTGAAGCTGGACAGATCTGGGACAGCAAGGATGGCATGCATGATTCTTCTCACAGTCGAGATGATGCGTTGCCCAAAGAGCAGGCCTTGACTTCTGAGCACTCAGTTGAGGATATTGTTGACAATGCTGCAGGTTCACAGTCTGTTATCTTGCTTCCTTATTACGAAGAGTTTGGTACCACTGCCGAAGGAATGGAAGGAACTGCAGAAAGCTCTCAAAATCCAAATTTTATTGGTCCCCTTCCAGCCTTTTCTCCAGCAGCAGAAAATTATGCACAACCTTTATATGGTGGAGATGGAGAGCAAAGCTCAGAAAGTCCAAAATTTATTGGTCCCCTTCCAGCCGTTTCTCCAGCAGCAGAAAATCATGCACACCATTTCTATGGTGGAGATGGAGAGCAAGATGACTGCTTTGGTCTTGGTGATATGTTCGGTGAGCCTGAAGTAACTTCTGATGCTACCAAAGAAACTGGTACAGCTGGAGATATTGATGTGATGGCTTGGAGTAGCAATAGTGCTGATGACGAAGTGGATGATAGTAATTCTCCCGTATCAGTCGAGGGCTGCTTGAGTTTGTATACTGAGCCGGAGCTACTATCTGAATCATGGCATTGTGAGCACTGTTCTATCGCTATTGTAGACCCAAACACCAAAGAATTAGAAGAGGGTGAGGAGATGGCAGCTAGTGCTAGTGACAGAAAGGACAGTGAGGATATGGTGGCAAGTGGCGATGAAAAGCAAGATGATGATAATGCTACCGTGAGCTGCAGAAGAAAGGAGGACATTGATGAGATTACGGCAACTGATGGTTGCTCTGACAATGCAAATCCTCCTTTGGTTGATGCTGAGAACACATCTGATGGTAATACCCCAGACATGGGAAATACTACTTTACTGGAAAAAGGTGCAGTGTTTACCGTTGACACTACTGAACAGCCAGACAGTAAAACAAATCACCAGGAGTGTAGTTATTTGAACAGCTCAGCAGTTGAATTTACATCTTCCAGTAAGCAACCACATGGCTCTGCCCAGCATAACAATGGGCATAATGTGGATGTAGCTGCTGAAGAAACAAGTGCGCCAGTGAGTTGTGGTGATAATGACTCTTCCTCTTGCAGTACTACTAGCGACAAAAAGGTTGAATCTGCTGCCAATGCTGAAGAAGTTGTGACTAGTAGCCTTCCATCCGAGACACAAAGCATCTTACCAGCGCTGAAGATTATGAAGATGGCTTCACGAGGAATATTGGAAGGAGGAGGAGGATGAAGATGGTTGGCAAGGCACACAAAGGAAAAGATATGGTCGGCAAGGTACACAAAGGACAAGATAAACAAAATAAACAGAAAAAGATGAAACAAAGGTTTTCAGAGCTGCAATGAGAAGAATTCTTATCAGCAAGGCACCACCTGTATTGACAATTACGTTGAACAGATTCAGCCACGACTCTCATGGTCGGTTTAGGAAACTGAAAGGGCATGTTCGCTTTAAGGAGACACTCGATATACGGCCATTCATGGATCCAAGGTACTAAATTTTCTAACTCAGTTGAAGTTGCCAAATTTGTTTTAAAATCAACCCAACAGTTTCTGCTTACCTACAGCCGTAGTTCCTAGTAGCCACAAGGGTACACCGCTGGCAATATTGTTCACTAAATTATATAATAGTTGGCCATGTAGCACTTCGCCACAATGATATGAGAAGATAAAAATGACACTGTTCCTTTCTCCCATTTATTACTTTGGTGGATCTTTCTTTAATAACAATAGAACGGAATGCTCTATTTCAATCATAGATATGTTTTATTTGTAAGGTGCCAAGCAAACTAGAGAACTGAAATGATAAATATTACATGATTTCGATTCATTGGCTGTGAAATTTTAGAATTTTCTCTGTAGACATTTTGTCTGCAAATTGTTTGCAATCTTATTCTCTGATTCAAGTCTGCCATTTCCTTATCCTGAAAGAAAGCGGAACGCGTGAAAACTTTTCATAATCAGCGTGAATCTGGAGGATAAGGTTAAACTAGTAGCATAAGTTCGCTATTCCAACTCAATGAGTGGTACATACATGATTTAGGGTATGTTTGGACCGGGGCAAAAACTTACCTTACAAGTTACCCTACCATTTTTTTGTTCATGGCCAAAACTCTGGTCTTTGTTTGGATGGTTGCCAACTATTTGGCACGCTAATGCCTCTTTGGCCAATCTAGTTCATTTTTCTTGCCAATGTTGGCCAATTCATTGACAACCAAAAGGTTAACAAAATCTTGGCTAGCCATGGGCTAGAACCGAACATGATCTTAGATTTGACAATCAGCTGTGTTGACTGCTGACCACTCACCAGTTTTGTGTTTACACTAGGCTCTCAAAACTAGTTTTATGTAGTACTGCCATGTTGAGCATATGTAGAAGTATTGTTCTAGTTCTAAATTTATATGAATTCCACAGTTAAGAGTACATCTGATGTACGCCGTTGGATTTCTGTTGTCGCACTTTTACAAGTTTATTAGATGCCTAGATGTGTAATTCTCATGTTCTATGTGCTTAAATGTGTTAATTCTCAAGTTTAAAACCCAAGTGACATACTCGCGCAAGTTAGGGACCTATTGTGCACTTTCCATCTCTGCGATTTATGGTTTGAATGAGTCATTTACAGCATTTAAATTCGCTTGGATTTTGGAAATAACTGGTTTCCTTAATATGCAGATCTAAGGAGAATGACAGCACCGCTTATCGGCTAGTTGCTGTTGTCGAGCACATGGGAACCATGACATGTGGACATTATGTTGCACATGTAAGATCTGGCAAGATAGGGGGTCGGCAGCAGCAGAGTCGCGCCTCCAAGTCTTGGTTTTATGCAAGCGACTCGCAGGTCAGAGAAACCTCTCTGGAGGAAGTCCTCAAGTGCGAGGCTTACATTCTTTTTTACGAAAGGGTGGCAGAGCAAGAGGTGGACCATTTGGTCGCCGGAGCTGCCGGCGGTGACTAAATTGACGGCGGCGGGCGGCGAGTGCGGCGCGGATGATTCCGGCGTGGATCCGCTGTTCCAGCACGCGTCCGCCAGCTAGGATGTAGAAGACGCGGCGGCGAAGCGCACTGTGTGCTTCGATTTGACCGAGACGGCGTGTAGCGGTGGGACGACACGGCGCGTCGGCGCCGGCGATTTCGGCATCGTGGGAGAAGAAGGGGAAAGGGGGAGCTCTGGGTGTTTTTTGCAAAAAAGTACGTGGGTTTTGCTTTAATTGCTTGTAGGTCCTTTTCTTCGCAGAGCGATGGACTGCGGGATTGATTTTCGTTTTTTGGGAGGGGTTTTTTGCAAAAACATCACGGGCATGCGTTGTGAACCGTTGGATCGTCGGGCGACGGGCCGGATCGCGTACCGCTCAACACTGTAGCAATCTACAGTTTTATTGTAGATAGCTACAGTGCTCGGTCGCTCAGAGATCGCTAAATGGACCATCTTTTATATAGTTAGTAATGAGTGTTCCGGTGGCTTCTGCTTTCCGAGCAATGCTACTCCTGTGGAAGCCCCCAAAGCGCTCCAGGCTATCCGAACTTACATCCAGGGAAAAGTTCCCTCTTCACGGCTAAGTTAAATGTTCTGGAGCCTTGCAACCGATGCCGTGGTGTTGACATTTAGGTGTCAAGCCTATCATGATATCATGGAATGCACAGTTATATAATTTAACTAGTGGAATTTAACGCGGCGTCACGCCACGATTTTGTTAGTTTGTATTTTTTTCATAAATTTGTAAGATAACTTCATAATTAAAGAATATGTATTCTGTGAGTATTTGTTAAATTTAAATTACTTTATAATTAGATGAAGTGCACGTAGATTGTATGTATATATTAGCTAATTTGAATTGTTTAATTATGTTTGTATTTTGGCATTAATAAGTACCATTTATTTTTTTGAGCATGTCGATATGTTTTGGAGTATTTCTAATATTTTAGTGGTTTGAAATGTTTAATTATGCTTCTATTGTATAAATGATATTTAAGTTAAGTATGTAGTTAGTGGTAATGCATTTTTTTGATTTGATTCGAGTTCACAATTCGGGAAAGATTACTTATATTGGCCTTATGCCGCGACTTTGTTAGTTAGTATTTTTTCATAAATTTGTAAGATAACTACATAATTAAACAATATATATTTTGTGAGTATTTAGTAAATTTAAATTACTTCATAATTAGATGAAGTCTACTTAGATTGTATGCAAATATTAGCTAATTTGAATTGTTTAAATATGTTTGTATTTTGGGCATTAATAAGTATCAATTTTTTTTAGCACGTCGATATGTTTTGGAGTTTTTTTATATTTAGAGGTTTGAAATGTTTAATTATGATTCTATTTTTAAAATGGTATTTAATTTAAATATGTAGTTAATGGTAATGTATATTTTTTGGATTCGAGTTCACAATCCGGGAAAGTTTTCTTATATTGCATCGAAATATTGACTATTTTGAATTGTTTAATTATGTTTTGTGTTTTGCTGTTATTTGGCAAATTGAAGTGTTTAAATATGTTTCTAAGTTGCCATAATTTGTTTTAGCGTGATTAGAGAAAATGTATTTGAATTAGCTCTAAACATTTGTTAATTTTAAGCATTTGCGTTATATTTTTTCGAACATTGGAATGTTAAGCAATTTGAAATGTCTGAAAAAGTTGGTATCTTGACTTAAATAGTTCACATTTATTTTTTTGTGAGCATGTTGGTACATTTAGAATAGAAATGGTTGGAAAATGCTTCTATTTTTTTATCAATAGTTAGTTGAAGTCCATCTGTGGGAATGCACATTTATTCAATTGAATTTCATATTTAGAGAAGTTTTTAAAATTGAACTGCATATAATTAGAGGAAGTGCATATTACTTCCAAATATTTAGCAAATTGAAATGTTCTATTTGAGTTCACAATTAGAGGAAGTGCAGTGTGTGAGCATTTAATATATGTAACTAAATATTGAGCAGTTGAAAATATTAAAACATGTTTGTTTTCTCCATACATTTTTAGCATCTATTTTTTTGGCATGTTGATATATTCTAGAGTAGTAGCATTTTTTGTGAGCAAATTTGGACGGATATTTATTTTTATGATTATGTTGATATATTTTTTATGTTTTTCTGACGGATAATTTTAAAGTTATTGATATATTTTTTTTGTTTGAATAGGATTTTTCTAGAAGTTGTCATTTCCATAAGCTCTATAATTAAAATATAAAGCTTATATCAGGTTTTGTAACTTAAATTATTTAAAGTTGTTTAATCATGCATGGTAATGTGTTAGTTGAGAAGAAAAGTTCGATGACATGCCGCATCCCTAGCGACAAATTTAGTTAGATTAACATTTAGTTTTAAGAAAGAAAAAAATTAAATTAACATTTATGGGACAATTTGAAAACTTAGTTAAATTGCAGCCGTGAACATCAAGTTTAAATTGTCTAGGAAATGTTCGCATTTTAAATAAGTAGGATTTTATGCTATTCTAAGAGTGCAACAAATTTAGTAAACGTTGAGAAATACAATTGGGAAAATACGTCTGGAAAGTAGGACAACAATAGCTTAAATAATATTGTGTTACATGTTAAGGACATCGGGAAATCGACAGCAAGCCAATAGTTGTGTCAAGCGTAAGACACTCAAGGGATGGTGTATTCTCAAGGATGTAGTTTTCCTCTATGTAGTTCTCCTCTATGTTTTGAGAACCGAGACTATTTGACTGGATTTGAGCATGTTTTGTCTGGTTTCATTATGTATAATGGAGTTGGGCGGCTTTTGTCCCCTGATGATCTTTAAAGAAAGCAGGACATTGCCACCGACGACAAAATACATATGCCAGTGAATCTTCCTTCAACACCAAGTACTGCTTGCATACATCTATCTCATTACTTTTTTAGTGGACCATAATCACATCACTAGACACTTTTTATCTACTCCCTCCGTTCGGAAAAGGATGACACAAAAATGAACGGAGAGAGTATATACAAAATGAACTTTAGATAGACCATTTTTGTGACATTATTTTCCGAACGGAGGAAGTATATACTAACTCTATTTAGCCACGAGGTTCGGGCTCAAAAGCCCAGAGCTCCCGCTAGACACGTGAACAGCCTCAAACAGGAAACAAACACGACAACACGTTTGATTCTTTATATAGAGCTAACACTGGACAGCCTGAAAGAGCACAAGCCATACAAAATCATAGAACTGTGCATTCCTTGATATCATCATAGGTTTCACGCCTAAATATCAACACCACGACATTGGTTGCAAGGCTCCAGAACATTTAACTTAACCGTGGAGGGAACTTTTCCCTCGATGTGAGTCCGGATAGCCTCGAGCCCTCTAGGGGCTTCCACAAGAGTAGTCTCGCACGGCGAGCAGAAGCCATTGGAACATGCAGACACGCCAAGAGTTGTGTCAAGCGTAAGAGACTCAAGCGATGGTGTATTCTCAAGGATATGACACACCAGCTTAACCAGCATCTTTCTGGCGGTGAAGAGTTCCAGGGCCTAACAGAAAACTCGTCCCCTCGCGTCGTCTCCTCAGGGCGACCGAGGGGCGAAACCCTAGCCGCCCCGCGCCGCCACCTCCTCCACCCGCCTCCCTCCCCTCGTCGCCCCCGGAGGCAGCTGCCGGACTCGGCCGTGCAACGCCGGTGAAGGGGGCGGCGGGGATCTGCGCCTTCGGCCCCCCAGCGAGCGGTTTGGAGGTAAAGCTGCTCGGGCAGGGGGCCCCTCGCCGGCGGCGGCGCCCTTCGGCTCGCGCCTCGCTCTGCGGGCGTCCGCCCTCCTCGCGCCCCTCCGGCGTGGGCTGTGGCGGCCCGGCTGCGCCTGCCGCTGCATCCACTCCCCTGTGCCGTCGCCGGAAGATGCCATCGGGCTTGCACCGCGGCGGACGGTGCCGACGCAGGTTTTCTACTGCGCGCTGCGGCGGCCCCTCTCCGCGGGCCCCCGTGGCGGCGCGACCTTCCACGGCGGCGCGGCCAAATCCCTGGCAGCGGACCTCTATGGCAGCGCGGAGGTCCATGGTGTGGGGCATCGTGGTGATGCCCCTCTCCCCTGATGGTGCGGCCGCTCGGTGCGGCGGCTCCTAGATGAAGACCTGCTCTGACGCTTCCTCGGGTTCGCTTCTCCGGCCTGCTTGGCGTTCTCCGTCGTCCTTGGTGCTCGAGGCCTCGTCCTCGCTGATCCGTGCACTGGATGGATGGATGGTGGTGTGGACACGGAATTGGGGGAAACCCTTGGCCGCTTAGGCCACGACGTCGACGACGCCCCGGCGTTGGTGCCCTTCTCGGAGGCTTCGTTGAAGTTCCATCCCCATCACCCACCCCCCCTGCCGGGTGAAAATCCGGTTCCCTGCTTGGGCAACGGCGGCGTTCCGATGTCGCTCCCCTCCGTGGAGGCGCTGCTCGAGGATGGCACGGGTGGGTCGTGAGCGTTATGGTGGCTGTGGTAAGCTGGTAACGGTGCTGCGTTTTGGTGGTGGTGCGGCCATATTGGGGCCGATGGTGGTATGTTTCTCTCCTCGGCTGGCCTTCGCGTGGTCTCGGCTCCGTTGATGTGCTTGCCCGAGAGCCTCCCTTGGTTGCTGTTGAGGTGTGGGAGCTTCGCGCTTTTGGTGGCATCTCGGCTCACCTTTGCTCATTGACGATACAATGTATGTCTCCCCCACCTGCTTTCGTTTCGATCTCCGTGGCGGAGCTTCCTATCTAGGATGTGCTAGGTGCTAGGCTTGACACTCCGATGATGGTGGTGGTGCTCCTGAGTTGTGCCTGGGGTTCGAGTCGCAAGCCGGTGCGGTGCGTGAGGCAATGATTGCAGAGTCGTGGCATTGTGATCCCTCGACTGCACCCCCTCACCTCTTGTGCCTCTTGGTGGCTCTTGCTGTAACCTCTTCTAGTTGTCTTTTTCATGTTTTTCTTTGTCTTCTCTTCCCCTGTATCCTCCTGTACAATTGCTATTCTGTTGTAAGAACATAGCCCGCCAGGCTCTTTCGATGAAATATAACAACCGGTGGGGAGTAATCCCCCCCCCCCCCCCCCCCCCGGCATTCTCGAAAAAAAAGCATCTTTCTGGCGCAGAACCTAGTGATCCTCACACGCCTAAGATTGCCATAGCGCTGTCCTGTAATCCGCTCCAACTGTGAGGGGTCTTCGAGAATCAAGCCATCCTCCTGTCGTCTCAAATCTGCCTGTAGATGAAAGCCAAGATGCTTTGAATTTATGGCTCTGAATGATATAGTCACTAAAAAATATTTTGGCAGGGGGGAACAGTTACTTACATGTAGATCGAAAGTCTCCAAGCAAGGAGACGCCTCAAGAAAAGAAACGAGCGAGAAAAGATCATAGCCCCAATTAGTAAAAGTAATAAATAAATGTTTGAGGTGGAGAAATTTGCTTGGTAACATTGGTGTACTGAACATCTGCATAAAAAATGTCTAAGATTAGTACCCCCTACTAGCTATATAATAACTACAGCTATATGCATATAGCTAGTCCATAGACACCTCAACGTTTAGAGTACATACCTCGCCACGTGAATATATAGTAAGAGTTTCAAGATTTGGCGTACTGGACGGGAGTGTGGTACGAGCATTATAAAGAGCACAAGGATGTGATATATCTATTTCGTTCGCTCTCAATGATTCTCCAAGTAATATTTCCATGTTTTTACTATAGGAGTCAAAAATAAAACTGGAGATATTTTGAGCTTTGATTTCAATCACTTGCAGCATGTCACACTGGGACACCGTCAGGCTGCTGAGGCGCTGCAGCAGGAAAGGTATCTGGATGGAAATTATCTCATTGCAACAGCTGACTTCCACCATCTCCAGAGAAAAAGAATTGGAAAGAAGGAACCGCAACTCATCCCCCGTAATATGCACAAAATACAGAGACATATTCGTCAGGCTGCTCATGCAACCCAGGCTGACTGTGGGGCGGAAGGCACAGCCAACAAAATATAGCACACGTATAGAGTTCCAGCTCCCATTGGATAAAACAGAACATGGAAAAATGTATTTTTCCTTTTTAGAAAACCGGTCGATGTATGAAGACAGTATAAGGGTGAGTTCTTCTATCCCTGGAGTAACAGCAATCTTGAGCCAACTATCAAGGAAACAGCTGGTGTTTGCATTATAAGGACCATAGAATTCAAGGTTTAATATCTTCACACCCCTGCCTGAGTGTTTTTTCAGAATATGGCCAATTCTCATGTTATACTTTGTTATCATTTTCTCGCGTATATGTACATTTTCACTGAAGCCCATTGTTTTGTAACTGAAGGTGAGGTTGGGATGGCACTTCCAAGAATGTCGAAAGATGCGAGACGTACGAGCAGCACGCGCAGCATCTTTCAGTGGCAGAAGAGAATATATATGATGCCAAATATCCTGCATGCACAAGTAGAAAAGTTCAAGATTTGAATTGCAGAGGAAAAAAGTATTAATTACTAGATAAAACTTGTGTCGACGTCAGACACAGACATAGCACAGATACGTGTGTCCAGGACATGCCTAAGTATTCCATGTAGAGAAACTAACATTTTGGCTTCAGACACGTCTGGGACACGGTAGGAGCACGTCTTATGTCATGACAAAGTATCCTAAATTTTGGTAGCTTCAAAGTGAAGTTGTATAGTCTAGAAAAGATGAGGCTGCATTTCGGTGATGCTTAGATGCTTATCCTAAATATAAGTTTGTTATATAAGTCCTGTTGATTATTGTCTACTTTCTCATCCTTTCCCATTTTGAACATTGTCTGCCGGTTTTGATGTGGAGTTATGGTAAATTGGCAATATCAAAGAACTGGGTAGCTTTCTTGTTTCAGTTCAGCATAACTATATAGAAAATATAATATGCGTAGTATATACATAAATACATTACATCAATTATGTTAAATTTGATTACTGTGGGAATCACTGGGTAGCTCATTGGCAGTCAAAATCAGCTCCTCCATCGCCCCATCGGGCCGTCCTGCCCTTATTCCCTATTCCCTCGCTCTCTCCCTCGCCCCCGCGTGGCGACGGGGAGGTGCCCTTATTCCACCGCCGCCGCCAAGCCCCTCTCCCCAATCTCCTCCTCCCTCGCCGCCGTCGCCACAGGGCGCGGCCGGGCTTTGCCCCGGTCGGCGTCGGCGGCGGCGGCGGGGATCGATTGTCCCCTCGCGCAGCGGGCTGGCGCGGGCCGGTTCGTCGGGTGTGGGCCTGATGCTGCCGGGTGTCAAGGCGTGGTCGGCTGCCAGCGCGGTGCGTTTGAGGCGGCGGAGATGCGGCGGACGGCATGGCAGGAGGATGGAGACCAGCGGAGCGGCGATGTGGCGGTGGTGGGGCACCGCCGGCGGCCGGCGGATCTGGCGCTATGCGCCTAGGACGCGGTGCCGCTGGGGGCGATCTGGGCTTGGCCACCCGATCTCGAATCTGGGTGTGTCGGGTCCAGCCAGGCCGGCCATGGTGGTTCGACACTGGTTTTCGCCGTCGTTTCTGTTGTTCCTGCTGGAGTGACCTCGCGGCGTCGGGGCTTGCGAGGTTGAAGAATAATGGTGGTGGTCTTAGGGTTCTTCTCGCGCCAAGATGATGATCTACCGGATGCCTATCCCCATCGATCTGGCTGGACGGTCGTGTTTCGGAAAGCTCCGCCGACGAACTCCATTGGGCGTCTTATGCCTGGAGATTGCTGGAACGGATGGTATTCGATCGAGCGCACCCATGTTTTTCTCTGACCGTTTGGTTTCAGAGGGAGCGCTTCGAAGCTCTGGCTGTTAATATCATGGAGCACGCTTTCTCGTTCCATGGTGCTGGCGGAGAATGACATGGAAGGCGAGATCTGAGGACTGGCAATGGTGGTTTGATTCCTTGTGCGGATGAGGAATTGGCTTGGTGTTTCATGACTTGGAGCAGCGGCATGTAAGTGGGGGCGACAACATACGTGAAGTTCAAAGTCCTACCTTTCAGGATGAAAATCCAAGGTCTGACCTTAATTGGTTGTGCCTGACAGTAGTCTTGCGGAAAACATTGTTTTGAAAGCGAGGACTATCTTCAGGGTGAAAACCCAAGGTCTGGCCTTAATTGGTTGTGCCTGGCACTGTTCTTCTTGAAGGCGTTGCTTTTGAAGAATGAGACATCAGGTGTTGTTTTGGTGGTGGTTGTGCGGCTGCTGCAAGGACTGTAACTCTTTAGCGGGACTTTTCTTTTTATTTCTTTTTTTTTGTCTTTCGGCTGTGTGCATCCATAATAGCTCTGATTATTACGTTGTTGCAGAGGCTGGATGTAATTTGTATCTTCTCGATATTAATAAACACTCTTTATCTAAAAAAAGCTCATTGGCAGAATACATGGTTGTGCTATCAAGCAACCCAGGTTTAAATCACACCTTCCTCGGGGCCCAGGGTGCTAGTACCAGGGCGAGGCTAAGTCCATGTTGTAAAGGGTTCAAAGGTGGACATTGTCACCCTGACCATAGTAATCAGAGCAAATGAAGTATAAGATGCTGCTGGTGCCAGGAAAACGGCTATATAAATTCGAATCCTTAAAGATACCGAAGGATCTAATACTGGGAACAAAGTTTTCTGGCGCGGATAAAAACTGGAAAAAAAAATACCAAGCACCGGAAGCGATTGCAGTATGTTCATACATTTAGGTAACACAATGATAATTTACTTGCGATAAAAGCATTGCGTTATCAGCATTATATGGCATACCTCCGGAAGGTGTGAGCCTGAACATCTTATTCTCTTGTCAGTTTGAGTAGCATCGTCTTGATGACAGGGCGAGTCGACCTTCTTTTTTCAGGTAACGAACCAATTGACGCGCCTGCAACACGTCATGGTTATGATTAGTAGAGACGCCAACGAAGGAACAAAAGTACAAAACAGGATCGAGCACATACAGATACAAGCATGACACATAGTACAGCTTTAGTGCAAGAACAGCAATGACACGGCAAAGAAACTTGTGGCTTTGTCAATTCAAAGTCGGGCAATAAAATGCCTTTTATCTAAAAAAAAGCATTACAAAGAAACTTGTCCCAATCTTAAGAAGAAAATAACTTCAGTTGACCTAACAGATAGATATCCTTGCAGAACATTGCAGTTTTGCCCAGGTCTCATCCATCTTGCACAATCCAATAGAACGGCAATGAAATTATATATATAAAGAACTTGCTTCCGTTTTAAGACTGAGAAAATTCAGTTGACCACAGATATTCTTGGCAGTGAAGCTCAGCTCATACATAAACACAGTGAGATGGATACCTTTGCAGTCCTCTTACCAGATTAGTTTATTTGTTTATGAATAAATCAACAATCGGAGCAGAAAGGGACTTGTCCCAAATTACTAACTATATAAAAGACACGCACTTTGGCGGCCTCTCCGCAGCTCAGCACTGTAGCTTACTGTAGCAATCTGCAGTAGCTACAGTGCTTTCGATCCGAGCCGTCGCTCGGTGATCGGACGATCCAGACAACACATCCGTAACGGTTTTGCAAAAAACCCCTTCACAAATCCACAAAACAAACCCGCGGTCCACAACTTATCGATGCGAAGGACCGAACTACAATTACTACAAAGTTGGAGGCCCTTTCTGTAAAACGACACCAAATCCCCGAGTTCCTCTCCTCCTCGCGCGCGCGGCCGGAGGTCGCCGGCACCGCCGCGACGCGTCCTCGCCTCTCCGGCCTCCCCCGTCCAGATCGACGCGCATGCCGGGGTCCGCCGTCCTCTCCGCCACCCTTCCGTCCAGTTACGCGTCCCGAAACGCGGCGACCTCGCCGGAATCGTCGCTGAACCGCTCACCACACTCAGCCGCGTCTGCACGCCGCCGGAGCCGCTCCGGCGACCAAATCCGGGCGGCGCCGCCACCTTCCGACGCCCCGCCTCGAGGCACATCCAGCGCGCCCAGCCGCGCATCCTGGGACGCGCTGGTTCGCCGCCGGCGTTCACGCCAAAGCCGCGCCAGCTCCGCCCGCTGATTACGTCACGCCGACATCACAGCGGGCCTGGGCCGCGAAGTTGGGCCGCCTGCTGGGCGGCCTGGCTGTTGCGCAGCTGGGTCGGCCCTTTTTATTTTTTTTCACCTTCCTTTTTTCCCCTTTTCCCAAAATCTTTCACAACTTTTGAATTTCAAATATTTCTATTTTTCTCCCCTTCCTTTACTCCCTTTTCCCGAAATCTTACACAACTTTTGAAATTCAAATATGTACACAACATTAAAAAGTAGAGATCCCCGAATATAAATTGTACCATAAAAAAAACAGCACATACAAATTTTAATGCTTCAAAATTTAGCACATCTTCCAACTTTTTTCCCCTGTTATTTTTTTGTAATTTTCTTTTCCCACAAAGAAAACTTTTACACCTCTCCAAATACAGAAAAAAATTACCAAATGTTTTCAGTACCTTCATATATGATCACATTAAAAAAATAAATTAACTTCTTATTTGAACTACTTATTTACAAATACATGAGAACACATCAAAATGCACGAAAAGAAAAAAAATGTACTGCATTCGAACATTTGAATACTAACTATATAAAAGACACGCACTTTGGCGGCCTCTCCGCAGCTCGGCCACTGTAGCTTACTGTAGCAATCTGCAGTAGCTACAGTGCTTTCGATCCGAGCCGTCGCTCGGTGATCGGACGATCCAGACAACACATCCGTAACGGTTTTGCAAAAAACCCCTTCACAAATCCACAAAACAAACCCGCGGTCCACAACTTATCGATGCGAAGGACCGAACTACAATTACTACAAAGTTGGAGGCCCTTTCTGTAAACGACACCAAATCCCCGAGTTCCTCTCCTCCTCGCGCGCGCGGCCGGAGGTCGCCGGCACCGCCGCGACGCGTCCTCGCCTCTCCGGCCTCCCCCGTCCAGATCGACGCGCATGCCGGGGTCCGCCGTCCTCTCCGCCACCCTTCCGTCCAGTTACGCGTCCCGAAACGCGGCGACCTCGCCGGAATCGTCGCCGAACCGCTCACCACGCTCAGCCGCGTCTGCACGCCGCCGGAGCCGCTCCGGCGACCAAATCCGGGTGGCGCCGCCACCTTCCGACGCCCCGCCTCGAGGCGCATCCAGCGCGCCCAGCCGCGCATCCTGGGACGCGCTGGTTCGCCGCCGGCGTTCGCGCCAAAGCCACGCCAGCTCCGCCCGCTGATTACGTCACGCCGACGTCACAGCGGGCCTGGGCCGCGAAGTTGGGCCGCCTGCTGGGCCGGCCTGGCTGTTGCACAGCTGGGTCGGCCCTTTTTATTTTTTTCACCTTCCTTTTTTCCCCTTTTCCCAAAATCTTTCACAACTTTTGAATTTCAAATATTTCTATTTTTCTCCCCTTCCTTTACTCCCTTTTCCCGAAATCTTACACAACTTTTGAAATTCAAATATGTACACAACATTAAAAAGTAGAGATCCCCGAATATAAATTGTACCATAAAAAAAAAAGCACATACAAATTTTAATGCTTCAAAATTTAGCACATCTTCCAACTTTTTTCCCCTGTTATTTTTTTGTAATTTTCTTTTCCCACAAAGAAAACTTTTACACCTCTCCAAATACAGAAAAAAAATTACCAAATGTTTTCAGTACCTTCATATATGATCACATTAAAAAAATAAATTAACTTCTTATTTGAACTACTTATTTACAAATACATGAGAACACATCAAAATGCACGAAAAGAAAAAAAAATGTACTGCATTCGAACATTTGAATACTAATAACTATATAAAAGACACGCACTTTGGCGGCCTCTCCGCAGCTCAGCCACTGTACCTTACTGTAGCCATCTGCAGTAGCTACAGTGCTTTCGATCCGAGCCGTCGCTCGGTGATCGGACGATCCAGACAACACATCCGTAACGGTTTTGCAAAAAACCCATTCACAAATCCACAAAACAAACCCGCGGTCCACAACTTATCGATGCGAAGGACCGAACTACAATTACTACAAAGTTGGAGGCCCTTTCTGTAAACGACACCAAATCCCCGAGTTCCTCTCCTCCTCGCGCGCGCGGCCGGAGGTCGCCGGCACCGCCGCGACGCGTCCTCGCCTCTCCGGCCTCCCCCGTCCAGATCGACGCGCATGCCGGGGTCCGCCGTCCTCTCCGCCACCCTTCCGTCCAGTTACGCGTCCCGAAATGCGGCGACCTCGCCGGAATCGTCGCCGAACCGCTCACCACGCTCAGCCGCGTCTGCACGCCGCCCGAGCCGCTCCGGCGAACAAATCCGGGCGGCGCCGCCACCTTCCGACGCCCGCCTTGAGGCGCATCCAGCGCGCCCAGCCGCGCATCCTGGGACGCGCTGGTTCGCCGCCGGCGTTCGCGCCACCGCCACGCCAGCTCCGCCCGCTGATTATGTCACGCCGACGTCAGAGCGGGCCTGGGCCGCGAAGTTGGGCCGGCCTGGCTGTTGCGCAGCTGGGTCGGCCCTTTTTATTTTTTTCACCTTCCTTTTTTCCCCTTTTCCCAAAATCTTTCACAACTTTTGAATTTCAAATATTTCTATTTTTTCCCCTTCCTTTACTCCCTTTTCCCGAAATCTTACACAACTTTTGAAATTCAAATATGTACACAACATTAAAAAGTAGAGATCCTCGAATATAAATTGTACCATAAAAAAAACAGCACATACAAATTTTAATGCTTCAAAATTTAGCACATCTTCCAACTTTTTTCCCCTGTTATTTTTTTGTAATTTTCTTTTCCCACAAAGAAAACTTTTACACCTCTCCAAATACAGAAAAAAATTACCAAATGTTTTCAGTACCTTCATATATGATCACATTAAAAAAATAAATTAACTTCTTATTTGAACTACTTATTTACAAATACATGAGAACACATCAAAATGCACGAAAAGAAAAAAAATGTACTGCATTCGAACATTTGAATACTAATAACTATATAAAAGACACGCACTTTGGCGGCCTCTCCGCAGCTCAGCCACTGTACCTTACTGTAGCCATCTGCAGTAGCTACAGTGCTTTCGATCCGAGCCGTCGCTCGGTGATCGGACGATCCAGACAACACATCCGTAACGGTTTTGCAAAAAACCCATTCACAAATCCACAAAACAAACCCGCGGTCCACAACTTATCGATGCGAAGGACCGAACTACAATTACTACAAAGTTGGAGGCCCTTTCTGTAAACGACACCAAATCCCCGAGTTCCTCTCCTCCTCGCGCGCGCGGCCGGAGGTCGCCGGCACCGCCGCGACGCGTCCTCGCCTCTCCGGCCTCCCCCGTCCAGATCGACGCGCATGCCGGGGTCCGCCGTCCTCTCCGCCACCCTTCCGTCCAGTTACGCGTCCCGAAATGCGGCGACCTCGCCGGAATCGTCGCCGAACCGCTCACCACGCTCAGCCGCGTCTGCACGCCGCCCGAGCCGCTCCGGCGAACAAATCCGGGCGGCGCCGCCACCTTCCGACGCCCCGCCTCGAGGCGCATCCAGCGCGCCCAGCCGCGCATCCTGGGACGCGCTGGTTCGCCGCCGGCGTTCGCGCCACCGCCACGCCAGCTCCGCCCGCTGATTATGTCACGCCGACGTCAGAGCGGGCCTGGGCCGCGAAGTTGGGCCGGCCTGGCTGTTGCGCAGCTGGGTCGGCCCTTTTTATTTTTTTCACCTTCCTTTTTTCCCCTTTTCCCAAAATCTTTCACAACTTTTGAATTTCAAATATTTCTATTTTTTCCCCTTCCTTTACTCCCTTTTCCCGAAATCTTACACAACTTTTGAAATTCAAATATGTACACAACATTAAAAAGTAGAGATCCTCGAATATAAATTGTACCATAAAAAAACAGCACATACAAATTTTAATGCTTCAAAATTTAGCACATCTTCCAACTTTTTTCCCCTGTTATTTTTTGTAATTTTCTTTTCCCACAAAGAAAACTTTTACACCTCTCCAAATACAGAAAAAAATTACCAAATGTTTTCAGTACCTTCATATATGATCACATTAAAAAAATAAATTAACTTCTTATTTGAACTACTTATTTACAAATACATGAGAACACATCAAAATGCACGAAAAGAAAAAAAAAATGTACTGCATTCGAACATTTGAATACTAACTATATAAAAGACACGCACTTTGGCGGCCTCTCCGCAGCTCAGCCACTGTACCTTACTATAGCAATCTACAGTAGCTACAGTGCTTTCGATCCGAGCCGTCGCTCGGTGATCGGACGATCCAGACAACACATCCGTAATGGTTTTGCAAAAAACCCCTTCACAAATCCACAAAACAAACCCGCGGTCCACAACTTATCGATGCGAAGGACCGAACTACAATTACTACAAAGTTGGAGGCCCTTTCTGTAAAACGACACCAAATCCCCGAGTTCCTCTCCACCTCGCGCGCGCGGCCGGAGGTCGCCGGCACCGCCGCGACGCGTCCTCGCCTCTCCGGCCTCCCCCGTCCAGATCGACGCGCATGCCGGGGTCCGCCGTCCTCTCCGCCACCCTTCCGTCCAGTTACGCATCCCGAAACGCGGCGACCTCGCCGGAATCGTCGCCGAACCGCTCATCACGCTCAGCCGCGTCTGCACGCCGCCGGAGCCGCTCCGGCGACCAAATCTGGGCGGCGCCGCCACCTTCCGACGCCCCCTCGAGGCGCATCCAGCGCGCCCAGCGCGCATCCTGGGACGCGCTGGTTCGCCGCCGGTGTTCGCGCCACCGCCGCGCCAGCTCCGCCTGCTGATTACGTCACGCCGACGTCACAGCGGGCCTGGGCCGCGAAGTTGGGCCGCCTGCTGGGCCGGCCTGGCTGTTGCGCAGCTGGGTCGGCCCTTTTTATTTTTTTTCACCTTCCTTTTTTCCCCTTTTCCCAAAATCTTTCACAACTTTTGAATTTCAAATATTTCTATTTTCCCCCTTCCTTTACTCCCTTTTCCCGAAATCTTACACAACTTTTGAAATTCAAATATGTACACAACATTAAAAAGTAGAGATCCCCGAATATAAATTGTACCATAAAAAAAACAGCACATACAAATTTAATGCTTCAAAATTTAGCACATCTTCCAACTTTTTTCCCCTGTTATTTTTTTGTAATTTTCTTTTCCCACAAAGAAAACTTTTACACCTCTCCAAATACAGAAAAAATTACCAAATGTTTTCAGTACCTTCATATATGATCACATTAAAAAAATAAATTAACTTCTTATTTGAACTACTTATTTACAAATACATGAGAACACATCAAAATGCACGAAAAGAAAAAAAATGTACTGCATTCGAACATTTGAATACTAATAACTATATAAAAGACACGCACTTTGGCGGCCTCTCCGCAGCTCAGCCACTGTAGCTTACTGTAGCAATCTGCAGTAGCTACAGTGCTTTCGATCCGAGCCGTCGCTCGGTGATCGGACGATCCAGACAACACATCCGTAACGGTTTTGCAAAAAACCCCTTCACAAATCCACAAAACAAACCCGTGGTCCACAACTTATCGATGCGAAGGACCGAACTACAATTACTACAAAGTTGGAGGCCCTTTCTGTAAAACGACACCAAATCCCCGAGTTCCTCTCCACCTCGCGCGCGCGGCCGGAGGTCGCCGGCACCGCCGCGACGCGTCCTCGCCTCTCGGCCTCCCCCGTCCAGATCGACGCGCATGCCGGGGTCCGCCGTCCTCTCCGCCACCCTTCCGTCCAGTTACGCGTCCCGAAACGCGGCGACCTCGCCGGAATCGTCGCCGAACCGCTCACCACGCTCAGCCGCGTCTGCACGCCACCGGAGCCGCTCCGGCGACCAAATCCGGGCGGCGCCGCCACCTTCCGACGCCCCGCCTCGAGGCGCATCCAGCGCGCCCAGCCGCGCATCCTGGGACGCGCTGGTTCGCCGCCGGCGTTCGCGCCAAAGCCACGCCAGCTCCGCCCGCTGATTACGTCACGCCGACGTCACAGCGGGCCTGGGCCGCGAAGTTGGGCCGCCTGCTGGGCCGGCCTGGCTGTTGCACAGCTGGGTCGGCCCTTTTTATTTTTTTCACCTTCCTTTTTTCCCCTTTTCCCAAAATCTTTCACAACTTTTGAATTTCAAATATTTCTATTTTTCTCCCCTTCCTTTACTCCCTTTTCCCGAAATCTTACACAACTTTTGAAATTCAAATATGTACACAACATTAAAAAGTAGAGATCCCCGAATATAAATTGTACCATAAAAAAAAACAGCACATACAAATTTTAATGCTTCAAAATTTAGCACATCTTCCAACTTTTTTCCCCTGTTATTTTTTTGTAATTTTCTTTTCCCACAAAGAAAACTTTTACACCTCTCCAAATACAGAAAAAAAATTACCAAATGTTTTCAGTACCTTCATATATGATCACATTAAAAAAATAAATTAACTTCTTATTTGAACTACTTATTTACAAATACATGAGAACACATCAAAATGCACGAAAAGAAAAAAAATGTACTGCATTCGAACATTTGAATACTAATAACTATATAAAAGACACGCACTTTGGCGGCCTCTCCGCAGCTCAGCCACTGTAGCTTACTGTAGCAATCTGCAGTAGCTACAGTGCTTTCGATCCGAGCCGTCGCTCGGTGATCGGACGATCCAGACAACACATCCGTAACGGTTTTGCAAAAAACCCCTTCACAAATCCACAAAACAAACCCGCGGTCCACAACTTATCGATGCGAAGGACCGAACTACAATTACTACAAAGTTGGAGGCCCTTTCTGTAAAACGACACCAAATCCCCGAGTTCCTCTCCACCTCGCGCGCGCGGCCGGAGGTCGCCGGCACCGCCGCGACGCGTCCTCGCCTCTCCGGCCTCCCCCGTCCAGATCGACGCGCATGCCGGGGTCCGCCGTCCTCTCCGCCACCCTTCCGTCCAGTTACGCGTCCCGAAACGCGGCGACCTCGCCGGAATCGTCGCCGAACCGCTCACCACGCTCAGCCGCGTTTGCACGCCACCGGAGCCGCTCCGGCGACCAAATCTGGGCGGCGCCGCCACCTTCCGACGCCCCGCCTCGAGGCGCATCCAGCGCGCCCAGCCGCGCATTCTGGGACGCGCTGGTTCGCCGCCGGTGTTCGCGCCACTGCCGCGCCAGCTCCGCCCGCTGATTACGTCACGCCGACGTCACAGCGGGCCTGGGCCGCGAAGTTGGGCCGCCTGCTGGGCCGGCCTGGCTGCTGCGCAGCTGGGTCGGCCCTTTTTATTTTTTTCACCTTCCTTTTTTCCCCTTTTCCCAAAATCTTTCACAACTTTTGAATTTCAAATATTTCTATTTTTCCCCTTCCTTTACTCCCTTTTCCCGAAATCTTACACAACTTTTGAAATTCAAATATGTACACAACATTAAAAAGTAGAGATCCCCGAATATAAATTGTACCATAAAAAAACAGCACATACAAATTTTAATGCTTCAAAATTTAGCACATCTTCCAACTTTTTTCCCCTGTTATTTTTTTGTAATTTTCTTTTCCCACAAAGAAAACTTTTACACCTCTCCAAATACAGAAAAAAATTACCAAATGTTTTCAGTACCTTCATATATGATCACATTAAAAAAATAAATTAACTTCTTATTTGAACTACTTATTTACAAATACATGAGAACACATCAAAATGCACGAAAAGAAAAAAAATGTACTGCATTCGAACATTTGAATACTAATAACTATATAAAAGACACGCACTTTGGCGGCCTCTCCGCAGCTCAGCCACTGTAGCTTACTGTAGCAATCTGCAGTAGCTACAGTGCTTTCGATCCGAGCCGTCGCTCGGTGATCGGACGATCCAGACAACACATCCGTAACGGTTTTGCAAAAAACCCCTTCACAAATCCACAAAACAAACCCGCGGTCCACAACTTATCGATGCGAAGGACCGAACTACAATTACTACAAAGTTGGAGGCCCTTTCTGTAAAACGACACCAAATCCCCGAGTTCCTCTAATCCTCGCGCGCGCGGCCGAAGGTCGCCGGCACCGCCGCGACGCGTCCTCGCCTCTCCGGCCTCCCCCGTACAGATCGACGCGCATGCCGGGGTCCGCCGTCCTCTCCGCCACCCTTCCGTCCAGTTACGCGTCCCGAAACGCGGCGACCTCGCCGGAATCGTCGCCGAACCGCTCACCACGCTCAGCCGCGTTTGCACGCCGCCGGAGCCGCTCCGGCGACCAAATCTGGGCGGCGCCGCCACCTTCCGACGCCCCGCCTCGAGGCGCATCCAGCGCGCCCAGCCGCGCATCCTGGGACGCGCTGGTTCGCCGCCGGTGTTCGCGCCACTGCCGCGCCAGCTCCGCCCGCTGATTACGTCACGCCGACGTCACAGCGGGCCTGGGCCGCGAAGTTGGGCCGCCTGCTGGGCCGGCCTGGCTGCTGCGCAGCTGGGTCGGCCCTTTTTATTTTTTTCACCTTCCTTTTTTCCCCTTTTCCCAAAATCTTTCACAACTTTTGAATTTCAAATATTTCTATTTTTCCCCTTCCTTTACTCCCTTTTCCCGAAATCTTACACAACTTTTGAAATTCAAATATGTACACAACATTAAAAAGTAGAGATCCCCGAATATAAATTGTACCATAAAAAAACAGCACATACAAATTTTAATGCTTCAAAATTTAGCACATCTTCCAACTTTTTTCCCCTGTTATTTTTTTGTAATTTTCTTTTCCCACAAAGAAAACTTTTACACCTCTCCAAATACAGAAAAAAAATTACCAAATGTTTTCAGTACCTTCATATATGATCACATTAAAAAAATAAATTAACTTCTTATTTGAACTACTTATTTACAAATACATGAGAACACATCAAAATGCACGAAAAGAAAAAAATGTACTGCATTCGAACATTTGAATACTAATAACTATATAAAAGACACGCACTTTGGCGGCCTCTCCGCAGCTCAGCCACTGTAGCTTACTGTAGCAATCTGCAGTAGCTACAGTGCTTTCGATCCGAGCCGTCGCTCGGTGATCGGACGATCCAGACAACACATCCGTAACGGTTTTGCAAAAAACCCCTTCACAAATCCACAAAACAAACCCGCGGTCCACAACTTATCGATGCGAAGGACCGAACTACAATTACTACAAAGTTGGAGGCCCTTTCTGTAAAACGACACCAAATCCCCGAGTTCCTCTAATCCTCGCGCGCGCGGCCGAAGGTCGCCGGCACCGCCGCGACGCGTCCTCGCCTCTCCGGCCTCCCCCGTACAGATCGACGCGCATGCCGGGGTCCGCCGTCCTCTCCGCCACCCTTCCGTCCAGTTACGCGTCCCGAAACGCGGCGACCTCGCCGGAATCGTCGCCGAACCGCTCACCACGCTCAGCCGCGTTTGCACGCCGCCGGAGCCGCTCCGGCGACCAAATCTGGGCGGCGCCGCCACCTTCCGACGCCCCGCCTCGAGGCGCATCCAGCGCGCCCAGCCGCGCATCCTGGGACGCGCTGGTTCGCCGCCGGTGTTCGCGCCACTGCCGCGCCAGCTCCGCCCGCTGATTACGTCACGCCGACGTCACAGCGGGCTTGGGCCGCGAAGTTGGGCCGCCTGCTGGGCCGGCCTGGCTGCTGCGCAGCTGGGTCGGCCCTTTTTATTTTTTTCACCTTCCTTTTTTCCCCTTTTCCCAAAATCTTTCACAACTTTTGAATTTCAAATATTTCTATTTTTCCCCTTCCTTTACTCCCTTTTCCCGAAATCTTACACAACTTTTGAAATTCAAATATGTACACAACATTAAAAAGTAGAGATCCCCGAATATAAATTGTACCATAAAAAAACAGCACATACAAATTTTAATGCTTCAAAATTTAGCACATCTTCCAACTTTTTTCCCCTGTTATTTTTTTGTAATTTTCTTTTCCCACAAAGAAAACTTTTACACCTCTCCAAATACAGAAAAAAAAATTACCAAATGTTTTCAGTACCTTCATATATGATCACATTAAAAAAATAAATTAACTTCTTATTTGAACTACTTATTTACAAATACATGAGAACACATCAAAATGCACGAAAAGAAAAAAAATGTACTGCATTCGAACATTTGAATACTAATAACTATATAAAAGACACGCACTTTGGCGGCCTCTCCGCAGCTCAGCCACTGTAGCTTACTGTAGCAATCTGCAGTAGCTACAGTGCTTTCGATCCGAGCCGTCGCTCGGTGATCGGACGATCCAGACAACACATCCGTAACGGTTTTGCAAAAAACCCTTCACAAATCCACAAAACAAACCCGCGGTCCACAACTTATCGATGCGAAGGACCGAACTACAATTACTACAAAGTTGGAGGCCCTTTCTGTAAAACGACACCAAATCCCCGAGTTCCTCTAATCCTCGCGCGCGCGGCCGAGGTCGCCGGCACCGCCGCGACGCGTCCTCGCCTCTCCGGCCTCCCCCGTACAGATCGACGCGCATGCCGGGGTCCGCCGTCCTCTCCGCCACCCTTCCGTCCAGTTACGCGTCCCGAAACGCGGCGACCTCGCCGGAATCGTCGCCGAACCGCTCACCACGCTCAGCCGCGTTTGCACGCCGCCGGAGCCGCTCCGGCGACCAAATCTGGGCGGCGCCGCCACCTTCCGACGCCCCGCCTCGAGGCGCATCCAGCGCGCCCAGCCGCGCATCCTGGGACGCGCTGGTTCGCCGCCGGTGTTCGCGCCACCGCCGCGCTAGCTCCGCCCGCTGATTACGTCACGCCGACGTCACAGCGGGCCTGGGCCGCGAAGTTGGGCCGCCTGCTGGGCCGGCCTGGCTGCTGCGCAGCTGGGTCGGCCCTTTTTATTTTTTTCACCTTCCTTTTTCCCCTTTTCCCAAAATCTTTCACAACTTTTGAATTTCAAATATTTCTATTTTTTCCCCTTCGTTTACTCCCTTTTCCCGAAATCTTACACAACTTTTGAAATTCAAATATGTACACAACATTAAAAAGTAGAGATCCCCGAATATAAATTGTACCATAAAAAACAGCACATACAAATTTTAATGCTTCAAAATTTAGCACATCTTCCAACTTTTTTCCCCTGTTATTTTTTTGTAATTTTCTTTTCCCACAAAGAAAACTTTTACACGTCTCCAAATACAGAAAAAAAATTACCAAATGTTTTCAGTACCTTCATATATGATCACATTAAAAAAAATTAACTTCTTATTTGAACTACTTATTTACAAATACATGAGAACACATCAAAATGCACGAAAAGAAAAAAAATGTATTGCATTCGAACATTTGAAATTGCTTACGAAATAAAAAAAACATTTCGAGGACTCAAAAAAAACGCCGCAACATGCCAAAAACAATTCTCTACTTATAGAGTTCAAATGAATACATGTGCATTTCCACAAATCATGGACTTACATTTAATTTAAAACTAATGATTTCCCAACATTTATAACTGCTAACAAAAAAATGGACATATTATAAAATATGTCAACATGCTAACAACAACAAAAAAACCATTTACGACTATGTAAAGCTGAATTTAACAAATACTCACACTATGTATTCTCTCCGATTATAGATTCTAACTGAGTATGTAAAATAAACAAAAAAATTGCCACACAAGAAAAAAATTTCTCTAACTACGAAACTCAGAAGCAGTTCGTCAAATTATATACCGAAATATGAAATTCATATGCAATTCCTCAAATTATATGTTCACTTACCTGAATGCTCACATAATGCACATCTTCTAATTACAAAGCTAAAAACAATTATTTACGCTACCATGCAAACATGAACGAACATTTAAATTTGCAAGCATTCAAAATTACCCTACCATTTTCGATAAAAATATTTTTCCCCCTTCCTATTTTATGACCGCGACATGTGCGTTCCCCGCTTTCAACAATTTTTTACATATAAACGTTTTCAAAACCGTGGATTTTTCCCAGCTGCATCAATTCCAAAATTCGAACAACCTCTAAAATCCAACCATTTCGAAAACAATTTTTTTCCCAAATTACGATGATTCTCATACTAAAACAATTTCAGAATGTAAATAGATGAACATTCAAATTCCAAACAGAAAAAACAGAACTTTCCAGACGACCTGACAAATGGCTATATTGTATTTTCAAACAATATTACCTGCTATCAAATCAAAAAGGGGAAAAAACTATCACGTTAATTTCCAGCCGATAGATATTTAACCGCACCAGATAAATTAACATGAGTTCCATCCTTTCTTAAAGCATTTTTCACAAAAGTTCAGTTTGTGACAGGTAATGTCCCCTTCCTTCCATAATTTCCATAAAATAGAAAACGTTCAAAGTGACTCAACTTTTTATATTTTGACAAATTAAAATACATCCTCTAATTAAATACCAGCCTTACCAAATTCTCATACGCTACGTTTATTTAGATTATGGTGTCAAAATAGATATTTATGACAAATTACAGACATAATTATCCCATCCAGTTCACGTTGTTAAATTAAATATTTTTCGCAGAACACATGCATATTTCAACATTCAAAACCACTAAGTACCTATAAATACCTTATACAACAAATACCACCCAATTTGAATTTTACCACATCTAAAACCAGCTCAGAAACATGAAAATAATTCAAAACAAGCAAAAACAAAAACGACTGCTTCACTCTCGCAATACCTCCATATTTTTTAATACTTATGCACAAAATAAGTGCATTACAGAAACAACGGCATTAATTCTATTCACAACATATATTAAATAACCAAAACAAAAAACAATTTACATTCACAAAAAAAAAATAACCAACGGCGTTTTCAACAGTGACGCGGTCGGTCCCACCTATCTAACCATATTCATAATCAAACACTAAAATTTGGCGAATATTCGAAATTACCGTAGCATTTCTAAATTTTTAAAATTGGTTACCATTTTTAAAAAACCTAGATACATTTTCTTTAATTACATTTAAAAATTCATGGCAACAAAGCAACATATTTACATACTTCAATTTGCTACATATTTGGATATTCTCTAAACTATATAACAAATGCTCATAAAAAAACAACACTAACCATCTATAGCAGAACACAAAACATATTTACAGAATTCAAAATAGTCAATATTTACATATAACATAAATGAAAAATCCCCGAATTGTGGACACGAATCAAAAAAAAAAAACACTGCCTCCAACAATGTGCTTACATTAAATATTATATTTCGAAGTTAGAAGTATATTTCGATATTAAATATTATATTTCGAAGTTAGAAGTATATTTCGATATTTCAACTTCCTACAATATTAAAGGTACTATATAATATACCCACATGCTCACCAAAAAAAAAACTTATTAATGCCAAAATACAAACTTAATTAGACAACTCAAAATTAAAAAAAAATCACACAAGCGCGGCGTGACGACGCGCAAAATACCACTAGTAGAAACATAATAAACAGTCTAGGCTAATCTGTAGCACAAGACAGGTTGAGAAGAACGGAGAGACGAAGAGGTGGTTGGCTTACGGCGGCGAGGATCTTGCTCCACGGACATGGTGGTGCGCAGACACGAAAGAATCCTCGCTTTTACGCTCTGACGCTGGCGCCTCTCCCTCTGACGCTCGAGTCTCCTAGATTGTTTGTTGCACCCGGCCCGGCCGATCCCGGCTTCCCGTGCTCTGTGAGGAGAGAGGTCTCAGTTTGGACTGCGACGCCGCCGGGAGGAACCTGTAATATCCGCCACCAGACGGAACGAAGGTGGACACCTTTTTTTTCTTTACCAAAAGGAAACCGGACAGCCGAAGTGAAACCCTGGGAAACTCTCAACTGGGCCACCAGGCCCAGCGTTCCACGAGATTGCAGTCTCCTTGCTCGGCTCACTGAGAAACCCAACAAAATCAGCGACAGAAGAAACTTCACCAGTGAAAATTTAAAGTGATTTTTACAGCACCAAAATGGTTTTTTTTCTCATGCAATTTGAATAGAATTACCAGAATAGTAAGTCTCGAACAAGCATTACATGATTACATGTATAGACCAAGAATACAGACTCATCACTCGGCAATATCAAGAGCATCAATCATGAAAATGTTGCAACAAAGTGGGCCGAGCACATTACAACATAATGATCTGGAAGTGGAGCTCAAATGGCGCCGAATCTGCACGCACTAGCTACCTCACCTCCTTCCAGGGCTCTTCTGGTGAGTTAATGGCACCCGCAGTCACGCAACTCGTCATGTATGTGCACTTAAGTCACACTTCTCCAGAACGTGATTTTTTGGTCACACATCTGGACAAGTGGGTGCACGGTGGTCTCTGGGCCCACGTGTCAGACCGTTTTCCGTTGCGGGAGTGCTGACATGGACAAGTAATTTTGCAGAAAACCCCCTGTATTTTTAGATATTTCGCAAAATGGTCCTCCTAATTTTACAAAATGGTCCTTCTAATTTTGTACCATTTTGTAAAATTATATTACTCCAGGGGGTTTTCTGAAAATCTACCGCCCAAAACAGACTGACACGTGGGCTCAGAGACCTGCGTGCACCCACTTGTCCAGATGTGTGACCAAAAAATCACGTTCTGAAGAAGTGTGACTTAAGTGCACATACATGATGAGTTGCGTGACTGCGGGTGCCATTAACTCTCTTCTGGTTGCAGCGCTTGGAAACTTATCTGAAAAGGTGGGCACTGCCGCGGGTGAGGTTCTTTCTCTGGCTTGCCAATCAGAACAGGTGCTGGACCGCCGACAACGCGGCCTCCAGCACCACCCTCGCTGTATCATGTGCGACCAGGAGCCAGAGGCAATTTGCCACGCCGCCACCTGCAGACCTGCTCGTCACCTGCCCTTTCTCTAGGCAAATCTGGCACGAAACGCGGCTGTTAAGACGGTCGCCGGACCAAGATGCCTCCCTCAACGACTGGTGGCTGCGTATGCGCAAAGGACGCCTCCGCGATGCTGCTGACGGCCTGGATGATTTGGAACCAACTTAATGGTTGTGTGTTTGATGGAGACCAGCCTTACGTCCCCTGCTTACTGCGAGAATAATTAGGGGGCATTTTCTGGAAAAAAAAATCCTGATTAATCAGCAGAACATAATGGTAGATATTTAAGTCTCAGCAAGTTCAGTGAAAGCTTTATCCTAATTGAGCTAAAGGTCAGTGTGAAATTTCTATGTCTAGCTAGTTAAGAGGAATTCCGTTTCAAGGGGAGCTCATGTCCCCATTTACAAAAGTCAAATACATCTCGTTCCTGATATCAACACAAAAAATAAGAAGTTGACAGACTTAATGCATAACGGCATATCAAAATTTGGCTGGTTGTCTTTGGACAAGTTTGATACTGCAAATTAGCATGTTTACAAAACTCTATGTGCACTACTTCCATAAATTTGTTTAAAATTAAATTTTCATATAATTAATGTTCTAATGAGAATGCAGGTTGACGCACAAACAATTTGCCATGTAAAATATTTCTGTTATAGGTTTATATAATCAATAAAGAGTTTAATCAATAACTAATGCATCCTGCAACAACTTTATCCTTCTGGTATCATCAAGGCTTAAAACAAGAGGACAAAAGGTGATGCACATAAAGAGAATGTTACCATCTTCTACAAAGCATTCTCTTCGTGAACAAAATCTTGGAACTGATACGTTGCCTAAAAATAGTTCACTATAAGTCTTGGCCAAAGGGTGCCAATAACGCCATGGATGCAAATTCATGTGTGCTGTGAAGTGTGAAACCATACCTGAAAAGCATCACTTTCCAAGAGAAATGGGACTTGTAAGCAATGGACAATGGCACAGTGCTTTCCGAATGCCAACACAGCACACATGGAAAGCACATCATATTTAGGAGTCACCTGTCTCCGGGAGACTATTTATAAATATATGCCTGCTTATTTATGTTACCACCTCCATGCTTCATTGTGTAATCTCCTTATCGAGTTCATTCATGAACTGCATTTTACATGAAAGAGCATATCGCCCTTATCCTATCACTACTGGTTTAATCTGTAAGTTCCTCTGCCATGCCTAGATCGCTACAATTACTGGTATTCCTCATTTGCTCTGATAGTTCATCCAAAATCTCATAGATCTCTGGTGCTAGAGGGTTTAATCTATCTCCAACCAAAAACGGGGTGAACCCATTGCCAAGATCAGCCCATGCCAACCCAGGTGCTTTTGTGACACCTAAGTCTCGCATCAGTTTCCTGACTGTTGCTAGCTCATCCCAGCAACCTGCAGCTGCATACATGTTAGCAATCAGAACATAGTGGCCAGCATTCTCTGTCCTCATCTCTAACAGCCTCCTAGCTGCCCTTTCCCCAATTTTTATGTTGCCTCTCTCATGACAAGCCCCGACTAATGCTGCCCACATCGTGGATGTTGTAGGGAAAGAGCTCTCATTGAGTATTCTTTCTGCCTTTTCTATTAGTCCAGAACGTGCATATAGATCGACCATGCAAGAATAATGCTCCATCTGAGGCTTTATACCATACGAACTGGCCATCTTATCAAAAAGCTCTTCTCCTTCAGTCACAAGTCCAGAGTGGCTACACGTAGAGAGTACAGTAACCATGCTTATGTGATCGGGCTTGATCCCACTATCAATCATCTGGTAAAAAATATGTAGTGCAACTGCTCCTTTCCCTTGCATCCCGTACCCTGCTATCATCGAAGTGTAGGATATCATATCACGGTCATCCATGGTATCGAATACATTTTGTGCTACCAAGAGCCTTCCTGATTTGGAGTACATGTCAATAAGAGAGTTCCACAACAAGCGATACCCTTTGAACCCATGCTTGACAATGTGGGTGTGAAGCTCCTGCCCATGTTGCAGATTTGCAACACGGGCACAGAGAGCTAGATATGTGACAACAGTAACATAATTAGGCTGTACACCTCTGCATACCATTTCACGAAAAAGTTTAGAAGCCTCTTCCGCACCATCTGACAACGCAAAACTGGCTATCATCGTATTCCATGTTGCCACACCTTGGCAACCTAGCATTTTAAACAGCATGCGAGCAGAGTCCATATGCTTGCACCTGGCATACATAGTGATCAACGCGTTGCCTACACTCTCGACCCCATCACAGCACATGCGGATTGCCAACCCATGGATCTCCTTCCCCAGTCTCAACCAGCCAACCCGTGAGCAAGCATTCAACCCGATCACAATTGTCACGAAATCCACCTCTGCGCCACCATGTACCATCTCCCGGATCAGCCCAAGCGCCGCCCTATGGTCGTGTGTCTTAACGTACACCCCGGCGATCGTGTTCCATGTCACTGAATTCACCTTCGCCGCATCATCACCTGCTCGCATCTGCTGAAACAGGTCCACCGCCTGCCCCCATTGCCCGGCCGCCACATACCCCGAGATGATCGAGTTCCACGACACCACGTCCTTTTGTGCCATTCCATCAAACACGTTGCGCGCGGCAGCGAGGTCCCCACACTTGGCATACATCGAGACGAGCACGTTCTGGAAGAACAGGTGCCCCTCCATCCCGCCGCCCGCACCGTGCAGGTGGATGGCCCGCCCTAGGGTGAGGTCTCCGGCCTCGGCGCAGGCGCGGAGGACGGAAGGGTAGGTGAAGGCGTCCGGGAGCACGGCGTGCTTGGCCATTTCTTGGTAGGCGGTGAGGGCCTGCCGCGGGAGGCCGTGGAGGAGGCAGGCGGAGATAAGGAGGTTGTAGGCGAGTGGGTACGAGGAGTCGGCGGCTAGGCGGGAGGCGTAGGGGAGCAGAGAGGGTTGGGAGGAGTAGACGGAGAGGAGACGGGGGATAAGGTCGGGGTGGCGAGAGAGGCCGAGGGAAAGGGAGAGGCCATGGAACTGGAAGCCGAGGGAGGGGTGGGAGCGGTGGAGGTGGAGGAGAGAGGCAATGGGGCGGAGGAGGAAGTGGGAAGCGGCGGCAGGGAGGCGGTGGCGGAGGCCGGAGAAAACGAGGAGAGGAAAGGGGAGGAGGCGGGCAGCTGCGGGAGTGGAGAGGGAGGCGATCAGGGAGTGCAGAGAGTCATCGTGGTCGGGTGTGGCAGTCGCCGGCGGGAGCCGTGGTAAGGGCGCCGCCGCGTCGGACATGGGTGGATGTTTTCCCTGCAGCGGCCGTCCTGGAAACTGGGACTGGGGATCGTGATGTTTGTCTGACCGGTTGGGGGGCTCCTTTGCGGCGCCCGCAGGCGGCGGTTCGCCTTCGCGCCGCTGAAGGGCGCCCCCTAATGTGCCGGCCCATTCACCGAAATACTGTTTTCCCTATTTTCTTATGGTTTTTCATTTCTTTTTTTCTTGTTTCTTTATTTTCTGTATGTATTTTTTTCGGTTTTTCTCTTACTTTCACTTTTTCGATTTTTGAAAAACAAATAGAATTGAAAAATTGTTAGATTTTTTAAAAAATGTTAGATTTAAATTTGTAACCATTTTTAAATTTGGAACCATTTTAAAAAATGGAACCATTTTTTTATTCGGAACCATTTTTAGATTTGGAACAGTTTTCAAAATGGAACATTTTTAAATTTGGAACCATTTTCAAAAATTAGAACCATTTTCAAAATTGGAACCATTTTCAATTTTGGAACCATTTTTTATATTTGGAACCATTTTAATTCTGAACCATTTTTAAATTGGGAACCCTTTTTAAATTTTGGAACCATTTTCAATATTGGAACCATTTTCAATTTTAAACCATTTTTATTTTCGAAAATTTTCAAATTTGGAACCATTTTCGAAAATTGGTTTTAAAAATTGGAACCATTTTCAATTTTGGAACAAATAAAAAAGGAAAATAATAAGAAAATGAAAACAAAACATAAAAGAAAAAAGAAAAAGAAAAACGAAATCAAAAAAAGACAGAAATGAAAAAAGAAACAGAAAAGAAAAAAGAAACGAAACAGAAACAAAAACAGAAACAGAAAAAAGAAGAAAAGAAGAAAAAGGCGCTAACGGGCCGGCCTAGTAAACTTCGCTGTGCGAATCCTTCAGGCGGCGGAATCCCTATGTGGCACTAACGGGCGTCGCATAGGATTTGCCCCGGTATGGAAAATGCAACAGTGCTTCGATTTGGACTAGTCTTGGCCATCTGGGCCGGCCCAGAAGAGGGGATTTAGGCCCGGCCAAAACACGACACGTCATGCGACTAATAGGGCCGGGCCAGCACCCGGCCCACCATTTACCACACTAGTTTTCTTCTATAAAATGTTCATTTACCACATTAGTTCACCCCTCTTCTAAACATGGTCGACCTTTGATGCAAATGATTTTGGGATCGGGGATTTGATCGAATTCGATCCATAGATGCTTTGTTCTCTCACCAACTATTCACACGTTTCTCAATACCAATCCACTTGTGCCACCACTTTCTCCATGAGTGTGCAACAATATAATCCAGTCGCCGCTTTCATCTAGATCTTCTGATATATATGCATTTTGTGATAACATGTAATCAATTATGTCAAATATGTGATCTTCACATTCTGAAAGAGCAGGTTACATTCTTAAAAGCGGTTCAGATATATGGGGATTTATAACCAAACAAATAATATATATAGTTACAACTCCTAAATCTCAAGCACTTAGGAGCGATGGGAACTGCGTATTATGTTTCTCATGTAACAATCGGCAAAGTAGGTGGACAAGAGTACAAGAAGGCCGGTGTTTTGTGGGCCTACTCACTTGGCAAACCGATAGATGTTGTGTGTGTGTGTGGTCTCTGTTCCATGTGACTTGTTCAGTATTTAGTCGGCACACATGTGGTTTTTCGATGGAAAGGTAATGCATCATATAGTTTCCATATTCACGTGTTCCATATGGCTCTTTGGCTGGCATATTTTTGGGAAAAACACGTGAAATAGGAAAAAGTAGAATTGAGATTGGCAAAGTTGAATCTTATGGGGATAAAAAAAAACAGAACAATCTGTAATAAAAAAGGGTGTGGTTACACTACATGAAAAAAACGAATATGTATGAACTCTGAGGTAATAGGTGTATGCGATGGTGGTCACTGGAAAAAAGAAAATTCTTTAAAATCTTACACCTTTCAATCCTACTAATTACAAAACAAACACGTTCTATAGGAAACAATTCCTGAGGAGTAGAATACACCCAAATTTCTTTGGACGAAAAGGCCCTTCAGATAGTTTTTTTTTGAAGGAAAGGATCTGATTTATGAACAGAGAACTCAGTACAAATTACAGGCAAGTCCACAAAGAAAAGAAAATTACAAACGAGCCCTGCAAAAAGCACAAAGCACCCTGAGCACCCTGGAGAAACTTCAATCAGATCCCTCGCCGGCTCCCAAGACGCCTAGCTGACGCCGCCGTCGCCGTACGTCGAATCGCCGTGGAGAGAGCACCGCCACACTCTGTAGATGACCGCAGAACTCGTCTGCCGCTGCGCGACGGCACCTTGTCGCGATGAACGCGCACGTCCCCAGCGCCACCCCCACAGCACCACCCCTCTTCCAGCCGACGAGACGTCGCCCAAGCCAGCCACCACCAGCCACCACCCGCCTCCAGCTGCCGCTCCCCTCGCCACCACGGCTGGCGGAGCTGAGACAACGAAAGAGGCCACCTGCACCACCGCCAACAAAACGGGAACGCCCAGCACCGCCAGCTCCTCCCCTCGCCGCCACGGCCGGCCGGAAGAGCAAACGCGGAACAGCGCACCCGACGAAGAACCTCCACGACCTCCCCGGCGACGAAGACGACACCGGAACGGGGAAAGGAGGGGGAGGACCACGCCCAGCAAGCCGACGCCGCCGCCACCGTCATCGACGACCTCGACAGGGCACTCACACCTAATCTACATCCTACTAGCCGGAGTCGCAGGACCGGGGTTCCCCCACTCTCCCGCCGCCGCGGCGGCAGGCGGAGAGGGAGGGAACCACCGGCCTGGCTGGCGGCGCGGTGGAGAACTGGGGTTCGCCTTCTTATCGCCTCTCCTCACTGTAGCGAGAGGATAAGGAGTGACAGATCAGGAGAAAATAATAGCTTCAGGCCCTTCAGATAGTTGAAGAAGAAACATGTAACATATCATCAACGTGCAGTGTACCGTGCACATTAGTAAACGTGTGACACCAGATGTTGTACACTGAGATTATGTGAGGACTCAGAAGCAATGGAAAGCTACGTCTACACATCTGTTGCTGGCTGCATGCATCAAGCAACAGGTTACGTAAAGATAACGATGAAGATCTCCGTTGGCATGCGTAGACCTGCCGCGCGCGCGCGTGTTCATTGATCAAGCAGACCCGTAGAAACCACGGTAGAATAGGAAGGCCACAAGCACAACTGCAAGCCAGATAGATTGACTGCGACGAGCTCGCCGGTCGTGGGAGGGAAAGCAAAGCAAAGGTCATACGGAGTAGATAGCACGCCGCACTTCCAGAACCCACATGATGAGGTCGTCAGGTGTGCGCTTGACAAACCAAGCCACCACTCGCCGGTCGCCGCGCCGTGCCAACCCTACGATCCGGCCGGCGACTTGGCGCGGTTGCCATGTGAAGCCATCGGACGGACGGACGTCGCCGGCACGAAAACATCTCTCTTGGGCCGGCGGACGGCAAGCCGCCGGACCCGAGCCGAGTCCACTCCAAGCCAGCCAGAACAGAGCACCTCCCATACCTGGGTACTATACTAGTCCAGTAGACAAAGTATTTAGCCGAAGTTTGCTCTTTGTTACGGCAGCCCGTGTGTGTGTATACGAGTGTTCCGCCCGCCAGAGCTCGCTCGCGCGCGCAGGGGAATGGAGGGGGCCCAGAGGGTGCTTCCCCCGCCAGCGCGTCGCGGCGGCGGCGTCACGCTCGCGGAGCAGCTCGCCGCGTCCTCCAACCTCCGCGACCTCCTCAAGCTCCGCCACGACGACGACGCGCAGCCCCGTCGCCGCACTCTCCTCGACGTCATCCGCGGCCCCAACGACGCCGACCCTCCTGCTCCCCCCAGCGCCACGGCTCCTCCGCCCGCGGCGCGACCAGGGGCGGCGGCGCAGGGGGAGGAGAGGCGGGTGTCGCTGATGGCGCTGCTGGAGCAGGCGGAGCGGCAGTGGGCGACGGCGACGGGGAGCGGGTGCGGGGCGTGGACGCGCGTGGAGGAGCACGCGGCGGCGGAGGACAAGGAGGAGGAGGGCGGCAGGAAGGTGGGCGTTGTGGGCGGGCGGTGCTGCGTGTGCATGTCCCGCGGCAAGGGCGCCGCCTTCGTCCCCTGCGGCCACACCTTCTGCCGCGCCTGCGCCCGCGAGGTCAAAGCCGGCCGAGGGCGATGCCCTCTCTGCGACGCCGCCATCCGCGACGTCCTCAACCTCTTCTGACCTCGACGCCACGCTCCACTCCATTCGATTCGATTTAGTTCGATTCGACTCCTTCCAGGCAGGAACCGTGAACTGGCCTGTTCGGATTACGCTGTAGCATTCGGTACGTGTAGATAAATTCCGGCGTTTCTTCGTTCTGCTTCCTTGTTCGAGAAATTTACAAGTCCAATACAAACATATGATCATTGTCCTCCAAGTCGAATCGCGAACATGCCGGATGGAATCCTCTGTTGTTAATTACTGTACGATTTCGGATGCTACAGCGTGCGGCCGGGTCCGGTCCAAGCATCCACAGTGCTTGGGACGACTGTCGATGCCCCCACGCCACTTTCCTCTGTTTTTGTGGCGGTTTGATGTCACGGCCGGCGAAGATAGATTGATGCTGACTCGGCCGAACGGTATATCGTTAGGCCAAACGGCCAAACTGTTATCCCATCACATTGTGTCGATAAAGAGCATTCTCTGGCGCAATTGGACGCAATTAACATGCCTCACCATATAATATGGTCAAACATGGATACAGTTAACCATAACTAACGGTCTTTTCACGTCGACTGGTCGAGCAAGACCGGCCGGCCGGCGAGGTTATCTCTTTTCGCCGTCGTCGGTCGTTTGTCCATCCTGGCGGAGAACGACAGCGTGGGTGACGGCGACGGCCTGCGTGCGGCGAGCAAGCGGCCAGCCGGATGATGATGAAGGGGTCGGGTGGATCATGGATGCATGCGACGCAGACGCGAGCTTAATTAACTGGCAGATAGCTACATGGAGCGGCGAAGAAACGCAACATTCAGGCCACCACGCACAAAATACAAACGGAAGCGGATGGCTGTCACGAAGAAGAACTTCACGTGCTGCATGCGTTAACCAGCGACACAGCACACAACTTGTCAGCCACGTCAGCATGCATCATGCGGTTGATGTCCAGGTCAGCATGCATGTTTGGAGAAGCCTCTGACTCAGCGCGCGGCTTGGTCGACAAGAACTTCGGCTGGCACCAAGATCTGTATGTTTGAGAGAATGACAGGACGTGAAAGGAACGATGAACGATCGATCGCATTCTCTCGCTGCTTTTTTATATATACTGTATGTAAAAGTGGCAAAGGCCATGGTGGGTCGTCGATGCAATCCAAGTAGTGGGCTGAAGCCTTTCACGTGCGATATGATTCCCCTCCAAATAGCATGTGGCCGCCGGCTTTTGATCTTTCAAGTGACACTTGACGACTGTATGAGCGATCGAGTGAGCAAGGTATATATTGTTGCACGTGCTGTCTTTACATTCGGCATAGCCCGCCCCGTCTCTCCATCTTCCCCATATGTTTGATTTAGACTTCAGAGTCGCACCTCACTAGTTTGTGCTCCTCCTCTGGAATCCTTTTGGTTCCTTTCTGTTTAATCTCATGGCTTCAGAACTGCATTTTCCTCAATCTGACCGCACACCTCTGCGGCTTGACTGCACTAACATGTCGGATAGTGAGTTTCTGATACACGGTGAGATCTATGTGCTGCCATCGGAACAATTAGCCTTTTTCTTCTTCTGAGGATGAAACAATAAGCTCCATACTAGTGAAATTTGGCGCAGCGCACGCCGCGCCCTTGCTGAGAAAATTCGATGATGTTTCGGATTCAAAAATATATTCGTATTGCAAAAAGAATTGTTCAGATTTTAATTGTATGAAATGAGGGGAAATTGTATGAATTGGGAAAAATATGGAAGGTGAACAAATTTTGAAAATGCTGCATCTGTCGTGGTTCGAAATGTCGAAATCTTATTGATTTTGTGTTTTTTTTTGAAGCGAGGAAATAAGGAAAATATGTAGTAAGCTAATTCATCAAAGGTAATTATGTAACAAAATCGGCATTTATTAAAATTTGAAACTCTTTAAAGGTTGAGGTGCGTAGAATGGTTTTTTTTTTTTTGTGTATGGTATGGAAATTCGTTGAATTTTTTTCTTTTGCATTTTTATGAACTGTACTATCGAAGTTAGTTTGAAATTTTTTTTTTCAATTTTTTTTGGATGTACACATTTTTTTTAAAACTTTTGCGTAGTGAGTCAAAAAATTGTTATTTTTGAAGAGTTGTGATATATTGCTTGCATACATATATATATATATATATATATATATATATATATATATTGTGATATATTACTTGCATATATGTATATATTATTTTTTATTTAATAATGGTTTTTATGTGTGTCTTGCATATATATATGTATATATTTTTTATTTCATAATGATTTTTTTTGTAAGAATTTTGGGAATCTGTTAGTTTGAAATACTTCGTTTTTTTTTTGCATTTTTATGAACAGTACTATCGAAGTTAGTTTGAAATACTTCGTTTTTTTTTTGCATTTTTTTTAACTGTACTATCGAAGATATGTTTTTTTTGAATTTAAGTACGTTTTTGTATTTGTCAAATCGCTGACATTGGGGCCCGCACGTTTTTTTTTAAAGTCGAACTCCAGGGTATAATATAAAATAATCGCTGACGTCACATGACGTCAGCAATGGATCTTTGCCCCTCCCGAGCAAATCCGGCGCCGGCGATTCTGTCGATTCCGGCCGCGAGAGGACGCGCCGCTACGCGCCCTGCACGCGCGCGAGGTCGCGTGACCGTTTAGGGGCGGCGCCGCTCGGATTTGGTCACCGGAGTGGCGCCGGCGGCGTCCACACGCGGCGGAGGATGCGGACGGCTTCGGCGGCAAATCCGGCGCAGAGCGACCGTCCCAGGACGCACAGCTCGGCACGGAGGTGAAGGAGACGACGACGAAGCTGGCTGCGTGCTGCTATTTGAACGGGGAGGAGCTGAGGGGCGGCGCGGCGCGGCGCGGCGGCGCCGGCACCGCGCGAGAGAGGGAAGAAGAAAGGGGAAAATGTGGACATTTTGCTTGAAAGCCCCTGAGTTTGCCGCAATTTTCGAATAGGTCCATCCCTTCGCGAAGCGTGGACCGCGGAGCAAGATTTGAATAAGTTAGGGGCTTTTCCGCAAAACCGTAACGGGCGTGTGGTGCGGGCCGTCCGATCGCCGCGCGACGGCGCGGGTTGGTGCACTGTAGAACACTGTAGCAGACTGTAGCTGCTACATTGCGTGAGGGGCTGAGAATTCGCGAAATATTCCAACTTTTATATACTTAGGATATAGGATATTCGAGAAGAAGCATCCGTTCTCTCTCTCTTAAAAAAAAAAAGCATTCCTACCAGTCGGCCCTGAGCTTATGGGCGGCGAGGGTGGACTAGGTGAGCCGTGGCCCGCCCTGGGATCTTGATACGGCCCATATATACCATAGCTTAAAAAAGGCCCAACTTTGTCTCCGGACTACCGATCCAGGGTTCAGTCCAGTTCGCGCAGTGACTGGTTCGACAGAGACGCCGCCACGGCCGCCTCCCTTCCCGTTGCCGGTTCCCCTAAACCTAGCCGAGCGCGCAAAGCAGGGAGCCCCACGCCCACCCCGGCTTCTCAGCGCCGCCGCGCCAAGCGGCAGTCCGTTCCGTCTCGTCGCTCTCCGGCGGCGTGCAGCTTATTCTTCTCTGTCTGTTGTAAGGCCGAGCCGACCACCCATCACCGCCGCCCACCACCTAGGCATGTCCGCTACCAAGCCGGGGGCGGCCGCCACGCCGCACCGTCAGGAGGGTTCGGCGGAGGAAGGGGAGGAGCAGCGGCTGCGGGCGGCGCTGCGGCACCTGCAGGCGGAGGCCGGGGTGCTCGAGCGCCTCGTGTACAAGCACCGGAACCAGCACCGCGGCGCCGGCTACTTCCAGTACCTCATCAAGGTAGGCCTACTACCATGACCTGCTCGTCCCCCTCCCTCGCCGCGTTCCGGCTAGTGGCTCTGCACTGACGAGTATCTGGGTTGTGCGCGCAGGTGAGGAGGGACCTGAAGCTGCTGCTCGGTTCCAATCTCGCGGAGGTCATCAGCGCCGCGTTCCCGGTCATCGCCTGCCGCAAGCCGGCAAACACCATTCTTGTTCCAAACAGGTTCGTCAGGCTTTGCATCCTAAAACAATATCTGTCACTTATTGCTGCATGATACACCGTCTCAGAAGTAATGTCCTTAAACAGTCCCTTCATCTCAGGAACATGTGGTCTTGTGATGATATTTTTTTGTGGTTTGATATTCATCATAGGAGGTGTAGCAAAGAAAAGCTCGCTGCCTGCACTTTAGCTAGAAGTTTTCATTTGCATGTGCAGTGCTTAATTGCTCGGGAGTTCAGATTATTTCATTTGTTTTTATTCTTTTCGATGATGCCATTGTTTTATTATTCATCTAGTCGGGTTATCTCTTAATGTCCTCTTTTATAGGCAGGGTAAGAAGAAGCCTGGTGCAAACCATAGCCACTATAAGAGGCTTTTGGGGGTTGCCCGCTTGCTATCCCAGGTGTGTTCTATTGTCTGTTGACATTGTTGCAGTTTGCAAACTATCTTATTGTAGCTGATACAAATATTTTGGTGGAATGATAAATGTAATGTTGCAGTTGATAGAGCATAACTGTTTGTTTATTGTGTTTCGTTTCAAGTGAATGAGTTATCCGATATTGGAATTTAATTTCAGGAAGTCTACCAATATTGCCAGGTTGTCTTACTACTATGTTTAAGCTATGTAGGAATCAGTAACAAAGTTTGTGATTATCCTTGCATGTTGGAAGGCCTCCAACGACTTTGTATTTAGTATAAACTCATTAGTTCTTTCAGATTGTATGGTACATGAAGCTCATTACCTGAGAAATCCTGGGTTTTGGAAATGGGTCCACTGTATCATGGCAGGAGTAGCAGCGTGGGTGGAGTCCATGAAAGGGAAGTATTGTAAGAGTCCATTAGGAAAATATAGGATTAGGAAAGAGTCTGATTGTATAAGTAAAGGTCTAGGTCTGATCGTATTAGTAGAGGTCAAGGGCCTGAACATCCATCCATTATATAAGGATGACATGTATCCACGTTGGAGACAAGCAAGAACAATCAATATAATCTCTCCTTAGTTATTCTCTCTTCTCAACCTATGGCTACCCAATCTCTTGTAGCCGCGCCGTCTAGCTATCTTCTGCACGGTAGTTATCCCGTTGTGGATCTAAGACCACAACATCCTCATTTAGTTACATGATATGTACTGCTGGAGTAGTCTTTGTGGTTTACAGCTCATTTGTGATCAGCTTCGAGACATGAAATAGCTAACTTAGTTTTCACTTTGAAGGAAAACACTAACGTTTTCTGAATTATGTGCAGATGGTTGAACCTGTCATGAAGGGAGCAGTGTATCCTTTTTCTTGTTTCGTTGTTTCTGTTGTTTTCTTATTCACAGAAATGAAATAATGTGTACGCTCAAACACTTTACCATCTGTTTAATGTACCAAAAAAATCTTAGTTACTCACATACCAACTTTTTTGAAGCAAACATTCACAATTTGGTTGCTAGATGTACAAAGTTCCTTAACCCATACTACAGTCAGATCACATTTTTGCTTGCTAGATCATTTTTCATAGAGCTTTGTACTGCAGTGTTGGCTTTGCTTGCGCGAGTGAGGGTCCTGATCCAACAGGTGAGCGTCATAGTCTACAGGCATGGTTACAAATGATTTTATCAAACAAATTCAAATAATAAACGGCACACATTTATTTATACAGCAACTAAGTTGGAAGTCAAACTGTAATATGTATTATTCTTGGAACGTAAGAAATATCAACTTGGAACCATATGTCTCACCTTCTTTGTCTGTTTACTGCGAAGATTTAGCTGAAGACACTGACCCTATGCTACTGTGTTCACAGATGTTGCTTGACGTTGTATCAGTTTATAATAAGGTTACTGATCTTACCGATAGGAAGCAGGCTGTCAAGATCACTATGGATAAAGTGCAGGTATGTTTTGCTTCCACTGTTCCACACTAGCACTTTGTATCCTTGTCAATCATTAAAAAGCTGTACTACCTAAGATCATGTTTTTACACAAAATGGAGTGGCTGGAACTTGTAGTATTCTCAATACATAACTCTCTTGTTTTTGTCTTTTCGTTTCCACAGGCTTTCAGAGAGTACTACCCCTCGAGCAACGATCCAAGTACTATCCTGGAGTGTGTATGGGTGAAGGATAAATTTGTTTTGCACGAAAGGACTAAATCTAGCTGTCAGAAAACCCAAGATGATGATCACAGGTCATGTTCTCCAGATTCATCAATCAAGTATGAGACCCTTGGACCCGTTAGTGAAGGTTGGGACACTTTATCTTCTCACATTCATGATATATAAGAAACATTTTGAGTTCTCTGTCGCATTTTCTGCAATACTTGTACATGACTGCCTACTGACACATGCAATTGTATCTTTAAGGCATGCATATGGATAATTGTTTTTTGTTGAGTAATTTGAAATGACTATATAATATGTATTATCAGTAAATAGTAGAAAATCATATTAAATGAATACGAATGGACGTGAAGCACCTTGGTGGCTTATTACATTATTGGAGCATACGTCCAGTTGACTATCTATAAGTTCTGATGACACTCAAGTATATTTTCTAATAACATCTCTATGTCTCTTATGGTAGATGACATTTGACAAAGCACTCAAGAGTACGCATTTGGGATACTTGACTTGCCATTGAACTACTGCTGGCTGTTTAGCATAATATTTTTGTATTATAGCCATATCTTGATATGCCAGAACCATTAGTTAGCCTCGCTGAATGATAGTTGAGACTGCTTACAGAAAGAACATACTCTGTGATTGTAACTACGATTTGACTTGGGATTAGTTCCCTTGTAAAATTTGGAACATCTATTAGGCCGCATACTCCAGTTAAAAATTGAAATAAAGTGCATTTGTTGTTCTGTATAACCAAACCAAAATGTTATACTTTTCATTATCAATTGTTTATTATGTTATATAATAGAATTAAATGCTTATTTGTTTATGCTTCTATCGTGTCATACTCTAAAAAAAGTTCTTATAAGCTCTAATGCTGCACTCTTGACATACCAGAGATGGAAAACATTGATGGATTGAACTCTCAAGCCAAGCAACATCATGCTTCTCTGGCAGACCAACAAGACAAAGCCATCCATTGTGGTGATGCTGGAGATTCTCATAGCAGAAGGCAATTACCAAATGAAGACTATACGAGTTCTCTTCCTACCCCGCACCCAGTGCATGTGCATTTGACTCCACGCACGGATGTGAAGCCTCACACGAGGAAGAGAGTGGCGTTCATCGCAGTGGGGAAAACAAAAGTTACTGTGACACGACCTGAAACAACATCATTGGAAGTAACCAAGAAGCAAAGAGTGGAGGCGATTCCACGCACCACTGCAGATCCTACTTTGTAACTTGGAAAGAACAACAGATAATGATAAAGCGAAGAAAGGGCTATCTGTAACTTAGTAGATCATTGTTTAGTTGAAAGCAATTTGTTTATACTTTACAGTAATCATGGGGCAAAGTACATAATCCAGATAATTGATGGTTCAGGTTTAGATAAAGAAGTTAAATGTCTCATGGCTAAGGGCGTGTTTGTTTTGGGCTTTTAGGTTCTTTCCAAGAAAAAAACGGGCATCTCCACTCGTTGGTGCCCCCAGGATGAAACCACGCGGCCGTCGAGGACCCATCCATCACGCCATCCCCACCTGGAGCCACCGGCGTGCTGCACCCATCCGGAGCTGGATGCCAGAGCTCGGAGCACGCAGTCGGGCCCCATCGCCATGGGCGCTCTGGCTGCCGACCTCGACCGCGTCACGGCCAAGCCGTCCCTCTTCGGCACACGGCCCGGGCTGCTCGGGAAGGCCGGTCGGCGTGAACCGTTCGAACCCTGGCGCCTGGTGTTCCGTCCGGGCGACGGCACCTGGAAGCCCACCGGAGCAGGGCGGCGAGCCGGGCGGCCGCGCGAGCTGGGCTGAGGGCGGCAGAGTGCCGGGCAGCCGCCGAGCTGGGCTGAGGGCGGCGTCGTGCCGGGCGGCGCGTGGTCGGGCGGGACGAAGGGCGAGGGCCCAGAAGGAGGAGCTGGGCGGAGGTGAGCTAGGTGGCGGCGGCGGGCTGCCCTCCCGTGTGTTGGTGGGGAAGAGAGAGAGGAGAGAGAGAGAGAGAGAGCAAGTGGTGGGCCTAGAGGTGGACGGGAGGAGAGAGAGGGGGTGAGAGGCTGTAGGTGGGCCTTTGAATGCAAAAAGACTAGCGCCGGCGCCCCAGCTGCCCCCCAGTGTGCTGGGTTTGGCATGGGTATTTTGTCCATCCGACGTAAAAAGAGGTCCTAGGGGCATGACTGGGACGTTTTTTTTTCACATTTTGCGCGGTCGGCGCTAAAAATGACTCCTGAGGGGCCTCTTGGGGATGGCTGGAGATGCCTTTAGGCTTTAACCGAAGCACCTCCGTTTCCTTCAGACTCGAAAAAGCACCTCTTTCTGAGCGAACCGCCGAATCGGTAACCATTCCCTTCGTCGAAATTACAGGAAAACTGTAACCAGAAGAGCCTTCCGCAACTTCCGCCGAAGAGGGCCGTCTCGTGGCCGGCCGTGGAATGTATGATAAGGACGATAATAAAGAAGAGAGCACTGGGATTCGGGAGCAAAGACACTCTCTGTTGATAATCAGCTTTGTACGTGTACTGTGTGGCTGGTAATAGCGTCCATCGACGTATGGACGTGGTTGCATGTAGGGATGCCCCTGAATCATCCGTCTGAGCTACCAACATGCATTATTGGTGGTCCTCGACGGACACAACTCGTGTAGCACGCGCACCGGCGCACGACGGCGGCCGGCCATCGACGGAGGGGATCTCCGGTCGCCATCTCCCCTGGTTTCTTTCAGTTTCAGGTAAGTGTACCTCCGTGGCAAAAAACAGTAAGCGAGAGAGACTGATCGGCCAAGATACGCTGTCACAAGGAAGAAAAGTCCATCAGCAGTGAGAAGAAAAGGCATACACTACGAACGTGGTTAAGCGTACGTCCACCACAGAAATCTCCTGGCCACGGCTGTCCGATCGATGTACAGTCAAGGCGGGCCACTGTCATGCGTTTATGTTGGCCAAAAACGGATGGTAGCTAGTCGTGCACAAATACAAACAAGGACATGTTTCGCTCCCACGGCGATCGGGACATGCTAGCTAGCCCCGGCCGGTCTTTAGTGTTTTCACCAGAGATTATTACACGTCTCTTTGGATGACGTTCGCTCAAACCTCATCATGCATACGTACGTACGGAGTACATGATTAATAGCATAACAAATACTCCCTCTGTTTCAAAATAACTGTTTTAGATTTGTCAAAAAGTTGATATATCTAGACATGAAACAAGTATAAATACATTCACTTTTGGACAACTTTAAGACACTTATTTTGGGACGGAGGGAGTATAAGTGGATATAAGCCTGCGTGAAAAATGACAATACGAACATTTTCAAAAACTTCAGCTCAACCGGATATTTTACGAATTGAACCTTTGTCATGGCACCAATTCTCCCTGCGTGCGGCTGTGGTTCTATTGCATGGCTCCATGGGCCGTGTCATTTTCTGACGTGGCGACACCAGGCCCGCTCGAGTAAGTATGTCACCCCACCATAGAGCACAAGGCAATGTCACAGCGCACATGGCCTCGGCGCCATGCTTTTGTGGATGTTAAGTTGTACGGCTGCGAGTTGGCAGCCCCAACCCCACCTATTTTTCTTCCTCCAGCCCGAGCACACCCTCACTAGTAGAAACACGGCCTTTGCTCCAAAACCCTATTGGGCTCTAGTCCCGGATGGGTTTTGGACCCGGACTAGAGGGAGGACTAGTCCCGGTTCAACGGCTAGGAGGCCGCACAAGACTAGTCCCAGTTCGAACGGGACCTCTAGTCCCGGTTCGTAATACGGACCGGACTAGAGGTGTCTCACCCGACAGGACCATGTGCGGGAACCTTTAGTCCCGGGTGGTATCACGAACCGGGACTAGAGGTGCTCTGTTTTCCTATAAAAGCATTGCCCTGCTCACCCCTCTCCTCTGTTTTTTTTCCATTTTATAAGGTGAGAGGTGTGTGCTAGTTTGTTGTTCCTTCCTATGCACAAGAGGTGTTCGATGAAATGTCCGAGCTCGAGTCCATCCCCATTTTCTCCACGATTTGTCAAGATTTGGCGGCGCCCCTTCTATTGAAGTGTTCCAAGAGGTTAGCAACTAAACCCTTTCATCTTTCATTGATAATTTTAGTATTGTGATTACATTTGACATACTTATATAATGCAGATGAGCCATCTATGGATGTATGTGACCGACGCTCTAACGAGTACATTCAAGGCGTGCATTCTTTTCTCAATGTGGCTGAGGCAAACACGCGGAATGGTTTTATGTGTTGTCCATGCCGTGCCTGTCGGAATGAGAAGGATTACTCTTCTCAAAAATCCTTCACATCCACCTGATTCAGTTCGGTTTCACCGGCTATAACTGTTGGACCAAGCACGGAGAAAGAGGGGTTATGATGGAAGACAACGAAGAAGAAGAGAACGATGACAACTATCCTATGTTCCCTGAATACGGTGGTAATGCAAGGGGGAAGCTGAAGATGAAGAGGTACCAGATGAGCCCATCTTAGATGATGATTTGCGTCGGGTCATCGTTGATGCACAGACCGAAGCAGAAAGTGCAAATGAGAAGTTGAAGTTGGAGCGCATGTTAGAGGATCACAAAAAAAAGTTGTACCCAACTTGCGAAGATGGCAACACAAAGCTCGGTACCACACTGGAATTGCTGCAATGGAAGGCAGAGAATGGTTTATCTGACAAGGGATTTGAAGTTACTGAAAATAATGAAAAAAAGCTTCCAAAGGATAACGAATTGCCTGACAGTACGTACGAAGCAAAGAAGGTTCTCTGCCCTCTAGGATTAGATGTGCAGAAGATACATGCATGCATTAATGACTGCATCCTCTACCGCGGTGAGGAGTACGAGAATAAGAATGAATGCCCGGTATGCGGTGCATTGCGGTATAAGATCAGACGAGATGACCCTGGTGATGTTGAGGGCCAGCCCCCCAGGAAGAGGGTTCCTGCCAAGGTGATGTGGTATGCTCCTATAATACCACGGTTGAAACGTTTGTTCAGAAACAAAGAGCATGCCAAGTTGTTGCGATGGCACAAAGAAGACCGCAAGAACGACGAGATGTCGAGACACCCGCTGATGGGTCGCAGTGGAGAAAAATCGATAGAGAGTTCAAGGACTTTGCAGGTGACGCAAGGAACTTAAGGTTTGGTCTAAGTACGGATGGCTTTAATCCTTTTGGGGAGCAGAGCAGCAGTCATAGCACCTGGCCTGTGACTCTATGTATCTATAACCTTCCTCCTTGGTTGTGCATGAAGCGGAAGTTCATTATGATGCCAGTGCTCATCCAAGGCCCGAAGCAACCCGGCAACGACATTGATGTGTACCTGAGGCCATTAGTTGAAGAACTTTTACAGTTGTGGCGTGATGAAGGGGTACGTGTGTGGGATGAGCACAAACAGAGCCATTTGACCTACGAGCGTTGTTGTTTGTAACCATCAATGATTGGCCTGCTCTTAGTAACATTTCAGGACAGTCAAACAAGGGATACAATGCATGCACACACTGTTTAGGTGAGACTGAAAGTATATATTTAGGTAACAAGAATGTGTACCCGGGGCATCGTCGATTTCTTCCAAGGCAGCATCCCTTAAGAAAGAAAGGCAAGCATTTCAAAGGTGAGGCAGATCACCGGACGAAGCCTACCCCCCCTACTGGTGATGTTATATATGATATGGTCAAGGATTTAGAAGTAATCTTTGGAAAGGGTCCTGGCGGACAGTCTGTTCCGAATGACTGACGGACACGTACCCATGTGGAAGAAGAAGTCTATATTTTGGGAGCTACCCTATTGGAAAGTCCTAGAGGTCCGCTCTGCAATCGACGTGATGCACGTGACGAAGAATCTTTGCGTGAACCTGCTAGGCTTCTTGGGCGTGTATGGGAAGACAAAAGATACGCCGGAAGCACGGCAGGACCAGCAACTTATGAAAGACCCAGACAACCTGCATCCAATGAAGACGGATAAAGGACGTCTAAGTCCTGCTAGCTACGCTCTTACCAAAGAAGAGAAGGAATATTTTTTGAAGTCCTGAGCAGTATGAAGGTCCCGTCTGGCTTCTCGTCGAATATAAAGGGAATAATAAATGGCAGAGAAAAATTCCAGAACCTAAAGTCTCATGACTGCCACGTGCTTATGACTCAATTGCTTCCGGTTGCATTGCGGGGGATTCTACCGGAAAATGTTCGACTACCCATTGTTCAGCTATGTGCATTCCTCAATGCAATTTCAGAAGGTAATCGATCCAAATTCTACCAAGGTTACAGAAGGATGTGGTTCAATGTCTCGTTAGTTTTGAGTTGGTGTTCCCACCATCCTTCTTCAATATTATGACGCATCTCCTAGTACACCTAGTCGAGAGATTACCATTCTGGGTCCTGTATTTCTACACAATATGTTCCCCTTTGAGAGGTTCATGGGAGTCTTGAAGAAATATGTTCATAACCGTGCTAGGCCAGAAGGAAGCATCTCCAAAGGCTATGGAACAGAGGAGGTCATTGAGTTTTGTGTTGACTTTATTCCTGACATTAAGCCGATTGGTCTTCCTGAATCGCGACATGAGGGAGACTGAGTGGAAAAGGCACTCTAGGAAGGAAATCAATAATATGTAGGGACGGGCATTCTTTCACCAAGCACACTACACAGTTCTACATAATTCACTTGGTGGCTCCGTATATCCAGAACACAAGAATATTGTACGCTCCAACAACCCGGGGATGCCTGACTCCTTGATTACAAAGGAACACATGGAGACTTTTGGCGGTTGGTTGCAAACACATCTCAACAATAACAACACTGTCTCAGATCAGCTGTACTTGTTGTCTAGGTCACCATCTTCGACTATATGGACTTTCCAAGGGTACGAGATAAATGGAATACATTTTACACGATCGCCCAAGATAAAAAGAGCACCAACCAAAACAGTGGTGTCCGCTTTGATACAACAAACAACAATGGGAAAGGACACATATTATGGTTACATAGAGCAGATATGGGAACTTGACTATGGACCTTCTTTTAAGGTCCCTTTGTTCTGGTGCAAATGGTTCAACCTGAAAGGCGGGGTACAGGTAGACCCAGTACGGAATGACTACAGTGGATCTCAAGAATCTTGCGTACGACACCGAACCATTCGTGCTAGCCAATGATGTGGCTCAGGTTTTCTATGTGAAGGACATGTCTACCAAACCGAAAAAAAAAGATAAGCAAGCGAATACATCAGCCGATGAGCCAAAGCGCCACATAGTTCTTTCAGGGAAAAGAAACATCGTGGGAGTGGAGGACAAGACAGACATGTCAGAAGATTACAATAAGTTTCATGAAATTCCGCCCTTCAAAGTGAACATTGACCCAAGCATCAAGTTAAATGATGAAGATTGTCCATGGTTACGGCGCAATCAGAAGAAAGGGACACACACGAAGAAAAAGTGAACACTAGATAGGGATGTTGTTGGTGATGTGTAATAATGTATTAAACTTTTATGTAACTGTGTTCTGAAAACTCAGAAGAAAACTCTAAACACTGATTTTTGGTTCTAAAAACTCCAACGGCTTACAAGCGCTCGAAAAAGTTGGAACAAAACACACGGTTTCCCCTGCATACAGCCCGACGGTGGCTCCTGAGTGCCCGCATATCAAATGCACCGTCGGATGTATGCAGGGAATCCGAATGATTTGTATTCGGTCGATGAACTGAAATTTTGTAGATAGAACAAAACACACGGTTTCCCCTGCATACAGCCCAACGGTGGCTGTGAGTGCCCGCATATCAAATGCATCGTTGGATGTATGCATGGAATCCGAATGCTTTGTATACCAAAATGAACTACAATGAGTACACACTGAGTGCCGAACATGTCCGAGAGGGCTATATATAGGGTCATGTGGCTCACGAAGTGGTCATGATAGTGCTGATCCAACAGCTCACAAGGCCTCAAAAGAAACACACCCATGATCCAAGGGCTCACAAGCGCTTGAAAGAAACACACGATCCGTGTGCTTCTTTAGTCCCGGTTGGTGTTACCAACCGGGACTAAAGGCGGGATTTACGGTCATGACTCGTGTCAGTCACGTGTCCTCCCCCAGCGCTGCCCTCCTTCCAGTCCGTCCGCGATGTCCGTGTCCAGCGAGCCAGGACTGCCTGCCAGCTGAAGTCGAAGGAGGCTTCTGAGCTGGCTTGGGCGCTGAAAGACTCATCCTCCATGGCTCGTGCCCTCCGCCGCAAACGTGCGTGCGAGAACCAGGCGGGCGCGAACGGGGATGGCTCCTCCCGCCGTTCCCCCTAATCCTACGGCCTCCGGGCCAACAAGTCCGTTTATGTAGTAATGTAACTGTTAGTGATGTGTAATAATGTATTAAACCTTTTATGTAACTGTATGGGATGTTGTTAAGGATGTTTTTAAAATAAAGATATGATTTTCATATTTCAAGACAATTAGATATTTGAAGAAATCAGAAAAGATATGATTTTCAAATTCAAACAATATTAGTTAATGCATTTTTAATTGAAAATGACAAAATGGTTAATAGTATGAATAGTTAGAATAATTATTTTAGAAAACAGAAAATGGTTTTGGATTAGTTATTCAAATTCAAACACTTTTCATGTTGAAATGTTTGTCACATTCAAAAGTATGCAGAAGCTATTCAAATTCATATTTAAAAACTTTTCAAATTCACTTTCAAACACATTTCACAGGAAATTTGGGCTTTGGCGCGCAGAAAAAATACCTCTAGTCCCGGTTCATGGCTCCAACCAGGACTAGAGGTCCCTGTGCGCGCGCACTAGAAGTCTCGGTTCGTGGCTCCAACCGGGACTAGAGGTCCCTGGGTATAAATACCCAGGACCTCATCCCCGGTTCGAGCCACGAACCGGGAACACATGAGGAGGAGCCGTCACCACGCCGTCAGGCTGCCCAAATCGGCCGCGCCGCCGCTGAAAGTGCATGTGTTGCCCCATGCGTGGTTTTGGTAATTAATGACAATCCTTATGGACTAATGTTTACATTGAGATATACTTGTAGATCTTGTCCATAAGAAAAGATTGGAGTTCATGTGTTGGACTCTAGAAGATTATATGATGACCAAGGTTCCATACAAGGGTTTATATAAAGAATGGTCATGTGTAGAGTTGAGCTTATTGCAAGCATGGCTTTTAAAAGAAGATTGAGTGAACATTCACGTTTATCTCCAAGCCATCATCTATATCAAGAGAAGAATATGAAGCGCAAGTGGATACATGCAGACGGAGCTTAGCGAGGCTCTCCCATGATGGGTATGGGGGAGCATTTGGAGAAGTCTTCATCAAGCATGTGGTAGCAAGCGCAATCAAGAAAGGTGGTCCACTTGAAGAGATCAAGATCGTCATCATCTAGCTCAAGTGAAGGCTTAAGGCAGAGGTATGATCTTGATATGGTTTCTATTTTACCGGTCTCGTGTTGTTAGTTTGGAGACCGGGTTATAGGATAGACGGCGTACTATCAAGAGGGGCTCTCAAGTGAGTAACTTGATCGCATCTTTGTGGAGAGCTCAAACCTTTGCATATTTGGCATATCATCTTTCTTTGTTCTTATTTGGCTTTTATCCATGTGAGAATTTAGAGCTTGTGTTCATCTCCATACCAAGCTCTAGTTCATCAAAAACGGATTTCATTTGAATATCTTGTGGTGTTTTTGATGTTGGAGGTTTTACCGGTTTATCTCTTGTAGAGAGGTAAAACTCTCCTCTTGTGTTATCCTCCTCACATGATGGACTATGATGTGTATATGCATGATCTTGTTGTGCTTGTGATTATCTTCGGAGCAAGCCAAGATCATTGAAAACGGAGTCCGGATGGAAAACTTGTTGCGTCCTCGGTGTTGGAAATATTACCGGTCCTCCTCGAGATAAGGTCCACACCTCCCATGTGTGATATCTCCTCCATATTTGTGACCCTTAATATTTCCAACCTCGTTGGTTTCATCTCGTTTGGAGCTTCCTTGCAAAAGTTATTGCATTTCAGGCTTTGCTGTTCTGCTGTTGTTTTTCCTGTCCGGAGTCTCCGGTCTCAGGGCCAGAGTCTCCGGTCTCCCTGGCTTTGGAGCGAAGTGCCCCGTGGACGGCAGCTACGGTATAGGGGTCCGGAGTTACTCCGGAGTATCCCCGGAGTCTCCGCCCGACCGGAGTCTCCGGCCCTCGTGGTCCGGAGTCTCCGGTATGAGTTTTTCTGCATCGGCTTTTTCCTGACTTTCAGCGTCCGGAGTCTCCGCCCTTTTGGTCCTGAGTCTCCGCCTGGGCCGGAGTCTCCGGCCTCCGTGGTCCGGAGTCTCCGGACTAAGTGGCTGAAACGGCTCTTTTTCTGGGAGGGGTATAAATACCCCTCCACCTACCTTCAGCCTTTTTAGCTCTTCCAAGCACGTTTTTCCCCCTCTCTCTCCTCCATTGTTGACCTTGGAAAGCTTGTCCCTCTCCCAATTCCTCTCATGATTCTTGCATATCTTTGAGGTATTTGAGAGAGGAGATCTAGATCTACATTTCCACCAATCCATCTCTCCTCTAAGTGAGGGGAACCTAGTAGATCTTGATCTTGGAGTTCTTGGAGCATCTCCTCTTTGTTCTTCCTCTCGTATTACCCCATAAGCATTTGTTGCTTTGTTGGAATTTGAGAGTGAAGGATTTGAGCACTTGTGCTCTTGCCTTTTGCATTTGGTGCATCGGTGTGCTCTCCACGAGGATTCGTGGAAGTTGAAAGCTTGTGAACTTGTTACTCTTGGGTCTTTGGACCCTAGACGCACGTGTGGTGGTTGGACCCTTGTGTGGTCACTTGTAGCTGTTCGGGAGCCCCCAATCCCGTGGTGGGTTGTGCCCCGGATCGTTGTTGAAAGGCTCCGGATTTCCGCCTCGAAGGATTCCGATAGTGGAAGGTGAACCAAACCTTTGTGGTGCGGTTCATCGGAGAATAGGGTGAGCCTTTGTGGCGTTGAGATCGACCTTTGTGGTGGCTCACACCTCTCCAACGAGACGTACTCCCCTAAGAAGGAGGAACTCGCGAATACATCCTCGTCTCCGCGTGCCTCGGTTATTTTATACCCGAGCTCTTTACTTATGCACTTTACTTTGTGATAGCCTTCGTGCTTGAAGTTTATATCTTGCTATCACCTTGTTACTTGTCTTACTTAGCATAAGTTGTTGGTGCACATAGGTGAACTTAGTTTATTTAGGTTGTTGGCTTGTTAATTTAAACACATAGTTTTATTCCGCAATTAGCAAGCCTTTAACCGGAAAAGTTTTAATCGCCTATTCACCCCCCTCTAGGCGACATCCTTGTCCTTTCAGCCGCGCTCCCCTCGCCTCCGACGCCGCGCCGCCGCGCTCCCTCGCCCTCCGACGCCGCCGCCGCGTGCTCCCCTCGCTCCTCTCCGCCGACGCCGTCGCCGCTGTCCACTCCGCCTCGCCGTCGCCGCGATCCACTCCGCCTCGCCGTTGAGGTAATTGCTAGGTTAGTTTAATTAGTTAGGTTTTTCTTATTCTTTTTTTCCTAGCTAGGTTAGTTTAATTCTAGTTTATAGGTTTGAAAAATTAATTAGTTTAGGTTAGTTATTAGTGTTAGTAGAAAAAATTGAATTAGTTTGCTAATTTGATAGCAAAATTATTCAATTGTAGAAAAAAAATTCAATTTGATAGCAAACTAATTCAATTTGTAGAAAAAAATTGTTAGTAGAAAAAATTCAATTTGATAACAAACTAGTTCAATTTATAGAAAAAAATTGTTAGTAGAAAAAATTGTTAGTAGAAAAAATTCATAGTGTTAGTAGTTAGTGGTACAAGTTTAGGTTAGTGTATTGTTTGTGTGAGCAAATTTAGCCAATTTGATAGCAAAATTGAATTAGGTTGCTATTTGATGTTAGCAAAATTAATTAGGTTAGTAGTAATTTTAGCCAATTTTTGTTACAGTTAGCAAAGTGCCAATTTTACTAGGTTAGTGTTAATTTTTTTGTTTTATACAAATTGTGTTTTTAGTTTATTGTTCTCGGCGACGATGTCCCTGTTGGACCAGAGGGGCAATGTCCGGGACTGGGCTCCACCGGGCTGGCACTGGGAGGTGCTACCTTCCGGGACGCGTAGCTTGGTGAGGAATCCGGGTGACGTCGTCGACCCGGATCTTCTTTGGTGGCAGTCGCGTGGACCACGCTCGGTGCATAGGGAGTTGGCCCCCGAGGAGGTGGTACGTCGCCGTATCAGGGAGGAGGACGAGCACGTCCGTCGCTACATGTATTTGTTGGATAGGCAGTTGATACGTCTCAAACGTATCTATTATTTTTGATGTTCCATGCTGTTATTATATCAATTGCTACATATTTTGGTTACACTTCATATCATTTTTATGCATTTTCTGGGACTAACCTATTAACAAGATGCCACAGTGCTAGTTCCCTGTTTTCTGCTGTTTTTGGTTTCAGAAAATCTATTAAGTAAATATTCTCGGAATTGGACGAAACAAAAGACATCGTCAATAATATCACGAGGAGATCACGGAGTCCAAAGGGGAGTCAGAGCAGACCCACCAGGGGGCCACGCCACACAAGGGCGCGGCCCAGGGTGGGCCCGCGCCCTCCTATGGCGTGGTGGCCCCCCTCGGCCACTGACGCCGCCTCTTCGCCTATATATTCTCCGCGACGCGAAAACCCTATGACGGTCGATCATATTCCACGAAAAGTTCCGTCGCGGCAGTCATCGTCAATCTCAGATCGGAGGAGTTCTGAAGCTCTTCCCGGCACCCTGCCGTAGGGGAGATCATCACCGGAGGGCTCTACATCACCATGCCTGCCTCCGGAGTGATACGTGAGTAGTCCACCCCTGGACTACGGGTCCATAGCAGTAACTAGATGGTTGTCTCTCTACCTTGTGCCTCCATGTTTAGATCTTGTGAGCTGCCTAACATGATCAAGATCATCTTATTGTAATGCTAGATGTTGTGTTTGCTGGGATCCGATGAATATTGATACCATGTTTATTCAAGTTGTTTATCTATGTGCTCTTGATCTTGCATGCTCTCCGTTGCTAGTAGATGCTTTGGCCAAGTAGATGCTTGTGACTCCAAGAGGGGGTATTTATGCTCGATAGTGGGTTCAGTCTCTAGATATCTGGATCAGTGACAGAAAGGTCTAAGATGGTAGATGTGTTGTTGCTACTAGGGATAAAACATTGGTGCAGTGTCCAAGGGCACTTGTATTGATTACATTACACACTTTACTTCATGCAATAATCTGTTGTTAGCAACTTAATACTGAATGGGATGCGGATGCTGACTTGAAGGTGGATTATTTAGGCATAGATGCTGTTGGAATAACGGTCTATGTACTTTGTTGTAATGCCCAACTAGATTTCATAGTAGACATCTTGGCATGTATTGCATTGTTATGCCCTCTCTATTTGTCAATTGCCCAGCTGTAATTTATTTACCCTATTAACGATAGGATCAGTTTAGTTGATATCCCTCATATTCAGGGATTGTGCATATCTGTATATTTGGCAGGGATCGGTTTGTGATCTTCCTAGCCTTGCCGTGTACGCTGTACCTTTCTGTGTATAAAGAGAGAACCCCACGTAGGGGATGATTACGGCAAATTACTCTCATTAACTTGGTATCAGAGCGCGTTCTGATCTAGGGTTCCTCTGAGCCGCCGCGATGAACACCTCCGCGATGCAGCTTGCCCAGTCCGCCGGCGCTCGTCAAAGTTCTGCTTCCGCATCCATGCCTGTAGGCGTGAACACCATCATCCCCACCTCCATCCCTTCTGGCTACTCCAACACCATTACGGTGATGCTTGACCGCACCAACTACCTACTGTGGAGGACACAAATCGTCCCCAATATAGCCGGCAATGGCTGGTTCGGCTTCCTCGATGGAAGCTGTGTCGCACCGCCGAAGACGATCACCACCGGCGAAGGTGCCGCGGCCGTCACGCAGGCCAACCCGCAGTACGCGATGTGGTGGTACACGGATCAACGGGTCCTTAGCATCCTCCTGGGCAACATGTCCCCGGAGATCCTCAGCCAGATGGTGGGTCGGCACACCTCCGCCGCCGTATGGGAGTGCCTCACAGCCATGTTCTCCGCCTAGAACAGGGCTGGTGTGCGTCAAATCCGTCGCCAACTTGCCACGGAGAAGAAGTGCGATCTCTCTGCCGCCGAGTACTTCAACAAGATGAAGAGCTTCGCCGACGCCATGGCCATGGTCGGCAATCCCATCTCCGACGATGAGCTGATCGACTATATTGTCGTTGGGCTCGGCTCGCAGTTCGAGTCGCTGTAGTCCTCGCTCGCTGTCCTCAACGCCGCTGGTCAATCTCTCTCCGTTTCTGCTTTTTACGCTATGCTTCTGTCCTGTGAGTCCATGCATGCGCAGAACAATGAGAGCGGCGAGTATTCTTCATCGGCAAACACTGCCGCCCGGCAAGGAGACGCAGGCCGCGGTGGCGGCCGCCCCTTCGACAACAACTTCAGCAATGGCCGCCATGACGGCAGGCCCAACGGAGGCCAGCAAGGCGGCGGTGGCGGCCATCACTCCGGTGGAGGCCAGCAAGGCTACCACGGTAACCGCCATGGTGGCGGTGGCCATGGTAATGGAGGCGGCAGCAGTGGTTACGGCCACGGAGGAGGTGGCAACGACGGCGTGGAGGAGGTCGCCGCCCTCGCCCTCGTTGCCAGATTTGCGGTATATGGGGGCATGTGGCCCCTGCCTGCCGCCGGCTCAACCAGACCTATCAAACGGACGAGCGGCGGTCCGGCAATTCTGCCACTACTCATCATGATGGCCATCCGTGGATCATGGACACGGGCACCACCGACCACCTCACCAACGACATGGAACGTCTGAGCATGCACGAACGCTACCACAGCAAGGATCAAGTTCACGTTGCAAACGGTAACGGTTTATCTATTGCGCATATTGGTCATTCACGTTTAGCTGGTCCTTCGCAATCTCTTGTCATGAAAAACATTCTCCATGTTCCTGATATTAGGCAGAATTTGTTATCCGTATATCGCCTTGTTTCCGATAATAATATTTTCATAGAATTTCATAAAGATTTCTTCTTTGTTAAGGACAAGGCAACGAAGAACATCATCCTTCGCGGTAGGAGTCGTGGAGGTCTCTATCCGCTTCCATTTGGTCGTGCCCCATCTCATGCGAGGCACGCAGCTTCCGGAGTCAAGCTTTCGTCGAGTCAGTGGCATCAGCGTCTCGGTCATCCTTCGAATAATATAGTCAAAACTATTGTCAAGTCCAATAATTTGCTTTGTTCTCCAGACTTTGAGTCATCGGTTTGTGATGCATGTCAACGTGCTAAGAGTCACCAATTACCATATAATTATTCTTCTCGTGTTTCACATACACCTCTTGAGCTTATTCACACTGATGTCTGGGGTCCTGCTTTACCTTCTTCTGGAGGTTTTAAATATTATGTTAGCTTTATTGATGATTATAGTCGCCATTGTTGGATATATCTGATCAAACACAAATCTGATGTCGAGAGCATTTTCGATACCTTTCAGAAACATGTTGAGCGTCTTCTCAACACCAAAATTCGTAGCGTGCAGTCCGACTGGGGTGGTGAGTATCATCTCCTTCATACCTATTTCCAGCACACATGCATATCTCATCGTGTTTCCTGCCCCCATACCTCCCAACAAAATGGCATCGCAGAACGCAAGCATCGACATCTTGTCAAAACAGGGTTAGCCCTCCTAGCTCATTCATCTCTCCCACTTCGCTTTTGGGATGAAGCTTTTCTCACCGCTTGCTATCTCATCAATAGAATGTCGTCACCTGTCCTTGACAATGCCACTCCTATTTCTCGCCTCCTTAATATAGCACCCGAGTATTCTTTTTTGCGCACCTTTGGTTGTGCGTGTTGGCCGAGCCTACGAAAGTACAATTCTCGGAAATTAGAGTTTCGGTCCAAAATGTGTGTTTTCCTCGGGTATAGCTCTATGCACAAAGGCTACAAGTGCCTTGATCGTAGCACAGGTCGTGTTTACGTCTCTCGTGATGTCATTTTCGACGAGAAAGTTTTTCCGTTTGCCACTCCGCGTGTTACCGCTAATTTCTCTAAATTGCAGCCAGCCTCCTTTCCTTTGCATGAACCAGCTATTCAGAATACTGACACGCGCAATTATGATATTACGTTGTTACCGCTTGATCTGCCTGGTATTCCCTTTGTTGCTCGTGTGCAGGACCAAGCGATCAACGTGCAAGCTGATCCAGCAATGCTTGACGTGCATGCACCCCCTAGCGTGCATGCCTCGCCATCCGTGCCAGAAGAGGAGGCTGCAGCCCGCACTCGCTGTGCTGGGCCATCTGCCACGAGCCCTCCATTCTCTCCAATGCCACGGTCACCAGATGGGCCGGTTTTGGACTCGCCCGCAGCGTCACCTTGTGATGAACCGGCGTCGACTTCTGCTAGACCCGTGTCGCCGTCTGTTGATGGACCGTCATCGCCTTCTTCTGCTGGGCCGTCATGCCCCAGCTCACCTGCGCCTGATGCATCTGCCGGCGCTGAGGACCATATGCAGCCTTCAGCTGATTCACTGCAGCATACTGCGTGCAGCGGCCTTGGGTTCCCAAAGTTGGCACTGTTCGTTACAACCCGTACAGACGTGGTGCATTCCTTGCTGTTCCATCGTCTCATCGCACTGCCTTGTCCGAGCCCGCATGGAGGACTGCCATGGAAGAAGAATTTGATGCGCTAATGCAAAATGATACATGGTCGCTGGTTCCTCGTCCTCCTGGCATGAATATTGTTGGCAGTAAGTGGATTTTTAAAACCAAGTTTCATCCGGATGGTTCTGTCGATAAACACAAGGCTCGTTTGGTCGCTCGTGGCTTCACTCAGCAGTATGGCATTGACTATCATGACACCTTCAGTCCAGTGGTGAAGCCAGTCACTGTTCGCCTTGTCATCTCTCTTGCTGTCTCCCGTGGCTGGTCTCTTCGACAGATTGATGTCAGCAATGCCTTCCTTCATGGTTTTCTTGAGGAGGATGTCGATATGCAGCAGCCACCTGGTTTTGAGGATTCTCGCCATCCTCAGTATGTTTGCAAACTTCAGCGAGCTCTGTACGGTCTTAAGCAGTCTCCGCACGCATGGTATGCTCGTCTCAGTGACCGGTTGCATCAGCTCGGTTTTGTTTCCAGCAAAGCAGACACCTCTCTCTTCATTTTTGATCATCAGGGCGTCACCATCTATATGCTTGTTTATGTTGATGATATTGTTCTTGCTGGCTCGTCCGCTGCTGCCATTGAGCATCTCGTTCAGACACTGTCTCCCACATTTCCTATTAAGGATCTTGGACGACTTGAGTATTTTCTTGGTATTGAGGCTGCATATAAGTTCCGGGGATTGGTGCTCACTCAGCACAAGTATGCTTTGGATTTGTTGCATCGAGCAAACATGGAGAATTGCCGCGCTGCCACTACTCCCATGTCTGCCACAGACAAGCTCTCTCGTGATCTCGGTGATCCCTTGGTACTGATGATGCTTTCCGGTACCGGAGTCTTGTTGGCGGCCTTTAGTACCTCACACTGACGAGACCAGATTTATCTTTCACTGTGAACAAAGTTTGCCAGTACTTGTCGCAGCCGACCATGGTTCACTATGAGGCAGTCAAGCAGATCTTACGCTATGTCAAAGGCACCGTCTCTACTGGTCTTCGTTTTCAGCCCTCGCCTTCGTCTGTGCTGAATATATACATGATGCTGATTGGGCGAGTTGTTCGGATGATCGTCGCTCTACCGGTGGTTTTGCTATTTTCTTGGACCCAATCTCATTTCTTGGAGTTCTCGCAAGCAACCCACGGTCTCTCGATCTAGCACTGAGGCTGAGTATAAGGCATTGGCCAATGGCACCGCCGAGGCGATATGGATTCAGTCTCTACTGAAGGAACTTGGTGTACATCAGTCTCATCCTCCGGTTTTATGGTGTGATAATCTTGGCGCCACTTATTTGACAGCCAACCCAGTTTTCCATGCTCGCACGAAACATATTGAGATCGACTTTCATTTTGTTCGTGAGCGAGTCGCCTTAGGAGCACTTGATGTCCGCTTCATCGCCTCTGGAGACCAGCTTGCTGATGTTTTCACCAAACCAGTTACTCCACTATACTCTGTAATTTTAGTTCCAATCTTAACCTTGTACACGACGGTTTAGATTGAGGGGGAGTATTAACGATAGGATCAGTTTAGTTGATATCCCTCATATTCTAGGATTGTGCATATCTGTATATTTGGCAGGGATCGGTTTGTGATCTTCCTAGCCTTGCCGTGTACGCTGTACCTTTCTGTGTATAAAGAGAGAACCCCACATAGGGGATGATTACGGCAAATTACTCTCATTAACTTACCCAACATGCTAGTTATCTGTTCTGAGAGAGACACCACTAGTGAACTATGGACCCTGGTCCAATTTCCTCATACTGTTTACACAACCTGCTGCAATCATCTGTTTCCTGTTACTTGCTGTTTTTCCTGCTGTTTTCCACACCATACGTTTAACTCTTTGTTTCTGCAAGACCGGAGAGATTGACAACCTCTCTGTTTCGTGTTGGGCAAAGTTCTGGTTTGTGTCTGTGCAGATTCCACGTTGGTGCAAGCTCCCTAGCGTCAGGCGGAGTCAACATCAACAACCTTCCAATAGATCATCAAGTCCTACTGGATTGATAACCTTGGGTAGATTATTCAAGGGAAAACTTCTGTTGTCTACATCATAACCTTCCTCTTGGGGTTCACCAGCACGTAGCCATCAGCAGTATAACAGTAGCTGGTCATTTCTTCAGAAGGTTCCTCCTCACGTGAGTTATGACCCTGTGAGGGTTCCTTATCTTTGGGTGCGCAGCGCCCGCGGCTCAGCACCCGCGGCTCAGCACCCGGTCGAAATTAGCTTGAGAGGTTCATGCATGGGAGAGAAGATGTATTAGTGATATTTATTCCTGATGTATTATGATTAAATATAAATGGATTAGTTAAGCAATGGATACCTTCAACAATGTATTCGTGATATTTATTCGTAAAGTGAGGAAAATAATGTTCCCTACATTAAATTATTTTGCTAATGCTAACATTGTTTTATCTTTCTTTTATATTACTTAAGCAATGGATAACTTCAACAGCAGAGACGGGGAAGAGGACATTTTCGCCATAATGCGGCAACCCGCGGGTGGAGCTGAAGACAGTGGAGCAGAAGATGACTCACAGTTTTTGAACGAGTCCGGTCCGGGAATGGAGCTGCAACGAAGGGACGAAGCGCAAATGAGCACCGAGTGCGATGACGACTCGCAAATTGGTGGACCCGCGCAGTCTGGCGAGGTATATTAAGACTTTGTTGATCAGATACAATAATTGATTTGTATATATATGTATTACCAAATGTTTCTTATTTTAAGACCTCCGCATCGACCCAATCTAGTAAACGAGGCTATGCCAAAGGGATGACCGCAGATGCGCATCTCCGAATTGAGCTCGTCTCTCCAGAGGGCAAACCGTTGGAACCCAAGGCGAATGCAAATAAGTTTGTGCATCAATGCGGAGTTATTGTTAGGGACAACGTCCCGATCAGCGTTCGGGAATGGAATAAGCTAGCAAAGGTAGAGGGAGTTAGTTATGTCGACGACAGAACCAAAGGTGTGCTTTGGGACAAGCTCATTGCACATTTCACCCTACCGGTCTTGGATTCAGAGGCAAGGACAAAAGCCATGACAGACAAAGTCAAGCATTTCGCTCTTAAGAAGATGGCTGAACAATTCAATAAGTACAAGAACAGATTATACCGTGCGTGGGTCGCAGATAAGAAAGCTCCAGATTTCACTGGGACACTAGAGAGGCAGCGGGCTCACTGGGACTCATTTCTGGGGTACAAGAATTCGGAACTAGCTAAGCAAAGGTCGAAAAAGAATAAGGATAATGCAGCAAAAAAGAAATATCACCATAAGATGGGGGCAGGTGGCTACAGAAGTGCCGAGACTAAGTGGGATCAAGTTGAGGCCGACATGCGTGGAAAAGGGATCACTCCAGCTGCAGAGGCGTGGCCCCATAGGGTAAGAAATTGGGTACTTGGGCATGGCGGGGGGGGGGGGGAGTATGGCATGGAAATAGGGGAGTTAATAGTTGATGAAAAGAAAGAAATTTATATACCCCAGAAAGCAATTGTTGAAGTAATCGCCGAGGTTCAAGAGGGAAAGTTTATTCCTGACAGGGAGAACGACGAGCTGTCAAAGGCCCTCGGGAACAAAGAAAAAGGGGGACGAACACGAGGCTATGGACCTAGTGTGTCGTGGGAGAGTGGGTTTCCTGAGGACCGTGATTCTTACAGAAGCCGAGCGAGAGCAAAGAGGAGGAAGGAGCAGGATGAATCAGACCGGTTGAAGAATCTAGAAAGAAAGAACGACGAGTTAGTTACTCTCTTTGCGGAATAGCAGAAGCAAATAGATGAAATGCGCGGTTAAAGGCCAACTCATCAGCTGCAGCAAGATAGTCAAGGCGGCCCATCTCAGCAGAGAAGCAGCGTGGCTTCCACGGGGGTCAGTGCTGATGAGGCACCGACGGATCGCTACCCCATGGATTATATCACGGAGAAGACAATTTGTGAGCTACATGTGGTAGTGAGGAACTTATCCGTGAAGGCGGCGGACGGCTATGTTTTAACTTGTGAATCTACAGCATTGTGGCTTGGCAATGAGATTCCAGATGGCCATGGTCATGTCGGTGTGGATCAAATTTTACCAGGATATGAATCACTGGACCTTGACATCCCTGGAGCTGATGATGAGACGACACCAGGAGACGTCGGGGGTGGTATCAATCTATGGCGCAAGAAATACATCGTGTTTCTAGGCTGGGTGCCAAGGCCACCATCGTCTCCTCCGAGTCGCGATTCACCACCTCCAAGTCCACATGATGACGAGAGGGACGACCACCACAACACGAGTCCATCTCGATCTCCGCCGACTCCACCGCCGCATCTGTCGACTTCCGAGCCGACTCCGCCCACTATGGCTCAGGGCCAAAAGGGGAAGCGCGCCGCTTCGTCGATGGGTTACCGGCGACGACCCCGACATGAGCCCCTCCCAAAAGTACCGCCGGCTCCTCCCGTCAGAGCTTACGACAGGACGGTAGAGGAAAACGCCGCGATTGTGGCTGCCGATGTGAAAAGACAGCTTGCACCGAGAGAGCCCGAGCCAAGGCAAATATTTGCTCCATCGCAAATAAAGTGGGCTAAGGACTTTCTTGAGCATCCATCGCAAACTGAGATAAATAGGCCAGATGACTATTTACGATGTATGAGGAGAACTAGCTTCCACACTACGGGAAGTAGTAGTGCCAGCGGGAAAAGAGACGTTGCCCAGCTCGGAGAACAGGCAAAACAGTCGATCTCCCCGCTCAAGGTACCCACTGATCAGGGCTCCGCGGCGGTTTCTTTATCCTACAAGGCGCAATTTGCTGCAGAAGCTGCTATTTCTCTTTCTCAACTGGAAAGCGAAGATATCCCCATTTCGGATGTAAAAGTATGGAAATGGGAATACGGGAAGGATCTGCTGCCACCTGATTAGATGAAGCTTCTACCAACACAAATGCAAAAACTGCATGACTGGTACTTGAACATCACAAAGGAAGAGCGAAAAATGATCCTTGTGAAAGTTACAAATGAGCATTACATAGGTGAAGACCAGGTACAAATTTATCTTAAAGAACTCTCTTTTCTATACAAGCTTGACGTCCTCGACTTGAGTCTCGTCATTACCTATTGTCTGTAAGTGATTCAATTCATTTATATTTCTAAAATAAAGTCTCCAGCTCCCTGCCGTCGGTCATTGCCTTCACTAATTATGCTCACTTCGCTATTATGCAGAATAAAAAGTGATGAATGTGACACAAAAATAATCTTTGACATTGGGTTCGTTGACCCAAAACGAGTTAATGAAGTCTTGCTACGGGACTACAACAAGGAAACGGATGCCAACTTGCTAAGGTTCATACGGAGGCAACATTACAAAAAGAAGATAATGTTTCCTTACAACTTCGGGTAAGAGTGTTACTGTCTTGTACAAATTAATTTTTGCTTACTCAATGTTAAGTATAACTGATGAGTTACTGACATATATAAACATGTGCAGCTTCCATTACATTCTGCTAATCATTGAAGTTGAATCTGCAAGAGTTGAAATCTACGACTCATTGGCGTATCCCGAAGAGAAGTACCAAAGCATTCTAGATACGCTCGAAAGGTAATTTCAATCATTATCGCACTATATCGGTCTCTTTTGTTCATTTCCTGAGATATCAAGTAACTAATAACTCATTTATTCATTTTTTTTTTGCTGGGCAGGATTTGGAAAATTTTCAGAAAGAGGACACATGGTGAATTTAAAGAGAAGCTTAGTTTTCATCATCCCAAGGTAATTAGTACGAGCTAGGTAGGTTCGCGCATCTCTTTAATTCTAATTTCAATACCATATTATACCATGCTTAATTATTATTTGATTGAATTCTATTCTCGTAAAGTACGTCGAGAGGCAGCCACCGGGGACTAATTTGTGTGGATACTTCGTTTGCGAGTGGATTCGCCGGGAGGTCAGTGAGCGGAACGCATCGACAAGTATAGAAGTTTATAGTTGGATAGAATGCGGAGAAATCTGCCACTAAAGGAGCGCTTTCTTACAATTCAAGAGGAAATTGCGAGATTTTTTATGGACCATGTCATAAACCCAAAGGGAAAATACAATGGCACCGAATAGACGGGCTCTAGTCTCGGTTATGATCTCCATGTAATCGAATAGACGGGCTCTAGTCCGGTTATGATCTCCTTATAATCGAATAGACGTGAAACGATATTTCTTTTATGAACATTTTGATATGCTATATGTAGTTTTCTGATTTAAAATTAATTAACCATATATTTTGCAACATTTAAATAATAAATAAGCCAGGAATACAAAAAAGTCAGAGGCTGCCACGTGGGAGATCTTTTGTCCTGGTTCGTAATAAGTTCCTCAACCACGCGCGCAGGCCAGCGGCCACGTGGGAGATCTTTTGTCCCCGTTCGTATTACGAACCGGAACAAAAGGTTCTCGACCACGCGCGCAGGCCAGGGGCCACGTGGGAGATCTTTTGTCCCGGGTCGTAACTGAGCCGGGACTAGAGGGGGGTTCTAGTCCCGATTTTGTTGTCCCGGGTGCCAGGCCGGGACTAGAGGCCTCATGACCCGGGACTAATAGCCCTGTTTCCACTAGTGCCTTCTCTCCCTCAAACCATATACTTCGTCTTTCCGCACATTCCTCCAAATCGGTCTTCGTGGATTTCGTCTCTCTGTTCCACAAGGCAATGTCCCTTATTCCCCTTCTTTTTGTCCAGCTAAAATCTCGTTCCACAAGGCGCCAGTGGAACTCGGTCGTGAACTCCCACCACCGTCGGCACTGTAGCATAGGTTTCCCTAGTTCCCTACTCTCGCCCCATGGTTTTACAGAAGCTAAGAGTCACTCCCCTTGAGACACACTGTTCTCGCCGGACAAGACGCTCATCGTATCGCAACACAACACCATGATGGTCGCTTGGAGCTCCAGTTCGCAGCCATTACAAGCTCATATGGCGCCAGGGCCAAATCGGGCTGTTGGATTCCGACGGGCAATGGTTAGGATTTGCAATTGACCGACGACTAGTTCCTTCACCAACGGCAAATCCTTGTCGTTGCCCACCGGAAACGACGGCCCAGCCGCCATATGTGCTTCGTATGAGTTGGAAAAATCCGCGTTCCTCTGAATAGGAGTCTTTTTCTAATATTAATTGTGACATCGCGCTACCTGTTGCTTAATTTGGCGCCAATAAAATACACGCACAAGGCGAGGTCTGTAGGAGTGACCAGTGACCACACACTACGTACCACCCTAGCTCAAACTAACCAGACCTTGTCAACATGAGCTTCGCGGTGAGCAAGTGCCCGCCGGTGATGGTCCGCCCGTCGTCGACGGAGCTGGCGCCAGCGCCGGTGAAGACGAAGCATGCGCAGGTGAAGCTGTCGTCCTGGGACAGCAGCTACGTGGGCTTTCAGGTCACGGCCCTTCTCCTCTTCGATGGCCCGGTCAACCAGCCCGTCGAGGCCGTCAAGAAGGGCCTCTCCCGTGCGCTGGTCCACTACGCCCCCGTCGCCGGCCGCCTCGTCGACGATGACGAAGAGGTCCTCAGCGTCACGTGCACCGGCGAGGGTGTCCCGTTCGTGGCAGCGACGGCGGACTGCGCTATGGCGGAACACGGCGGGCTCCTCGACGGCGCGCCGTTCTCGGCGGGCCTCCTTGACGACCTGGCCGTGTACTACCACCCGGTAGCGCGGCGCACGGACCCGCTGCTGCTGATGCAGGTCACAGAGTTCGCGTGCGGCGGGTTCTCCGTCGGCGTGACGTGGAACCACACGCTGGCCGACGGCGACGGCATGGCGCAGTTCCTCCAGGACGTCGGCAACCTCGCACGCGCAGACGAGTCGGCAGTTTCATTGCCTTTGAGGGACAGCGGCGCGGTTTCGCTGCCGCTGCTATCGCCCCCGGTGGTCGCCGCGAAGCAGTGGCTGATGCTGGATCGCGGCGGCATGGGCCTCACGTACCTGGACATCACCGTCCCGGCGACGCTCATCAACCGCATCAAGTCCGAGTACAAGGCCGCCCACGCCGGCGATGGCGGGTACTGCACGACGTTCGAGGCGGCCGTGGCAGTGCTCTGGCGGTGCCGCACCCGCGCCATCATCGGCGACAACCACGACCCGTCCACGCCGGCGCCGCTGGCCTTTTTCGTGAACGCCCGCAAGCACGTGCGCGCCCCGGCCGGGTACTACGGCAACTGCGCTGTGGCGCAGGTGGCATTCGCGATGGCCGGCGAGGTCGCCGGCGGCGATATCGGAGGCGTGGTCGATCTGATCAAGCGTGCCAAGGACGGGGTGCCCGAGCTGCTGAATGACATGCGCGGCGGCGGCGGGGTGAAGGGGGTGGCGGAGATGGGCCCTGAGGAGATGTCCGCGGTGTTCGGGTACAACGCGCTGATGGTGACGAGCTGGCGGAACATTGCGTTCGACGGCGTCGATTTCGGCGGTGGGGTGCCGGCGAGGGTGGTGGGGAGGTGGCAGCAGTCCACCGTCCCTGGCTGCATGGCGTTCCTGTCCTGCAGGGCAACGGCGGACGCCGGCGAGAGGATGTTGACGCAGTGCGTCAGGAGGAGCACGCCGCCGCCTTGCTCGAGGAGCTCCACATGCTCGCCGCCGCCGATTCGCCGGTCTTGTCAGTGTCCGCATGAATTGTGTTACGTCTACATGATCGATTCGTGTGTGTATTTTGCTTTGATTTCGATTGGAAGTTTCTCTGCGTGCCTGTGGCTGCCTGTGCGGCTGTGCCTGGATGAACCACGTCTCGTATCGACGCCGCTGCATATTCCTGGAGATTCGCATTACCCAGTGTCATGTTCACTACAGGAAAACGACAAGTTCCCTACGGCCAAAAACCGTCGGCATACAATATACCGACGGCCAAATGTGTATGCCGACGGTCTTTGCCGTCGTCTTTTGCTCCCTCGGCATATAAGCATAATGCCGTCGGCATACAAAAGCCGTCGGCATATACATCAGTGCCGACGGTTTCCTGTGGTCGTCGGTATACAAAAGTCGTCGGCATACAAACTAACGGACACAGCCATCTGACGGCGTCAACATATTTGCCGACGGCCAGACCGTCGGCATATAGCCACCACGTGGCACCTCCTTGTACACTTCCATCGACATCTATGCCGATGGTTTTGCCGTCGGCATACTATCTGACCAGAACAAAAAAAAAGGTAAAAAAAGGCTAGCAATTTATAAATACAATTACACGCATGATTATACAGGTTACAAACTTGTAAACATCAAAAAGGGCTCTGCTTTCTAGAAACAATACCAGATCAAGCATAACAGGTATGATATGTAGTTTGCACCTATTTTTCCCTAAGTTGTCATATCCTTACACAGATCCTCATGTTCTTGTCATCTCTTGACCACACTGCATTAAAGGCATGTCCTAGCACTAGCAAGCAAGTAGCAACAGTCAGACACCACAAGCAAGTAGCAGCAGCTCCGATTCAGTTCAGACATGAAGCCAAATCGACTAAAATTATTTAGCCCAAGCACATACAACAACAATACAGCACACAAAGGGAGCCAGGGAAACAGATCGATCCTTTACTTCAGCTCGGCCTATACAACCTTTGGAATGGCTCCGCCTGGTACACACAAGCATCTAGTCAGTACATAAATAGAAACAAATAACTGCCTAGGAAATAACATCATATATCATGTATTTACTTGCAACAGAAGAAGAATAGTATTGCAAGTACAAACAGTTTGCAGCTTTAAAAAACATTACTGTTGGAAAATTTTGGTGACAATCAAAGTTTTTGGAACACATCAATAATAAGACTCGCTAGAGAGGTTGCTCGCTTAAAGCATACAGTATAGCATCCATTTAAATTTCATGACCAAGATAAAAGGTAAGACATCATTCAATATTCACCGCCATTTGAAATTAATTTCTATGCATGGTACATCTACAGTTTGCTCAAGGCATACACTCCTATGATTATATAAATGGAGGGGATAAGATGCATTAGCATATGACAGCCAGCAACCAGTATCAGTTCATAGCGTGACTAAAAGTCAGTAGCTAGAAATTTACAATTTACAGTGTACTGAACCTCCTAAGTCGGTCAGCAGGAACATATATCTAGAATTACAAAGGGGAACACCACAGAAGAAATCTAGAATTAACTATAGCAGAGAGGGAGGGAGGAAGAGGAGAGGGGAGGAGCATACGACCTCCTTGGAGGCGATGGCGAGCTCCACTGGCTGCACTCGCTGCTTCACGAGCTCCCGCGCGCCATACCCCTGCACGATTTTAACAAAAAACACGAGATAGATTGTGAGATAAGATGTTGCATGGTAAATCTCCAAAGTATACAATCAATTGTGTTTATCCTAAGCTATTTCCCCAAATCCGAAACCGTAATGGCCAATCCCCAAATTCTTCAAGATTAAGAACCCTAACCCTAAGATTATGGTGGCGGACGCTGACCTAAGGATGTCGTCGTAGTTGTTGACCACGGCGACGCTGGGTCACCTCCTAAGCATCTTAGGTGTGCTGCGGTCGACGCCGACGCGGAACTGCAAGTGAGTCGACGCCTCGCAGAGGGTGCCGCCCAGAGCCAATCGACGGAACTGCGTGCTAGCCAAAGCCGCACGTAGTGCCGGCGAGGGGCCTGGAGGACGCCGGTGCCTCTCTTCTTCCGTCGAGCAGGAGCTCGTCGTTGGCGTGCTTCTCTCGGTCGTGTCTCTGTTCGCCGTCGCGAGAGAGAAGAGAGGAAGGGGACGGGATCGAAGAGAGAAGAGAGGAAGCTAGGGTTTCCGCCGACGCACTAGTTTTATACCAGAGACGCACGCTTGATAACCCCCAAGAGCAAGGGATCACTGCAGCACCTCTCAATGTGGAAGTAAGGTATCGATCCGCAGGAGAAAGAAGGAAAAGTTATATATTCCCTACAACTAAAGTGTCACAAGTTTTAGTTGATTATGCACTAAACAAGTTCAAGGAACAAGGTGGTTGATTTAATGGATGGAAGTTTGATGTAACAAGGCAAGAATGTGGAAGTGTCCCAATCCTCTTCAATGCAAGAGGACAAGATAAAGGTTTTCTAGGATGCTTGAAAATAAGGCCTAGGGATCATACTTTCACTAGTGGACACTCCCAACAATTGAATACATAGATATTTCCTCTTCACTTTGCTACTCTGAACTATTCTCCCGTTGGATAGAAATACCAATCTACTGCGTAGGGCTACAAGAGCACACCTTAAAGTCTGAGTGAACAAACACCACAATATCATAGAACACCAAGACCATCGTGTAGGGCTACAAAAGCACACCTTAAAGTTTGTCTTCCACATCTAGGGAACCCTAAGGTCACTATGAGTGCCCCAAAATAGTACTAAACAAACACCACAATTTTATAGTGACATCCAACACAAAGAATAACTCATGGTAAGTATTTCTGTAACCTTTAGCCTAAGAGTCACACACGGTGCGCACACTGTCAACTTCACACCATGGGATAAAGGTGACTCCGGAAATTACATTAATAAAACCACTTGAGTAGCACAAACAATGAAGGAGAAACATCCATGAATTCAATTAGATTACAAAGCTCATGATCACATAAAGATCACATCATGGGAGAGAGAGATGAACCACATAGCTACCGGTAGAGCCCTCAGCCCCGATGAAGAACTACTCCCTCCTCATCATGGGAGGCAGCAACGGCGATGAAGATGTTGTTGATGAACACACCGGAGGGGGGTGGAGCCCTCCGGAGGCGATTCCGGCGGCGTTTCCCCCCTCCGATCTTCTCGGTGGCAGCCTTCTGTCTCCTGTTTCGTGGTTTTGTGTTTCTCCGCCGCCTCCTTCCAGAGAACGTCGGGGGACCTTTTTTATAGGCGTTTTTAGGTCAAAACGAAGGTGGTGGACGAAAGATCGACGGCAACGGAGCCACGAGGGCCAAACGGGTACCTGGCCGCGTGGGCCACTCCTGTTTGGTCCTCGGACCTCCGTTTGTTCGCTTCCTTCGCCCACAGGTCTTCTTCCTTCCAAATATTGACGCCCGTAAATTTCCAGGTGATTTCGTTGACGTTTGGGTCCCTGAAACATTAAAATAAGAAAACGGGGTTTTCTGCCTGTGCAGGGTTAATTCCATAAAAATAGAAATAAATGAATATTCCAAAAATCATTATAAAACATTGATATAACCCTTATATGATGCAAATATGATTGGAATATAAGCAATTAAAGTGCAAAGTTCATGTATGCATTTTACATGCATCAACATCCCCAAGCTTAATCCATGCTCGTCCTCGAGTATGAAGATGATAAAACTAACATGGACTTTGCAATTTAATACTTAACAATGAATATCAAAGATGATTACTATTGCTACATATAGTCAAATGATTCATTCTTCAAAGGAGTAGCAATATGCAAATAGTTTATGAAGTGATATCAAGTATTCAAGACAAGGATGTTCATTGATAGTTCACAAAGTGTAACATGGTAGCAAGTAATATGGAACACATGTATGCATAATGATAAGTAGAACATCCTACAATGGTCATAGAGTGTAGATGAAAATCTGAATATGAAGGTGTACACTTTGGAAAGATGTATAATGTGAGTAGAGGTAAAGCATGCATAAGTTTCATCCAACTTCCAAACTCTTCTACTTAAGTTAATGATTGCAATGTGGTAATATTGGTGTCAAGCTCTCATTCCCCTATCATAGCATCTTGAATGATTATAGTTTAATGTGAGAGCAAATATGAGTAGTGTGCTTGACAAAGTAAAGGTTGGATGTCTCATGCCCCTTGAATACAAGTACCTACACCATGATTACTCAACTTAGGAAACAAAGCAAGTTCAAGTTTATATCATTGTAAGTAATAATAGTATCATCAAGAGCGTCAACTGGGGTACCTCTTGTCCCAGATATGGAACAAGCCCATATCAAAATGACAAGACAAACAAACAAGATGAAAACCTCAACACCCTTTTTATTTACCATTGGAATAGCTTTTTATTTTAAGGTGTGTCATAGATTTCACCATAGCATGTAAGTAAATTTCCACCATGAATGATGCATGGCTTAGATTAGCGGCCCAGGCGTCTCTCTAACCATTTATACAAACTCATTTAAACTTCTCATTTCCACTCATTTCACATGATAGCATCCATAACAAAAGTACATGATATCAACTAAATGAGATGAAGGAGCATGTTGAAAGCTTTGCATGTGACAGCACATATGGGCTAACTCCAACCCGAACATTATCAAGCCACTAGCATCATAATCTTAATCACAATGGGTCATGTTTTATTTATTGCAATGAGTAAAATGTGCATCAAGTTCGTGAGAGCTATATAACCAACTTTTCCATGGCAATCAATAACATAATCATTTTCATTCAGAGGTATAGATAACACAAATATCATGATGAACATACTCGGAATAGCATATAGCTGTAGGTAGATATGGTGGACTCACTGGAATAACTTTGGTTGAAGGTGTTGGAAACAAGTTTTTGCTTGTTGGAATGTTTGGGCTAGCAAAAGGGAAAGTTGACCATCTAGATGCATGCATGAGTGTCCATAGAACTAACTAATCCATGTTAAACCAAGTAAAATAACAATCAGCACCAAAACATGAATAAGTTATAGCTCTTGAAAGATTTGCAAACTATTACTCATAAACAAGCTCATGAATCATGCAACTATATGTATCATTAAAAATCAACTCAAACATCCCTTTTCCCAATTTATAAAAGCATCCAACATATTTCAACCCATATTTCCAGTAGCTCTCCATATAAATGATAGTGTGGTGGTCTCTCAAGACTCAACAAACAAACAAAAAAACGCTCCAAGTTTATGCGATAAAGTGTTTCGATCGAAAAACAGAAGTTGGACGTGTGCAAACCGAGAGTGTGTAGGTCCAGTGGGGTTGTCTTCACATCCCCAAGCTTATGGTCTTCACCATCCTTGGATAGCTCTTGGTGCATCTCCTCCAATCCCTGTGAAAAAACTTCAAAACACCGTTTCTCCCATCTCTTTTCTGTGGGGTGCATTAATAGTGATAAACAAATAGGTTCCTTGCTGCATATAATCCTTGAACAAAAATTCATATGAATGTCCAGAAAGTGTATAATGTTGTATGCCTACTCATAAACTCAATTGGATCAAAAAGATTCAACTTAAAAGCTCAAAGCATGCATCAAACAAAATGGGACAGAATCTGTCCAGAAAAACAGCAGCAGCAAAACGTATTTTTCTACCCTACCAAACTTTCTCGAAAAATTCCGAAAAAATTCATGCATACAGAGGATGAAAAGTTGCAACTACAGTTCAAATATGAGCTCATTCGGAGTTACAGAATAAGAATTAAAAATCATACCGTGCACTGATTGTGCAGGAATAAAATCTCCGAACGCTATAAGCAACTTTTTCAAACCAAAAAGGGTAAAACTTGGCACTTTATTAAAACTCCAGAAACTAACTAGACACAAATCTCTTGTTACAGCAAGAGGACACAAAGAAAAATCACACAAAAATAACCGGGTTGCCTCCCGCAAAGCGCTTTCTTTATAGCCATATAGCTAGGCTTGATAGTTTTAATGATGCTCCCATAGGAATAAGAGTTGAATATAAAAGAGCATCAAGAAGCAAATATCAAACACATTTAAGTCTAACCCACTTCCTATGCATTGGGATCTTGTAAGAAAATAAATCAATAAAGCACAAAGTGACTAGCATAGGAAGGCAAAGCAAGTGCAACTTCAAAATTTTCAACAAAAAGAGAGGACTTAATATTTTTGAGATATATGAAATCATGTCTCTCTCTCATAAAAACTTTCAGTAGCATCATTGATAAACTCAACAATATAGCTATCACATGAAACATTCTTATCATGATCCATATGCATAAAAGTATCATTACTCTCCACATAAGCATAAACAGTTTCATTAGGAATAGTGGGAGTAAAACATTCATAATAATCATTGTAATCATCATATATAGGAGGCATATCATAATCACAATAAACTTTATACTCAATAGTGGGTGGACTGAAAATATCATATTCATCATCATAAATAGGAGACATAGTATCATTAAACAAGTTAAAGAACCTCCCCAAGCTTAGATGATTGCAAGATATAAAAGGAACCTCCCCAAGCTTAGTCTAGTGCACACAAGAATAGAAACTTAAGCGCTACGCTCCCCGGCAACGGCGCCAGAAAAGTACTTGATAACCCCCAAGAGCAAGGGATCACTGTAGCACCTCTCAATGTGGAAGTAAGGTATCGATCCGCAGGAGCAAGAAGGAAAAGTTATCTATTCCCTACAACTAAAGTGTCACAAGTTTTAGTTGATTATGCACTAAACAAGTTTAAGGAACAAGGTGGTTGATTTAATGGATGGAAGTTTGATGTAACAAGGCAAGAATGTGGAAGTGTCCCAATCCTCTTCAATGCAAGAGGACAAGACAAATGTTTTCTAGGATGCTTGGAAATAAGGCCTAGGGATCATACTTTCACTAGTGGACACTCCCAACAATTGAATACATAGATATTTCTCTTCACTTTGCTACTCTGAACTATTCTCCCGTTGGATAGAAATACCAATCTACTGTAGGGCGACAAGAGCACACCTTAAAGTCTGAGTGAACAAACACCACAATATCATAGAACACCAAGACCATCGTGTAGGGCTACAAAAGCACACCTTAAAGTCTGTCTTCCACATCTAGGGAACCCCAAGGTCACTATGAGTGCCCCAAAATAGTACTAAACAAACACCACAATTTTATAGTGACATCCAACACAAAGAATAACTCATGGTAAGTATTTCTGTAACCTTTAGCCTAAGAGTCACACACGGTGCGCACACTGTCAACTTCACACCATGGGACAAAGGTGACTCCGGAAATTACATTAATAAAACCACTTGAGTAGCACAAACAATGAAGGAGAAACATCCATGAATTCAATTAGATTACAAAGCTCATGATCACATAAAGATCACATCATGGGAGAGAGAGATGAACCACATAGCTACCGGTAGAGCCCTCAGCCCCGATGAAGAACTACTCCCTCCTCATCATGGGAGGCATTAACGGCGATGAAGACGTTGTTGATGAACACGCCGGAGGGGGTGGAGCCCTCCGGAGGTGATTCCGGCGGCGTTTCCCCCTCCGATCTTCTCCGGCGGCAGCCTTCTGTCTCTGTTTCGTGGTTTTGTGTTTCTCCGCCGCCTCCTTCCAGAGAACGTCGGGGGACCTTTTTTATAGGCGTTTTTAGGTCAAAACGAAGGCGGTGGACGAAAGATCAACCGCAACGGAGCCACGAGGGCCAAACGGGTGGGCCCCACGCGGCCACAGTACCTGGCCGCGTGGGCCACCCCCGTTTGGTCCTCGGACCTCCGTTTGTTCGCTTCCTTCGCCCACAGGTCTTCTTCCTTCCAAATATTGACGCCCGTAAATTTCCACGTGATTTCGTTGACGTTTGGGTCCCTAAAACATTAAAATAAGAAAACGGGGTTTTCTGCCTGTGCAGGGTTAATTCCATAAAAATAGGAAATAAATGAATATTTCCAAAAATCATTATAAAACATTGATATAACCCTTATATGATGCAAATATGATTGGAATATAAGCAATTAAAGTGTAAAGTTCATGTATGCATTTTACATGCATCAACGCTCACGACCGTCCGATCGGCAGCCGACGGCTCGCGTTACACCAGCCGTGTCCAACGGGCCTAAGGCCGAGGCGGGGATCAGTTTCAGCCCAGTTCAGCAGAAAAAACACTTTAACTCCATCTATTTATCGATATATTTATGTGAATAACCTACCAAATTTTTGTTTCAAAATTGTACCACACCAATTTTCAAAAATAATAGACCATTAGAATTAATCAAATGTTGGTGTCAAAAACTTTCCGTCCACCTCTCGTCAAAAAGACAAATTTATATTGATTTTATTGGAAGCGGGTCAAATTTGAACTACAGATGCTTCGTCGCTTGCCCATGATTTTTTGCAAAAAATCATTTTTAGATACACAATTAGCTATTTCATCAGGGATACACCAAGAGTTTGGCAAGATTCAACCCCTACCTCCGAACGGTCATGCCGGCAATTTGATCGTATTTTGAATTCGGCGTAAGAAATTCAAAAAAAAATCAAAAAATGACTTATATAATGTGCCCATATTTGACACATAGCTGAATCTTGATATTACAAACAATGTTGCAGAAACGAGTTTTTTCAAATTACTTATATAAATATCATTTCCTTTTTTTAAGTGTCAAAAATGACATTTTTTGTGAAGCAAGTACAAAAAATATGGTGCAAAATGGCACCCATCCCAATATCTCACAAAGTAGACCATATTTGATGGATAATCCAGAAATATTAGGAATTTTCTCGGTTTCTACCTAATTTTGCCTATTTAAATGACTTTATGCCTATTTTCCAAAAGTAATTCAAATTTGAACTACAAGTGTGTGATAGTTTGCTCTGAAAATTTGATAAAAATAATTTTAAGTTACACAAGTAGTGGTTATATCACAGAACCGTAGATAGTTTTGAATAATTCGACCCCTTTCAATGAAAAGACATGGCGGCCATTTTGACCGTTTAAAAAAAAATAAAAGAAAGTGAAAAATACTCAAAAAAAGAAATACTTTGGCATGGAGTCCTTTTATGTGTATTAGTTGATAGGATAAATTATAAACTTGAGTTTTGACAAATTTTTCAAAAAACTTCTTCACAAAAAGATCAATCATCTATAAACATGTATAAGTTTCGAATCAAATGACCTAGGTATGATCATTCCCGTGGCATAGTTTGTGATAATATGCTCATATTTGACACATAATTGTATCTTGATATTATAAACAGTGTTGCAGAACTGAGTTTTTTAAAATTACTTATATAAATATCATTTCCCTTTTTTAAGTGTCAAAAATGATATTTTTTGTGAAGTAAGTACAAAAAATATGGTGCAAAATGGCACCCATCCAAATATCTCACAAAGTAGACCATATTTGATGGATAATCCAGAAATATTAGGAATTTTCTCGGTTTCTTCCTAATTTTGCTTATTTAAACGACTTTATGCCTATTTTCCAAAAATAATTCAATTTTGAACTACAAGTGTGTGATAGTTTGCTCTGAAAATTTGACAAAAATAATTTTAAGTTACATAAGTAGTGGTTATATCACAGAACCGTCGATAGTTTTGAATAATTCGACCCCTTTCAATGAATAGACATGGCGGCCATTTTGACAGTTTTTCAAAAAAATAAAAGAAAGTGAAAAATATTCAAAAAAAGAAATCCTTTGGCATGAAGTCCTTTTATGTGTATTAGTTGATAGGATAAATGATAAACTTGAGTTTTGACAAAGTTTTTAAAAAACTTCTTCACAAAAAGGCGTAGGCATACAAACTCACAGATTATTTATTTTGAAAAAAATTGTATGCCGACGGCCTAAATAAAGTGGCCGTCGGCGTATAGGTGGCGCCGTCAGCTTGGTAACGGATGCAGACCTGTATGCCGACGGCCAAACATATGCCTAGAGCTTTTTTGAAAAGCCGTAGGCATACAACATAGTTGCGACGGCCATACGTATGCCGACAGCTTTTCTAAAAAGCCGTAGGCATAGAAATTATATGCCGACGGCCAAACTTATGCCGACGGCTTCTATAAAGCCGTAGGCATACAACCATATATGCCGACGGCCTTGACAAAATGCTGTCGGCATACATTTAGCCGTAGGCAACTATCCGTTTTCCTGTAGTGGTTGTATACTTGTATTCATACTAACCATCCTACCGTATTCCCATCAGATTATTTTCTGACACGAGAGTTACCCGATGGTACAATATGCCATACACCTTTCACGTGTCGGACGGTAATATCGTACACAATTTTTGACAAAAGAAATGCCATAATATAAAAAATGCACTAACATAATATAAGAACCAGTTTTGCGGAACACAGTACAAAGTACAAACGCAGACGCTCACATACACGTACACACTCACGCCTATTAATGCACACGCTAACCCTATTAGCAATTTCGAAAGACTGAACTAGCGGTCGGGTCTTGAGATTGACGAAGTCATCAGAGACAATTCGCTGTCAACGGGAACGTCGCCTCCAACTGAAAAATATTCTCATTTACGCCTAAATGAGAAACAACAATGTCAAACTTGGGGTTTGAAACACCCTCCTAATCATCCTACCACAGACGTGTTCTATATAAAAACTAGTCGAGACATTAAATATGCACATAACTAATGATATCGTACACATATCCGTATCGTGCTAGCGACTGGGGCCACGTAAGTACCATCTGACACGTTAGAAGTGTGTCAACATGCGTTTATATTCAGCTTTTTCTTAGAAATGGGGTGTGGTTCCCGGTCTCTGCATCAAAATGACACACACAGTCATCCGCCATTATTACCAAGTATCAATATTTATAATTCTGTACATGGCATCAAATATACCGCCATACCGGGAAATCCCATGTAATAATATTGAATGCACGTGTCAAACATACTGGGATATCTTAGTATGACAAATCTAGGTAAAGGAAAAGAGATGCACCGCACCATGATTCGTGAGTCGTGACGTTCCTTAAGTTCTACTACTATACATTTAAAGTTTTAAACGCTGATAGCAAAAAATTGTTACGGCCTATTCGTCGAGACTTTCTGAATTGCAGAACTAATAACACAACTATATGAAACATCTCCTATGTGCAAGCGGCGTTGAGTTTTTTTAAGAGATATTGAGCTATTTTCTTTTAAGCTACGGAGTGAGGACAGCATCAATGTTTTTTTTTTTGAGAACTCGGACAGCATCAATTAGTGTATGTCCTTTATTTGATCCACGACCACGTTTTAGCCCAAAGCCCACTTCATGTGGCCTTTTGTTTTGGAAGATCCATGGACTCCTGGCTTTTTTCCATTAAAAAGGCAGACTATGTAGTATTTTTTGCCTAATCTGACCTTTTTGCCGAACTAATGACGTATATGGCCGCTCCCGGGAACTAATTGTAAATCTGGCCCCCGAGGTCGGCGCCAACGCAAATGGAGCCGAACTTGTGTAGTTCGGCGAAAAGGGTTCGGCTCCATTTGCGTTGGCGCCGACCTCAGGGGCCAGATTTGCAAATTTTGGTTGGCGCCGAACTGCACAAGTTCAGCTCCATTTGCGTTAGCGCCGACCTCAGGGGCCAGATTTGTAATTAGTTTCGAGAGCGGTCAGATGCGTCATTAGTTCGGCAAAAGGGCCAGATTTGGCAAAAAATACGACTATGTACAAGGCGCCAAACGGCAAAGAGAAGAAAAAAAAAGAGAAAATGAGTTTAAAAAAAAAGAGGAAACGCTCCGGGAAAGGCAAACAACTTAAAGGGATTTGAACATTCGTTTGAAGTTTCCGTTTGAACATCAGCTTTCTTAGGTCTTTCGTTCATGCAAACGCCAACTACTTGGCCTCGTCCCTAGTTAAGTTGAGTAGGCGCCGCTGCATCAAGACACAACAGTTCTGAAAAACCCGTATGTCTCTTCCTTTCTTTCGACAGCAGCCAAGAAACTAAAATGAACATGGACTTTGCGGCCTTGACGTGATCGCCGGAGTGGCTTCCATCATTTTTTCTCGTGCCTCTATCGCTATTTTTTTTTAAATAATACATTTTTAAATTAAATTTGATAAATAATACGTGTTTAGAAACTTTTTGAAAAATAATACGGCCTAATTTACGCCGTAGACGACAGGCACTTGTCGTCTGCGCCGTGGACGATCAGACCCTATCCTCTGCGGCGCAGACGAGCAGGCCGTGGCCCAGCCCGCCCACGTGCCCGACAGGTCTGTCGTGCTCGAGTGGATGGCAATCATCCACGTCGTAGCCGAAAGGGCTTATCGTCCGCGGCTTGGACGATTAGTCCCTGTTAAGATTCGGGCGTTCCCTTTCTTCCTCCTCACATTTCTCTCTCTGGTTCGACCGAACTCGATTTGCTCTGACGATTCCCAGCCGATTTCATCGAACCAACCACAAAAACTTCGTCCTAGAGCATCCTATAGGTAGTAGAGAGCAGGGGCAACGTCAATCTACTCATGGGATAGCTTGGGGTGGCAATTTGGTGGAGCTCGTGTGAAGCAATGGGGGAGATGCGGTGGAGGTTGGGGTAGCTCGAGCAGGTGGTGGTGGTGCGGCTGCTGCTCCGGTGGTGGTGCTGCTTCGGTGAATCAAGGCACGCTTCAAGGGTACGTGTTATTTGGCTAATTAGGTTTAAATTAATTAAGTTTGCGTTAATATTTAGTTTCTCATGCGGCAGTATTTTGTTGGTCATGTCGTAGATAATTTTATAGTTGTTATTTCGGGGTTTTTTAATTAGTTCACGAGTCAGAGTATTTATTTTTAGGTATTCGGTTGTAGTTGTTCCGGTAGTAATATTTAGTCTGTTGTCTGATTTTATTTAGTCTTTCCGGTAGTAATGGGTATTTCGTGCTACGTAATTGTTGACGAGTCTTAATATTTTTCTAGGCAAGTAGAGATGTCTGATGTAGTGAAGTGTCTGTTCTACTACGGTGCTGGTACTGTCTTAACAAATGAATTGGGGGCAGATTTGAGTCAGTTTCAGCACTCGGAGTTGGAACTTAATTCCCCACACACATGGTCGATTAGTCAGATGAAAAACTGGTTGGCAAGATGTTTAGCGGACGAGCAGGTCCTGTCGTCCACGGCGGAGACGAGCAGGTCTTGTCGTCCACGGCGCGGACGAGCAGGTGCTGTCTCACGTGCAGCCATCGCCCGACCAGCTGGTCGTCCACGGCGGAGACGACAGGTGACTATCGTCTACGGCTTAAATTAGGCCGTATTTTTTCAAAAAGTTACAAAACGCGTATTATTTATCAAATATAATTAAAAATGTATTATAAAAAAATTAGCGCCTCTATCAAGGTGCTAGTATGACACCAATTATGAGGATCCAAATATTGCAATTTAGACCACACACCTGCAAGTCAACCAAACTGCACGAGACACGTGGCAGTGCAGGAAAAGATGGTGAGACATCTCAACCTCACGGACGCAAAAGGGACAAAAATACCATTTTGACAATTCCGAGGAGGCAAATATAAAAACTTGCACCGCTGTGGTGCTCAAACTTTGTAGACCATCTCAGGCAGCTGACTTTCAAATTGCCCCTCAAATTGCATGCGATGTGAAGATTTCATGGTATAGCAAGCATCGTCAAAGCTGCTAGCAACTCACACATCACAAAACAACCACCATCGTTTGCAACACCAAACCACAAAAGAGGTTCTCTAATAGTAACGTCTGCAGGAAGCAAATAGTGCACGAGCGCCGTTGTTGCCTGATCTAAACACCAAAGTGGGACCATGGGTGTTTACCCCGGAAAAGCCCAAGTATTCTCCACACCCACACAATGACCTCAACAAGATATCGACTAGACAAGTCCGTCCTTGTGAGATTCAACCAAGAATATCAGACATAAGGTTTTCACGCCGAAAAAAAGACTCGCTACCGAAAGAGCATCGCTCAAAAACGAAGCCATCCTGTGCTACCGGCCTCACTTGCTCAGAATACGGTTGCAAATCACTGATCAACTGATTGAGTCTGGAGGACGATCGCACAGTGCACGGTGGTTGTCATTATCATGCGTGGACCGCCATGCAAACTGCCTCCGTTGCGCTCCTTCAAGACAGACCGGACCAGTAGTACAGATTTATTTCCAGCACGCTCATGCGATCAGTCCATGAACCAAGATCATACGCCAAACATCCATGCAGCATGCCCGTTAGTTTACTACTCTCTACCATGCAATGCACATTCACGAAATAGTTTGATTCTGGACTATTTCATGGTGTGACAATTTTTTTTTTTTGAAACACAGTATAATGCATACACGCGCATACACAATATATCATATGAACGCACGCACACACCCTACATCTATGAGGACCTCCGGCAGACTGAGCCGACGGATCAGGTCTTGAGATTAACGAAATCACCACGACGACTCATTATCGATGGAACGTCACCTCTTACTGAAAATTATTCCGCATTAAGAAACACATGTGTCTCTACTGGGCTGGGGGTTCGTACAGTACATAGCATGCACATCAACAATGCCTGCTAACTGGCGTGATCTCTGCTAAATAAGACACTAAGACACGTACGATGCGTGATCGATCTCGGTGAATTAATCGTTGATAGATCAAGGGATCGAAGGGTCTCTCTCACATGTGCCACCTCGCCGGATTGGACGATCACCACCACCTGCTACCGGCCGGAGATCGAATAATTGGCGTATGTTCAACGCGTGTGTACGTGCCCCCTCTCTTAACAGTTTCAACTGCAATTTGTGATTGAGTCGGACGACGATTAGGACCCATGCATATGAATGTACGCACGTCAACACAGTGGCGGACCCAGAATTTGGGTAAGACCAGGGCTAATTTCTAATGCATAAAAACTATGATTTTTTTTACCTTTTTATCCCCTCCCAACAACATAATATATTAGGTAACGCACGCTAAAAATGCATCAATGGAATTTTGCTGTGAAACTTTAGTTCAATATTTTAACTAAATGACAATAAGTAAAGCACAAAAATAGTGTGGTGGCACAATAGCATAATGAGGCAAATGTTTAGTACCTAAATAACGAAAATTTGCTGTGATCCTAACCTACCATTTCCTCATCGATCATAGCCTAGCATAATGAGACACATCTGAGAGACATCTTTATAGTATCTAAATAACGAAAAATAGTTTGGTTTGTTTGAATTGGCAAGGTTTGACGTTGGTGAAAATTAAGATGACACTGATCTTGGTGAATAAGTTCTTCGATCTCTTTGTCCCCTTCATCTTCTATATAATCGGCTTAAATAAAATCAATTAAAATTCACAGTCGTCTAAAGGCCTAAACCTAATTGACTGGCGCCTGGCGGCCAGACTTTCACTTAGAATCGACCAATCAGAAAAATTACCTTTTAGAGAGGGTGAGAAGCAGGCAGTTAGAGGCGATGAGCCGATGAAGACACACAAAAGCCGAGTGGCGAGCGCCGGTGCGACGATTCCCTGCCAGGCAGCGGCAGCGCTTCGGCGTGGTTCTACTTCTGCAGGTCGAAATCCTGAAAGACGTTTCGGCGGCGTCTTGGCATCGGCCGCTGTGGAGGCGGCGTGATTTGGTCAGGAACAGCGAAGTTTCTTTAGCAAAGTACTCCGTAATACGAACAAGTAAAGCTAGCTACGCGGATACCGTCGTTAAAAACGGGAGCTGCGGCCGCGTGGATGCTGCCTTGCTGGACCAAGTCTGTAGACTTGCCCGGGTCGTTCTGGCCCAAGTCACGGGCTGTACTGCTTGTGGCCTGGATTTTCTGTCAAATATACATGGGGCACAGGGTACTACGTGGGCCAAGACCCGGGCTGTAGCCCGTGCTGCCCAGGGCCCAGTCAGCACGTGGAGTAGTGTAGCAACCAATTAAGGTATGGACGGTCACCTGGCCGACACGTGTGCGCCTGCTAAGCCTGGTCCCTTTGTTCATTATTTTGGAGCACTGCTCTGTTTATTAGACCAATAAGACATTGTTAGTTTGGAGAGGACATTACCTAACATATACTCACTCCGTATCAAAATATAATATTTTATAATCTTTTTTTGTACAAACCAATCTTGCATTAAAACATGTCTAGATATATGTGTGCAGAAAAATGCTAGAAATTCTTATATTTTGATATGGAGGGAGTAGAACAGTTCGAATCAAAGATTAAACAGACTTTTTCCTCTCATGTTAAACACTCTGGGTCACCATAGCTAACTTCGTCGATCATTTCTTGATGTTTTCCCATGCATCCAGTAAGCATCCGCACAGGACCATAAATGCATGCACCAACATGACTAACCTCCAAAGTTACCAATAGCTGGAGGGGTGAGAATCTTGGACTGTCAATGTCAATGTACCGTGCCCGAGGCCACATTCCCCACAAGGTTGGCCGAAAGAGAAGACCAAGATACCGATAGAAGTAAATGGGAGAAACCAACACGCCCCTAGCACTCCGAGATCAGTGCGAAGGCCATGATGGAATGGGCATTGAGCCGATATACCAATTATTCTACATGATGTGACGCCTCCTCTGTCGAGCCGTTGTTCCAAAGATACTTAATAACGAAAAGACTAAAACTAGACAACATGTAAAAAAATTAGGGTTCTTCCACCCCCCCCCCCCCCCCCTAGTGGCTTGAAGACAGCCAAAGATGAGAGGAGCCGACGTAGTTGGAGGTGGAGGTTGTCAAAACTTTGAGATGTGAGTGTGCATGGAACCTTGAACCGGCGTAATACTACGTATGTAGCTCTGGTCTTGTGCTATACATGGATGAAGGCCTTTGTTCTCGCCTTTTTCGGTCCGATCCGACAACAATGGCAAGAGTCACATCTTTTAGGGCTTACATTTTTTATCAGCCCTGTCGTTGGTGTTCGAGGTGTGCCTACCGACCAACATGTCTTGGTCAATTTTAGGCTAGCCATCGCAGGATAAACTGTTTGTCATAGTGATTTTGACGATTATTTCCCTTTAGGATCAATTAATTACTGTTTGATAGCACCAAATATTGATTATGTTGGCTATGATAATCATTAGCTCTCATGTATTTCCTGTTTGCTTCCATGAATTATTTCTACGGTTTTGCCAATTCCTTGGTTACCCCCATCATTTAGGAAATGTTAACTCATCCATGATTATTTCAAAATCTGATCACTATGATGATCACACCATTATGTGTGTACTACATACAACAATAATCATCTGTGATGATTTTTAATGCACAAGCTAGACCTCGACCCTCCTTTCCGGTCCCAGATGTGTGTTCCGCCATCTAGAAGCCCGAACAAGATAGACCTGCCGCACGAGTGACAATCTTGGCGGTTTCTCCAATATGCTACGAGAAGGGAGGGACAAGGATAGTCGTTGAAGGAAAAAACAGAGGAGATCATGGCCATGGTGTAGGAGAGCAGTAGGAGAGATGTGGGTAAGAGGAAGAGAGACATGTAGATTACACTTCTATGCAAATATATCAAAATTAAAAACAAAGCCTGAATAGTAGATTAAATTAAACAAATTTAAAATTTAGTATTAAAGAGTAGCTCAATTTGAAATATAATAAACATTAAAAAATAAATTAATTCCGATTAAGTCAAAATATAGTAAAATATTAAATATTTTATTTGTGTACTTTTAATCCATTATATGAATTATTATCATATGCATGTGGATAGCTGTGTGGTATCGTTTTGGTAGTAACAAGTAATCAATAAAATAGAGATTAATAATAAAATAGTGGGAGAGTGACAATTGGAGAGTCCATTAAAAATTTAAAATGTTGGTTCAAAACAAAGAGGAATTTTTTTAGAGAGTTTTCCAAATTGAAATGTGAAGGGTGAAATTTGCCGCTTTGATTTGACTTGCTCTAAGGAGAGAGTGTGTCGTTTAGCGCTAAAAGGGGACAAAATTGAAGTGGTGATTCATGTTATAAACGATAGGTAACAAAACGATGAATAAGAAAAGATCAAACCAACGGAGACGCGAGATTTAACGTGGGAAACCCTCCTATGGGAGAGAAAAAATCACAGGCGCCAGCCAGTAAATCTTCACTATAATCAGGTGAGGTTACAAACATCGGGGATTTACAACTTGTGACTTATTCCAACAGACGGCTTATAAGAGGTATATATGGTGGTGCAAAACCCTAAGTCGGCTGCAGTCCGACTCGGAAACGATCCGTACCGTACCACGGCGGGCTGCCGCCCCCCGCACCCATCGCGAGTACGGGCTTCCCTTCGCTACGGCATAAGTAAGTCTTTATCTTTATATGAATTCGGATCACCATAAAACAACAAAGTCATGTCACAAGTAGGATGAACAAACCGAGGAGGTTTTCACTCAATCTGTTGCAGCACACGGGCATATTTGTTATTATATATAGTAAAAATAACTCATACGATAGAGTAAGGACTGGCGGACTGTTTGAGCACGTGATCCACCATGCCTTGGATTGAGTGTGGTAATTGGTTGGTCGACCGTTCGAGGTAGCTTATAGCGATGTGGCACCAAACATAGCTAGCGCGCGCGCCGGCCTTAAAGAGACAGATCGAGACTAGCTAATTTTAAGCTCGTGACACGCACATGCATAATTGCATACTATAATATACGAGCCACCCCACCCCACCCCACAAGATGATCATGAGTTCATCACGATTCACGCTAGAGTACTCGATCGAGCTTGAGGTTGATCCACGATGGGGTTCGTGTCGTTGCTGGTGGTGGCATTAATGCCGGTGGTGGAGGTGCTCCTGGTGGCCCTCCTCGGCGCCTACCTCGCCTCCGGCCGGTGCAACATCCTCAGCGCCGGCGCCCGCACCGACATCAACCGCGTTGTCTACGCCGTCTTCACGCCCGCGCTCATGGTCGCCAGCCTCGCCAGTACCGTCACGCTCCAGGACGCCATCTCATGGTCTGCTGCGTTCTTACGGCTCCCAGTTTTGTAGTGTATACAACCGATTCCCTCGTTACTAACCAGCATGCATGATATCGCTCGAATTCAGGTGGTTCATGCCGGTGAACATCGGCATCATCTTCCTCGCCGGCGGCGTCCTCGGGTGGGTGGCGGTGCTCCTTCTGAGGCCGCCGCAGCACCTCCGGGGGCTGGTCGTCGCCTCCTGCTCCGCCGCAAACTTCGGGAACTTGCTACTTATCGTGATACCGGCGGTGTGCCGGGAGGATGGCAACCCGTTCGACGACGAGGGCCTCTGCACTGACCGAGGCCTCTCCTACGCCTCGTTCTCCATGGCGGTAGTCATTCGCTCCTCATTTCTCAATGCATCATCTCAATTTGACACTAGCATGCAGCTTGATCGATCAGCAAGTAAATGAGCATGCATGATCGATCCTATAGCTTGGAGGACTGTACATCTGGACACACACGCTCAGCGTGATGAAGAGGTCCAGCGAGGTATACCGCAAGGTGATGATCGAACAGGAGGCTCGTGATCCCAAGGACTCTCTCTGATGTCGGAGGAAGATCCCTGGAAACAAGACGACGAGGAGGAGGAGGAGGAGGGAGTTGTCTCGCTGCCATCAGAGAGCAGCTCTGCCGTCCATGAAAAGGAACAGCACCAAGCTGTAAGATTTTTTACCAGTTTCCGTCCTTTTTCGAATGAACAGTCAGTCGGGCTTTTGAATTAATTTGCTCCATTATTTTTCTGGCATGCAGTTATTGACGCCGTTGCTATCTAGTAGTGACCACCAACATTCCAGTAAGACGAGCAGCAACAGCATGTGGGACAAGCTGAAACATGGCACGCACCAGATCGTCGAGGAGCTCACCGCGCCGCCTACTGTCGGGGCGGTAAGTTCACAGTCATCACCATGACACACCATCAGAAGAGGATGTGTGGAGCAGAGAAGCTGATATGAGCTCTCTAATTCCCAGGTGCTGGGATTCATTGTTGGGGCGGTGCCATGGCTGAGATCTACATTCGTCAGCGATGACGCTCCCCTGCGAGTCGTGCAAGACTCGCTCAAACTACTTGGGTATATATGCAAAGGCAGTGCATCCTCTGTCTAGTTTAAACAGTTTGTGTATATATATGGATCATGGAATTCTCGTTTCATGCAGAGATGGCACCGTACCCTGTATCACCCTCATCCTCGGAGGAAACCTCACCAAAGGTATGACTCTGAGTCTCCCTTGTCTGCAGATCTGGAGTGTGAACTGGCAGTTGTCTGAATGAACAACGGTCTCGTCAGGCATGGGCAAGACGACGGTGTCGCGGTGGGTGATCGCGGCGATCATCTGCGTGCGGTACGTGATCCTGCCGGTGGTCGGGGTGGTGGTGGTCAGGTCGGCACACGAGCTCGGCTTCCTGCCGCCGGACCTGCTCTACCAGTACGTGCTCATGGTCCAGTTCGCCCTGCCCCCGGCGATGAGCATCGGCACCATGGCCCAGCTTTACGACGTCGCCCAGGAAGAGTGCTCCGTCGTCTTCCTATGGACATACCTCGTCGCCGCCCTCGCCCTCACCGCCTGGTCCACCGTCTTCATGTCCATCCTCGCCGCCTAGACATCCAAACGTCAACTTGCCTTGTTGCTGCCAACATGTCCATGTACTGCGTCCATGTGGAATGGGTTTTTTTGTATCGGGGTCGTCACCTACCGGAGGGTCCAGAGTGGATTCACAGAAGTTATGCACATGTTTCGCGGCACGAATCTGAAACAACAATGTTTCATACAGTAATAGTTTCATACGCAATATATACGAATCTAAAAGTAATCCAAAAATTTGAATATCAAGCGTGGAGACACCGGTTGGTAGTGGCCTCAAATTATAGGTTTTTAATTTCCTTTCTTTTCAAGAGAGAAGCCTCACTGCCGTAAAAAAACTCACAATCAGCAGTAAAATTAGCTCATGTGCCGGTTAATGCGCTTAAACATGTAAAGATAAACCATTTAAGGTTTCTCCTAAGTTTCTGGGTAGACTGTTAATCACCCAACCAGGTAAGGAGGAAGTGGATGTTGAATATCATGGTCGTACGGTGTGGCCTCGGAGGTGAAATTAGATGAGGCCGCGCTTGGATCCTTCCGTGATCTAGAAGCCTCTGTCCGAAAACCTATATCCCAATCCTGCAAAAAGGATTAAAAACCGTCTAAAAAGGAGAGCTTATATATCCAAATTCATGCAACTTTCCTGATGAACGGAATGATATTAAAATAGTAGAGGTCTTATTGACTTGGCTAAAATATGCATATCACTTATTGTCTTTGGGATCATGACTTGAAATTTGTCGCGATAACATAATCTGGTACACGTGATCTCTCCGTGCTTGTCCTCGGTCACCTATCGGGTGGCTACGACTTCACCTAAGATTTTCTTCCTTCACGTAGAAGATCGGATTGCATCTTACTAGGGGTAAAAACAAACTCTTCGGATTTGCTGGCTTTTTCAAACATAGAGTTTCGTATTAAATTCCATCTTCAAAACCGGGCCTATAATTTTAATTGGAGTTCAGTTGTCGTGTATGGTGTAGCCCGGATGAGCATAAATCTTCTTTTCAGAGTGAGCTGGTTAATCTTGCTAGAGACGATCCACATCATATTCTTGTACGAAAAGTTGAATATTGTACGGATGAACACCGATTGGGAAGCCAAATGCATTTTGGTTCTAGTCTTTGACGTGGAACGTACCGAGGCACTTTCGGATCATGATCCACTCCTACTTAGGGCTCCTTTGATTCATACGATTTTCAAAAGATTTGTGTAGAATTGATATCCTATGGGAATTTTTCCTTCGGAAGCCATTTGATTTATAGGAAAATCCCATAGGAATCTTGTAGTGCAAACATCATAGGAAAATAACATGAGCTCTGACCTCATGAAAACTTCCTTTACCACTATCAAAGGATCTTCCTCTTCCCATAGGATTCAATTAGACTTGCCATCATAATCCTATGAGTTTCCTATTCCTACTTCTCCTATATATCCTACGAATCAAAGGAGGCCTATAGATTTGGGGTTACAAAACTCAGTGGTTATAGACGTCAAAAGAGCTCATAGGATTCAAGTAGATGCATAGATTGCACATCTTATGCTTCAAGAGTAGGTTAAGTAGTAGTAGGGGTCTAAAGGCCAATTCATTATTGAAGGTGTCAAATACAAATACTTTCATACGGTGGCTAATGGCATCATAGGAAGAAATAGATCCACGTTCTACATCAAGATGAGGGCACGGTAGAGGGGCATGAAAATATTATTAGGGGTTGTTCGGGATACCATACGAAGGAAACTCATACCTAGTCCGGGTTCAGCTTTGGCATCTCTCTCTCTCAATTAGTTCAGAAAGGAGGTCACTCCTCAGGTCTCTAAAGAATAAAATGAATTTCTCACCTTCTCCATTCAGTGAGGTGAAGTGAGAATGGTTGTTTTTCAAATGGACCATAGGAAGCCCCTTTTGTGAATAGTTTACCCGTTGAATTTTATGAACACTTCTGGGTGTCATTAAGGCTGGCATGTTGGAGTTGTTCATCATTCTCCATGCTAGACACCTAGAATTGTTTACACTAAGTTTTAGTGAGTTTTTTTTGCTTAAGACTAAGGAGGAAGAAAGGATCAATAATATAGACCGATATGTCTACTCAAAATTTCACAGAGATAGCTACAACTGGGCTCAATTTAGTGCAGACCATGTGGTTCAACCGACACATTATGCCTTTATGCAAGCTGGAAACACCCTAGATGGGGTGATGATTCTTCATGAGACGGTTCAAGAATTACACCAAAATAGAGTAATATGATTTTTAAATCAACTTGAGAAGTACTATTAAAAAGTCAAATGGTCTTTTTCCAACAAACTTTGAGAATGAAGGGTTTCTCTAAAAAGTGGTGTGAATCCAGAACTTCATATTTGGAGACATTGTGGCCATTAAAGTTTGAGAATGAAGGGTTTCTCTAACACCATGAACATTGTAGAATTCTGTATATAGTTACAAATATACTGGATACTAGTACTCTCAATACTTTCATATCAAGATACTAGTTAGATTTGTATGCTCTAGAACCATCTACCAACATACCTACCTATGTATACCAACATCGACATGGAGATTTATAGGATATTAAATGATGGCAACATAAAATATAGATCACATGGTTATAATAATTTTAAAATAATAGGTAGAATATGACATGTTGAATTGATGTGTGAAACAAATCAACACGCAGCTAGAAATATATCAACATCAAAGAAGACAAAAATATTTTAAATAAAGGAAAACAAAATCCAAACATGTTTTACTCCACTTAGATTTGGAGAAGAAAACGCAAAATATGTAGAACAAATTTAAATGAAATATAATTTTTTATTATAAAATGGGTTTACTTATATCATCAACGACTTTTGTATGTTAATACGATGACTAACATCGTCCACAATCAAATGTCTATTTGGCATGAAATATTGTATATACATACTAAATGTAACTTAAAAGGCTTAATTGAGTCGTTATATGTTCTCAAGTTCCAATATATAGATGGTTTGCTCTTTGTGGACAACAACTAGTATGAATATCTTCTTTTCTAGCACATTGCACATTTCGATTAAAACTAATTTTATGTGTAATGTATTAATGTCTAGACATGAAAACATGTAATTTGTGAGTAATGATTATGTGTTGCGATGTATGTAAACAAGCACACTCGACTGCGGTATTGACCTCTCGACGCACTCTCTTGAGCGTCATCACCATTATGAAAATGCAGCAGCAACTCGTTTCGAGCGGGCCTCTTAATTCACTTGGCTCGATGGCTCAATTATATCTCCGTCAAAGGTAATATCGTAAAGATTCTCAAGTCAAAGACTACAACGAACCTAGTCAGGTGTGCCACTAATATAAGACGAGCCAGACGACATGCATCGTTCTTCCCGTTCAAGTCAAATCTAGATCGCAAGTCTGCGCAATGCAGAGCTTTGCGATGGCGATCCTCCTCAAGGGGGTGTTTCGATAGGATGGTTAGATTTATCTATTTATTAAAGATTATTTTGTGGTTATTTAAGCTATAACATGTAATTAGACAATGATAAAAAAATATGCAAATTGTTTTCTACTAGTTGCATACAACACCCTACACATGCAATTATACAAATATAAACTTGTGAAAAAGTAGATTGCAAGGAAGTAAATGAGCTAGAAAAGGGGATCACAGACACAAAATTTTATCCCGAGGTTCGGGTACTTGGTGCTATCCTACATCCTTGTTCGAGAAGGCTAGGATATAAAGTCCAAAGGACAAAGTCCTTGGTCAAAAATACCAACCTACTTCACCTTTAGTTAGGACACGAAGTCCATTCCTAACCAGTAAGAGATATATTTTACACTTAGTAGATGATCTTCGTCCTTCAGAAACTTTTGGATTCTTGCCAATACACCGCGAGGATTTCCAGTTTACTCATTAGCCGGCTAAGAGGGGCAAACCCTCAGAGAAGTTACAATATTTGTCTAGCACTTGATCTTCAATCCTTCACAAAGATAGATTCTCAAAGCACCATGAAACTCAAAGGATTATAGTGGAGGAGTAGGAGGTCAAGGAAAGAGAGGAGAGGTGAAGATATGAGCTGAGCCAAGGTTTTATCTTTTCTCAATTTGCGCACTTCGGAAAAGCTGAAAAATCCGACTGTTAATAGAAAAAATAACATACCCGGAAGTTCCAAATGGTGAAACCTGATAGTGTCAGGTTCAATATTCGAATAGTCGAGGTACCAACCCTATTCTCGGTAGTACCGGCTGAACCAAAGAACTTCCAAATTCGCACATAGCCCAGAGCTACCGGGAAGGAGCGCTCGTAGGTTCGGGTCATCATAATGTCTAGTTTTCATCATGTAAATGTGTATGCCCACTTGTTCTGATAAATAATGAACCCAGAGGTTCCAGAACTAATAAAATGCCCTCTGAAAAGAGTTGGGCTGAAACCGATAATTCATTTTTTTTAGTTTCCGAATAAGCTTCACTCGGATGTGTCGAACCTATATAGATCAACTTCAGACAAGAAACTTTTCGGAGCATCTGACATATGCATGATTGGTAGTACCTATGGAAACAGAGACATGTCTGAATATGTTTTCGTATCGGTCTCCCAATCTCACTAGGTAAGAAATACCGAGACAAAAGTTAGGGATACAAGTAGGCTACACTAGCGCAAATCAAAATTTTCTACCTCGTAAATCAGGAAACTGATGCAGTTTTAGATCACGGATTCTACCACTTGACGTGCGGTGTCGATCTCAGTGAAGCGGGTCGGGGCAGGGTAGTCGTACAATCCTCCGATTCAGTCGCTCCCACGAATAGCTCCTCTCAGCGGCTCTTCCAAGTGCTATAGCTGGAGCACCTCTATCGGTAACCACACGTTCGGAGTGGAAGCGTCGCACGCCGGACTTCTAGGTGGAGGGTGTCGAAGAATGAGCAGCCCTAAAACGTCTAGCCTCCTCTCATTTATAGAGACCTCCCCATAAAGAGCTGCTACATTGGAAACCCATTCAGGAGTCCATTCCAAGTCCAATTCGGATCCAATACAAATTATGCTCCCAGCGCCTTAAGTGTGTGACCCTATAGGTTCACGCACGTTTAGGCATGACATGAGTACGCCTACTCGATCAATAGTTGGTAGTGGATTCTAACAAAATGTGCCAGCTCCCAAACATACATAAAGATCGTATGGACGAACCTACGTACATGCTATTCCCTTTGCCTCACTATATTTGGTCGAGCTCCAAGCTGACCACTCTTTCTTGATTTTGTGATTCGGAATCCCTTACTATGTTAACTCTTAAACTTATGTAGCACGGTCATGCATTTCTAGATCCAATCACTCGAGGGCCCCAGCGATATGTATCTCTCATGTAGAGAGGGGAAAATCCCATCTTAACTGACCATGCCTCATAGCATGCTTCTTGACAAACATGAAAGCCACCTTGTTTGATAGCCCCAAAGTAGATCGATTCACAGCTCGAGTTGAGAGAGAATCTCAGGTCTAAGGACAAAGCGTACACATCGTGTTGAGAGAGAACTATAAGCGTTATTGCATTGTCTCAAGGTGGGTCAGTCCAACCCCATGTTCATAACATGTGTCCACATTATTAGTTTGACATCTCCATGTTCATGACTTGTGAAATATAGCCATCAAGGAATACATTTGCTAGTCTAATATTCATGTGGGCCCTCAGATGAATTTCGATTATGAACATTTTTAGAATAACCATACATTGTAATGAGTTTCACAAACAAGTCACGTACTTGCCAATCAATACAAAGACATTATTCATAAAAATATAATAAATCATGGATAAAATGAAAAATCATCATCTCTATGATTGCCTCTTGGGCATATTTCTTACAAAAAGTGTTGTTCCGAGAAAGAACAAAAGTGGAGATTGAAGATTTTCCAGTTGATTTTAAGAGGAAAACTTTGTGAACTTTTTCTATGGGTTCGCTTCCTTTGCTTTGTCAAGTGCTCCTCTTGATAGTATGGCATACATATGACTCGAGACTCGAGAAAATAGAGATTACAATTTGAGGTAGCCTATAAATCTTTCAAATTTAGTAAGTGTCACCATGGTCATGACCCACTTATCAAAATGAACTAAAAACTATAACAGTTAATAGTGACAAATGTTAGTCCAGTAAACGCCATAGTACCCAGGCATTTATGATGCTATGGTTTTCATGTTCGTTCAATGATGAATTTACGTAACATCCACGATGAACGGATAAAAGTCTACGCTAACTGTGATGAAGAAGAGCGTTAAAATGGAAGAATTATAGGTTTTTCTTAGTCGCAGGACCTAATATGCTGATAAGTTACTGCTGTGATAGCAGCTCTGCTGAGAAGTACCTGCATTTTTATTGCATATATGCTATGGTTTCAGATCAGAGTTCTAAAAAATGTTCTTTTTCATGTAGCATCCTTGTTCCACAGATGCAGCCAGAGCTCCAATCCAGCAGAAAACATGGAGGTGTCAATTCTCAAGCATGAATACTGAAAGATCGGGCGATTTTCATGGCGAAATAGGTTTGTATTTCTTTTGGTTCTGTTCGTATCAAAATGTGGCATCATTAACCTAAAAATATGGAATCATTTTTATTTCTTTGTAGGGCTGCTCTGTTTTCTGCACCGTCCGCGAGTGCGTGCTACCGTGTTTGTAAGAAGAGTTTACGTTGAGATGGGTTGTTCGTTAGTGTGCACCTCTAATGTGTTTTGACCTCTAATAGACAACACAATACCTCTCCTTACGTTGTATGTTGTTGAGTTAGCTTACCTTACGTGCTGGGATGAACAAAGAAGTGTGAGTAATTAAGGGGTAAACAGCCAGTTTTATTGCTTGTTTTATTTTGTTTATTTTCATCTTGGCAGTAATATGTTAGGCCAAGAAGCAAACAAGTCATATATACCAATAAGGATAAATGCTCAACATATTTCGGCCAGAAACGATTAGTCCACAATAAGAAGAGCGTAAGTATACATCCTGATGCGGACTGAGCTAATAGCTTAACAGGATCAGAACAGGCAAAAACAAACAATGGTTCCTGAAGCTACCTATCAGGGCAAACTAGGAAGTGTAACTTTGTCGAAGGAGAGAAAGCTGACGCGGCCATTATCAACATGGCAAAATTTAAGAGGAACCCCTTCAAACTTGTTTTCCACGGTTTCCAGTTCATCCCTGGAGGGAGGCTTGTCTCTGCACCAAATTGCAAAAAACTAAAAGTTATGATGGACATAATTGTCAGCAAGCATATAGTATATGAACGAACCATAACCTGCTAAGCCCAAATTCATATACCGTTTGCATCTCCTTACCTGCTTATAGCTTGTATTTAGTTTAGTTCTGTTCTGCAATTTGTGGTTTTACGCATATGCATACTGTTCCTTAGAATCAGATTTCTTTATTCGGAGGTTGGTCAAGAAAACGATGAGAACTTGTGACAAGTTGCAAGAGATGGACACATGGTAAGCATGTGAACATAAGAAAACATGATTGCTTGTATAATCCAAATGCAATACAGAGTTCAACTGACTGTAAATCTGCTTATAAACCTAAAAGTCCCCATCAGTTTAGGTATTAAGCTTAAACTACTTGCGTCTATATACCTCAAAAATGAAAACCACTGAGTATAACAAAACAACAGATGAATTCTATGTGCACTTTAACAACACAACAGAGATATCCATGTGGACAGAAATAGAACCAATAACACGTCATAGACACATCCTGCATGCCTAAATGTATGGAAGTTTCAGAAAATATATGTGCAAGGGGCAATCATATGCATTTCAAACAAGGTATTACAAAAATCATATGGAATACCACCAAATGTTTATGCAGTGTCACTAGATAACTATGCACTGTAGGAAAAAATGCACAATTTTACAGCGTGAATTTGTGATCTATGAGTGTTGGGGAATAATACATTACCTTAGCAGGCATAGAAGGAAAGTAGGAACTCCTGGGCATGACTTCTTAAATTTGCTGTTTGGCAGATGCACTTGAAAGGATGGATATATCCCATCTATGTGCATTTCTTTGAAAAATTTGGTGATGCCATTGCACACCATCCGCTCTATCAGAGCACTGGTCAGTGTCAGCCATACTCTTGTGGGAATCAGTGACTTCACAAGTGCGGCTATGCTTCATTGTCCATGGAACACCATACCGTCCAACGATGTAGCCAAGCAACTTCAGGTGCTTGTAAGCTTGAAAGGCAACCCAGGAGCACCCGTAATTTCCGCCAGCAATCTTTTTATAGATTTCTTCCATTCCAATTGTCTCACCCTCATCGTCGATAAGAACCAACGCCCCTCTTTCTGTCAAGAACCTGCATAGTTTGATCAGCCAGCAAGCATCAACTTTAAGTTGAAGTATTTAAAAACAAAACTCATGCCACGACGATTCTTACATATATCCCTAAACAATGACTTCTGAACATTTTGAGAGCGGCAACATGTAACTAGTCAAAACTCCAAACTGAAGGTTATAGACAGGCGCAATCAAATTGTTCAAATACGAGGAATCTGGGACATGCTGCACCCAGGTTTATAAACAAAGCCCCAACGGGCCACAATAGCAGTATTACAGAGCAAATAACCATGCTTACGACATTTCATCAAACAGTTGGCGTACCCGATCTCCTCGACATTGTAGTAGAGCTTGCCGCCCCGTGTGACACCGGTGGTCAGCCAGAGCTTCCCCTTGCTGTCCACCACCTCCGCCTCGCCGGCCTCCTCCACCCACCGCGCCCGCGACGCCACGTTCCTGCTCTCAACCCAATGAAACTATCCATAAGCGCACGGGCAGCAGCACAAACAGACCAACCGCAGGACGAGAGCACGGACCTGAACTGGACTCTCGAGGACGAGGGCTCGTCGGAAAGGAAGGGGTTGAGGTGGTGCTCCTCCCCGTCGTCATCCGCGGCCGCCGCGGAGGCAGCCCCGGGAGCGCGGCCCCTTCGCCGCCGGTCGCGCGCGGCCGCCATGACCCCGAATCTGCCGACCCGTGACACTGAAAACGGGACCCACGAAGCTGTGGTGGGCTCGGCTGTGGAAATTTTGGAATATCTAATTTCTGTTGTATTGAGCTGGACCTTGGTGGGGTTTATATAGAAGTACAAGGGATAGGAGACTTGGAGTACAAGATGATCTAACCCTAATCAATTATAACCGTACATATAATCTAATATCCCCCTCAGTCGTAGTGGGAGTGAAGCGGACGATTGTGACTGGAGAAGTCATGTGCGTCCGTCGCCTCCTCCACCTTGTCATCATCGCCGTCCCCTTCTGGTTCCTTCTCTTCCCTCCCGCAGTCACAGCGGGAGTGTCATGAACGCAAGGGATGATGCGGATGCTGTCGACTGGATCTCTTGAGTTGCTGTAGACGTGTGTATGATGTTGATGTCGAGGTAGCCGAGCGTGATGTAACCGTGGTCGAGATTGTCGCGGTCGGTGTAGCCGATAGAGCTGAAGGCGCAAAAAAAATTGCGCGGTTTTGGGTTTTGAGGCGGCGGCGGCAGGGTTTCTGCGGCGGCGGGTTTTTGGGCGGCGGCGGCAGGTTTTCTGCGACGGCGGCGGAGTTTTTACCAGGCGGGCGAGGCGATCGTGCGATCGCCCTAGCAGAGCACCGGCGAAGTTTTTGGGCGGCGGCGGCAGGGTTTCTGCGGCGGCGACGGGGTTTTGGTTTTTGGCGGCGTGCGGCTGCGACTCGCTTGAAGCGGCGGCAGGCAGGCGGCGGGTTTTTTTTGTCATTGTGCGGCGATTGGTGAGAGACCTGTTTCCTTTTTTTATTCTCGTCTCCTCCTCCCTTCCTTTCAAACCGGCAGAGGGGAGAGGAGCCCTCGAGCGAGAAAAAAAAACAGTTGAGCGCTCGGTCGGATTTGGCATGTTTTAGCCCTTGATGGTAATATCCTTGATCTATTTATCATACATGTATTTATACCGGTGAGATGGTCACAGCTTAAAATGCTTGCTGATAATTGACACTTCGACAGATAGTTGTATTAAAAAGTAAGTAAACTGTTGAAAATATCTCTTTCAGCTGAAGGCAGCATGAATACTGCTAACGGCGCACGACGTGCCTCAAGAAGGCAATCACAAGATGAGTCTGCTGATAAGGTTGTTGTCAACTTAAGCACCCCAGCACCAGCGGTGGCCAGCCGGCGTGGAGTATCAACCTCTCATGCTGGCGCGCGCACCTCACCCATTGATGTGGAAGCTCTAGACGATGAAGTGCAGGTCGTATCAGCTTCACAAGTGCCTCCTCAGGTACTTTGCTTAACTTTCGGAGAACAATGTTACTGTGTGTAATTGATCTCATACCGCTAGGTCCATGGTGATTGTTTAAGAAGCATGGTGTATATGTATGCACTTTTTACTAGTTTTTTTACTTATGCTTCTGAGGCACACCAGCTTTTCATATTGAGGGAGAGTATTATAAGTTGGTCATAACACTGAATATGATGCAACATTCCTAGCATGTATATTGAACCATCTTGCATGTTGCAGAGGAGGAATCGAAGAACTAGGAGGCAGCCTGTGACAGTAGTTGATGTAGAGGTACATGCTACCCGTGAAGGTTAGTTTGTTACTTATACATGCATCTTATTCCATAGAATTGTTTTGTCTTCTAACATTATGGAAATTGGTTGGTAAATTATTCATCAGTCTGTTGTGATATGCCTTAATAGATTTATCTGGAACTTACGAATTCATAAACATCACACATAATTTTGGGAATTTACCTTTGTCATGCTGCTAAGATGACTGACCCACTCATGTAAAAAAAAAGGATGACTGACCCACTTGTGACAGCAAATATATAAAATATGCTGAAACTGCGGAACTGAACTTGTGACTATTTTTGCTAGTTTCCTATATAATACTTTCTTGTTATAAGGTGATGCATGTATATAAGTATATTGATGCTGACTCTGGAAATCACAAACGGGAGATGTAAAAATGTTCATCAATATGTCATCTGGCTATACTTTCCCGTGACATTTAAGCCCCCTTTTCCTTCCTCGTTATTTATTCAATCAGGAATATTTCATGGCGATAATGCAACAGTCCTTTCCCATAATGCAGGGAACAAACGTCAAAGAGTGGCAGATGTAATAAACATCTCTCCAGAAACAGGGGAAGGGTCCAGCTTGCAGGTATTTGATTTTTAGAATTTTTTAAGGGAGTTAGCTCTCTTAGCCGTAAGGTCCAGTTTCATTACTGATTACTTATTATAGTTGTTTCTCTATTTTGTCCTCTTATGGAATCAGCAGCTGCTATGTGGTGCATGATTCTTCCCTTTGTCCTTCCTATAGAGTTTTGGATTATTTTGTCCTTTCAGTGGACTAAGATAGTTACCATATTACTATAGTAGATTAAGTTGAAAGTATTTTTCTTGGTCTGTTCAAGTCATAGAGAACACTCATACTTGCAGCTTGGTGATTATGTCATACAGATATTTCACAGAAGCCAATAGTTACTATTCTTGGTTGCCATAGATAGTTTGTCAATCACTAAGTTTTAAGTAGTAGTTTGCCTTCTGGTATGTAGGTGCCGTGTACTAACATGTTTATTATCTTCCTTAAGCTACACGATATTTCCACCTGAAAAAGCTACTGTGTACAGTGAATCCTTATATCCAGTTCCTACTAGCATGTTGCCTTGTGATTTCTGCTGAACTCTGACTGGATGTTTCCATTCTTGTCAGTCAAATAAAGCAGTGAAAACTAGCAAAGAGCCTGCGAAGGAGGCTCCAAAGGAACCAATATTTACCTGTCCGGTGTGTTGGAACAAGCTGGAGGAGCCCGCCACAACAATGTGCGGCCATATCTTTTGCACGAGCTGCATCAAGCAAACCATCCAGGTCCAGAAGAAATGCCCTACTTGCCGGAAGCACTTGAAGATGAACAATTTCCATCGGATTTACCTTCCTAACACTGCTAGTTAAGGTGAGCTCCTTCAAATTCTGTCAACCTCATTCTGTTGAGCTTCAGTTTTATCAAATACAGGTTCCTGACTTCCTGTGATGCATCAAAGGAACTTCTAGCAACATCTGACTTGAAAATTGCATTGTCAGGGTCAGAAGTCCTCTCTGGGAGAACCATGGATATTTTACCGAGGAACGTTGTTGTACCATCATCACGTAGCTGAATGTTTGGAAATGGATCAGTAGGAGTTCATCATCCTGATGAAATGTATGGATAGCCTCCCGCCTGAAATGGCTCAACAAATGTGTTTATAGTATTGTTTGCGCAACTAAAAGTTGCTACTATTAGCCGTGTAGCATTTATTAAGCTCTGGTTACATTTCGCCTGAAGGCAGTAATAAGTAATAACACAATACTTGATTTGGTGGCATGGTATCTTTGCACGTGGCTAGCAATTAGGTAGAACATGGCACGATGGCGGAGATGGCCAACTGAAGACAGCAGCACATGCATATATCAGGCACAAGTTCATAGAACAACTGAAGACAGCAGCACATGCATATATCAGGCACAAGTTCATCAGAATAATCTACGTTGTATACGATGCGGACAGTGGCTTTTCATCACCTTGAAGAAGACGTTCAGATCAGCCTGTCGACTCCACCCTGCTGTGAATAGAGCACCGCAGGAAACGTCTGGCCGAGGGGGGGGGGGGGGGGGGGGGGGGGGGGGGGGGGGGGGGGGGGGGCAGCGGGCGCAGTCTTTCCTCGGTAAGTTTCCTGGACTTAATGTTGTTTTACGTCAAGCTAAGAGAGGGGGGGGGGGGGGGCCTCGTCATAATTTTATCCTACGGCCCTCTCCTGTTCGTCCCGGCTCTGCATTTAACCAAACTGTAACACAGATCAATGGTCAGTAGCCGTCAGATGGCAACCGGCGAGGAGGAACTCCACGGCGTTCTGATCGTAGGCGGCGGGATCTGCGGCCTCGCAACTGCACTTGCACTTCACATGTATGATCCTACCTATACGCAGTGCGTTTAAGAACATTTTGCTTAGTCAATGCAGAAACGGTATAAACTCCCTCGTTCTTGAGAAGGCCGGGAGCTTGAGGGCAACAGGGGCAGGCATCAGCATACAAGTCAACGGATGGCGCGCGCTGGACCAATGAAGGTTGGCGACGAGCTGTGGAAACTGGCCGTGCCTCTTACCGGGTACGTCCTTCCGAGTTCCGACCGTCACTGCTTTGCCTCTCACTCTCCTGTTCTGAACTTTAGAGCAGTCACCCTATATTCCTCTGTGTTACCATGTTGATAACTCTGGTCTTTACAGCATGTAGAATGGAGAAGAGGGCCATTCATGGTGGTAACATTTTCCAAGTATCGTACAAGTGAGTTCAGTCCACATAGCACTGCTTTGATTAACTATCACTACTGCATAAGTACCACTGAAATTCTTTATAATAAACTAAGCTGAAAATCTGATCCACATTGTAACCTCACCCGAATGGAGCTAATGCTGCAAGGAAGAATTGACGTTGCAAATCCACAAAACAGAGCAAACTATTTCTTAAAGGTTTCTCTCCCTTGGACAGCAGGACTGAATGCCGGTGTGTGAAAAGAAGCGACCTCGTCGAGACGCTGGCCAAACAGTTACCAGGAGGATCTATCCGCTTCGGATGCCAGGTCGAAGAAATTTCTCTCGACGCCGTCACCGCCGTCCAACCGTCTCAACCAGCGATGGCTCTACCATCAGAGCAAAGGTCCGTACTGTTGCCATTTTCCCTCGAACAACAAGATAGATCAAACAAATTATCGCATCATTTGAGTTTTGATATCAACAGGTGGTGATCGGTTGTGACGGGTCGAACTCAGTGGTGGCCAAGTTCTTGGGCCTGAAGCCGGTGAGGTTCTTGCCTATGTGGGCGGCGCGGGCTTGACCACCATTCCAGAAGGCCACAGCTTCGGGAACCGCTTCCTGCAGCGGTTCGGAGACGACGTAAGCTTCCGGCTCGTGCCCGTGGACGATAAAACCGTCTACTTCTCTGCAATCCAGTTCCGACCACCACCTAAAGGTAGTAGTACGAGAAGTTGTCAGAAACTAAAATGGCCATTCAAACAACAGCTACTTACCAGTGTCTTTTTTTGGGGTGGATTTCAGAATGCAGCAACAGCAGGGACCCGGCGCTCATCCGGCAGGTGACCTGCAGGCAATGCAGGGGTACTGAGGACATCGTCGCGGTTGTGCGACGCTGCGACACCACTCGCTAAGCTGACGCAGCTCTGCTACCGGGCACTGTGGCACATGGTCTTCCAGCAGTTCCAGGAGGGGCGCGGTGACTGTCGCCGGCGACGCCTTGCACGCCATGGGGCCTTTCATTGGACAGGGCGGTTCTTGCAGCCTTGAGGACGCGGTTGTGGTCGCCGGTGCTTGGCGACCCAGGAGGCGCTCTCCGCGGATGGAGATGACCGGAAATTGGCCAAGAGCAACGAAGAAGCGCTCGTGTCGTACGTGAAGGAGAGGAGGGGAAGGATCCTGAGGCTGTCGCTGCAGGCTTTCCTCAACGGGCAACTTATTGCCGCGTCTTCGGAGCTCAAGAAATTATTGATCAGAGCGGCCATGGCGGTTTTCTTCGGAGGAAATTCGTACAGGCACACAGACTACGACTGCGGTTCGCTGTAGTACGCACGCTTATTACTTAATTATGCACCAGACTATGCCGAATTTGTTTGCTGATACATCAATATCTCTTTGAAAATTATCACGCACAGATAAAAAAGACTCATTTCTGGGGGGGGGGGGGGGGGGGGGGGGGGGGGGAGTTTTCCCCACCGTGTGTTATAAAACTCGAAAACGGCCTCAAAAGGCAGGGTTCAACATACAAAGTGGCAGCAGAGGTAAAGGGGGGTGGAGAAGAAGAAAAAAACAGCAGGTTACATCAACAATGCATAATTAGGCCACGCAGGACCTCAACAGGTGGTCGATCTTGGGGGGCAAAGCCGGTGTGACCAGAGGGTGATGCCATCCGCCGCCCTCCGCAGCACATCAGCAGCCGAGGCAGTCGTAGCCTTAAACACACAGTCGTTTCTGGCCTTCCATAACTGCCATAAGATAGCGGCCAGACAGAACCTCCAAGCGTCGACGCTGATATCCATTGGGGTAGGAATATCCAGATAGTGCAGCTAGTCGCCGCGTCGCATCCAAGGCGCTGCCAAGTCTTGACGGCGCGCGCACACTCGAAGAAAATGTGCCGGGTGGGCTCGATGTCCCCGCAGGAGACGCAGTCAGGCGAAGGAGCACACCCTTGAAGTGGAGGTTGCTACGGGAGCTAAGGGCATCTCTAACCGATGTACTCTTTTACTCCTCTAACCGCACCTAACCGAAGTCCAAAACACGTTAGAGGAGTAAATTTTTTACTCATCGGTGCCGCCGACTCTATATTTACTCATCGGCCGCACCGATGAGTAAAAGATTCCCTCCATCTTCTCGCGTTCACACACACTCATCTCCATTCCACCTCGACATCTCCTCCGTCTCCGGCGACCGCCGCCTGCGATTCCTCCCTCCCGCCGGCACCCCAGCTGTCCGCGATGGCCGGATCCTCCCGCCGGCCATCTCCGCCGCCGATCCCGAGCGCTCGCCGGCCCCGTAGCCCCCCGCCGCGAGCTGCAACCTCCTCGACTTCCCGACGCCGTTCCCCTCCATCTCCTCGTCGATTGCCGCCAACAAAACGCCGTCGGCAGCCCCGCCGCTCCGCCGGCACCCTCGACCTGCCAGTGCCGCCGACGCCGGTCCTGGGGGGCGTGGGTGTCGGAGATAACCGACCGCAACACCGGGAAGAAGGTGTGGGTCGGCTCCTTCCAGTCCGCGGAGCAGGCGGCGCGGGCGTACGGTCCGCGGAGTAGGCGGCGCGGGCGTACGACGTCGAGAACGTCCGCCTCCACGGGAGCGAGTGCGGCAAGCTCAACTTCCCCTTGGAGGTGCCGGGGCCGGTGCGGGAGCTCGAGCCGGAGGGGCTCCGCTATGTCTCTGCCCGCGAGCGGCAGGAGGACAGGGAGGCGCGCGAGCACCTCGAGGCAGAGCGCCGCGACGCGGCGATGGCGGCCTTGCTCGCCGGCTACAACCCAGAGCTCGTCGAGGAGGAGCGGAAGGCGCTGGAGGCGTTCGCCGAGGCCAAGCGGAAGGCCGACGCCGCGCGGGGAAGAAAGTGAAGAAGGAGGAGGAGGCGGGGCCGTCGGCAGCTCCGGCGCCGGCCACAGTGAAGGAGGAGGAGGAGGACTGGGAGGACGACTAGGAGGACGTGCCGCCGCCGACGATGCAGGCGGTGATCGAGCTCGACTCCGACTCCTTCGATTGGGACGATGATTAGGGTTAGGTGGTCGAATTCGGCCGAATTTTCTCAAATTCGGCCGACTTTTGGTTGTAAATATGTATAAACTTTGTTAAATATATGTGTTCATTTTAAATTCGGTTGATTTTCGTTGAATTTGGTGGTTTTTGTTTGATTTACTCCTCTAACTATTGGGTTTCGGTTAGGAACGGCAATCGGTTAGCTGCGTATTTTTACTCCTCTAACGAATTTTCGGCAGTTTACTCCTCTAACCGATTGGGGATCGGTTAGAGATGCCCTAAGCCGGTCGGAGTCCGCCAGGAGACAGAAGATCCTGATCTTCGAAGGGAGGCGTAAGGTCCAGCATGTGATGGCCGAGCTGTGCAAGGTGCCGATCCTCGCCGTGGCCGCGTAGGGCGCACTGGAGGAGAAAGGGCGCTGGTTACCCCAAGCCATATGTCGAGCATCGGCCTCACCGTCGAGCACCGAAGAGGAGATAATGTCAAGGACAAGGCTACAAGGGAGACGTTGAGACGTCGCCCATGTCGTGGTTGCAGGAGTATCTTAGCCAATCCTTCCAGGGAGAGTTTCCCGCTGGTGAAGCTTGTGCACAAAGTTCATGAGGAGGATCAAGTTTTGCCGCCGGAGATCCCACATTCCGAATCCGCCGACCTGCTTAGACAACAAAACCTTTTCCCAAGCCATTAGACAACGAGCCCCGGAGCAAGAGTCCTTGCCAGTCCAGAAAAAGGAGCGGCGCCTCCTATCAATCGTCTCAACCACACCACGGGGTAAAAGAATGGAACACATAAAATAAGTAGCAAGATTGTTTAAAACAGCATTGCATAAAGATTATGTGGTTTTGAAGGTCCATCCACCGTATGTTTTGTCAAATATGGCCTCTGAGCGAAACTAATCTCAGTCATGTCCTTTCTCCAAAACTATTTTCAAATTTGTCCCTGACGTCGGCTCCAGAGAGGATGGCACCGACCTTGTACATGTCGGCTCCATCATATTTGGCGTTGATCCCCTATTTTAAAATTTTAAAATCCTTAGAAAAATTATGGGACTTTCTCGACGACGCCGAACTGAACAAGTTCAGCTCCATCCTCTTTGACGCCGAGCTCAAGAGGCTAGATTTGAAAATAGTTTTCGAAAGAGGCCATACATGTGTTTAGTTGATCAGAAGGGCCAGATTTGTCAAAAAATACCTATCCACCTAGTCGTGCTAAAAATAATTATTTTGGTAATTGGTTGTGAGCAATTGATTGTAAAATTTAGAATCCTCATTTGGTTAGCCCGGTCATTATGGTTATGTAGAAATGATAAGATTTTAAGATCACCTCTAATGCATGGTCTGTGGTCTACATTTCATCCTTGAGGACGCGGTGGGTCAAAAACATTACGAAAACATTGCAACATTTTGAAACATCGATGCAAAAAATTTGATTATGCGACAAATCCCCAAATGTTACGGTAAATCAGAATTGAGAAAGTTGCCCAGAAAGACAATAAAACTCCCTCACCCTTTCTTGCTTGCCCCTAACCAGAATAAAAGTCACAACGAAACTTTTATGGGTCGCAGAAAAACGCCTAAAAAGTAAAACACATATGCAGCACGACATACCAACATTTTGAGGACCTCACGAGAACATTTGTAGCAGCTGAACAACATTTTTACAAGAGAGGCTCAAACTTGTCCCAACATCTGCCCTCGTATATTCGCAGCAAAACACGCGCGTGTTTGTAGCGTTTTAAAAACACTCATAAAGGCTCAGAATATTGTTGTTGACGCTAGTTCTGGTCATCATAGACACATTCACCTCAACCTTGTGTCAAAGGACGTCGGGAACCCATGGCCACCGGCGGCCAAGTTTGACTGAATGGCGGGGGTTTCCACGATGTGGGAGCCCAAGACAGCGGTGGTGGGGTCCAGCGTGGGAGCCGGTTTAGTGGCGCCGGCGGTCGAGGTTCACGATAGGGGTGCGAGTGCATAGTCCGCGCCGGCCCGTTGTGGTTGTAGCTGACGAATGCTCTGGTCTGGTCGCGTGGATTTCTCTTTTTTTCTTTATCCTAAATGATATCTTGTCCGGCGTATGCTAGAGTTTTCCATGAAGAAAACAGCATGCTTGGACAATTTAGGGATGAAATCCAGTTTCTGCGCTCCCGTGTGCATATGCAACCGGTATAAAAAAACAACTTGACATGTCAAAAAAATTCTAAATAAAATTTCACAGATACATCTTCACATTATATGTATTTACAAATTCGTTTCATGAAAAGTCAATATTTATTGTTGCATGTGTAAAAAAATGTCTCATGAAAAGTTTTATTTTAGCACCAAATTTCGTAAAACGAGTTTCTGAACACACAGAATGTTAAGATCTACGCGTGAATAATTTTTTGCAATTTTTTAACATTTCAAAAAGTGGTTAAAATACATTCTTAACTAAAGGGGCATATGCACCCAGGAGTTAAAACGCCTCTATCTCGAGAGTGGACAAATAGCCCCTGACCTACTTGGAGCTCTTTTAAAAAATTCAAAAATAATATTTTAAATTTTCCAAAAATCGAGAATTTTTTCCAGATGTAGAGTGTCGAGATCTACAAGCTTGCGAAGTTTTACCTATCTTGGGCTTCACAAATAGACAAATCGGGAAAAAAATTAAATTTTGAAACCGTTCACAACCCAGATTCACCAATTTGTTTTTTTATACAGCCCAAAATACAACGAATGAGTTAAAATTTTGCACGCTTAAAGATCTCGACACTATCTGCGTATGTTTACTTAATTTTTGAAAACTCAATTTCGATTTTTTTCAAAAATACGGGCTCCCTGTGGCTCGGGAGCCGTTTTCAGTTTCCTCTCTGTCTCTTCCGTTTTCATTTTAGTGTGGTACTCCCTCCGTTCCATTTTAGTTGATTTCAAAATGGATGTATCTAGACATATTTTAGTACTAGATACATCTATATTGGAATCAATTAAAATGGAACAGAGGGAGTAGTTGGCTAGAGATTCTTGTGTTTTTTAGACAAGAGATTCTCTTAGTTACGCACCACAGCGAAAGAGCAGGTTCGGCTAGGATAAAAATGGCACCCTTCATATATTCCTTCAAGGTTTTAACGACTTCGGGTACTGCATCGGCCATCGGCAACCTTATCGAAGCTTGGTCCATCCAGAGACAATGGGCTACCTCGTCGGCATGCTCTGGCTTCTCTCCGGCTGCAACACTGGCCTATGTTTTCTCCTCGCCACCGCCGCCTTCCTCTTGGCAACACGCCGGCGCCGTGCAATCAACCTCGTGACCAATTGGTTTGCGCTGCACAGAGCTTCCGGAGTGCGCGGCACCACCAGGCGCGGGTTGTCCATCCAGGTGACAGACCGTGCCGTGGCGCACCGCGCGCTGGTGCAGCACAGCGCCGCGTTCCTCGACCGCCCACCGGCACGGTGCCGAGCACCATCCTCACGCGCAATGTCCAATTCAACATCCTCTCCGCGCCCTACGGCCCGTACTGGCGCGCCGTCCGCCGCAACGTGGCCGCCGGCGTCCTCCACCCCTCCAGCCTTGGCCTGCTTGAAGGCACCCGTGCCCGCGTGCTCGGGGACCTGGTACGTTCCCTCCGGTCAGGCGCCCCCGCCGGAGAGAGCCTCCACTTCGCCGTGTACTCCATCCTCGCCGAGATTTGCTTCGGCTTGGACGTCGTCTCCAAGCTCGGGGAGACACGCCTCCGTGCCATGCACAAGTTCCAGCGTGACATCCTCCTCGCCTAGCCCTCCTTTGGGGTGTTCGTGAGGTACCCGAGGATCGGCAAGCTCCTCTACCCGTCACGGTGGCGCCAGCTTCTCGCACTCCGGCGGCAGCAAGAAGAATTGTTCCTGCCGCTCGTGGCCACGATAAAGAGTAACGGCCGTGACGCCGCCGGCTTCAAGAGTTACGTCGAGTCCCTTCTTGACCTACGAATCCATGAAGATTCTGGCCGGGCCGTCACGGATGGCGAGCTCGTCAGCCTCATCTCGGAGTTCCTCTGCGCCGGAAAAGAGTCCACGGCAGCCGCGCTGGAGTGGACCATGGCCAACCTCGTCAAACGGCCGGACCTGCTTCAAAAGCTCCGTACCCAGGTCAACGCCGTTGTTGCCTGCAGCGAGCGCGTCATTGAAGAGGCGGAGCTGTCGCGCTTTGCATACCTCAGGGCCGTTGTGCTCGAGAGCCTGCGGCGCCACCCGCCAATGCCGTTCGTGCTGCGCCACGTAAAGGGTAACGAGGCCGCCAAGGCGCTGGGCTTATTGCCATGCGACGTGCCGGACGGCGGCGCGACGGTGAATTTTCTCGTGGGGAAGGTCGGCCGTGACGGCGCGGCGTGGTCAGATCCGATGGAGTTCACGCCGGAGCGGTTCATGCCGGGCGAGGGCGCCGCCCTGACCTGCACGAGGGAGCTGAAGATGATGCCGTTCGGCGTCGGGAGGCGCTCGTGCCCGGGGCTCGCGACGGCGATGCTGCACCTGAAGTACTTCGTGGCCAACCTGGTGAGAGAGTTCGAGTGGTGGGAGGCCGGTGGTGACGACGCCGTCGACCTCGCCGAGTTCCGCGGCTTCTTTTTCACCGTCATGAAGCGCCGGCTGCGCGCGCGCCTTGTGCCCTGCAACGCGGAGCCAGATAACTTTTTTTTAAGTCAGCCATGCATGTCATGCGTGTGCTGCTGACATGATCCGCTGTTGAATATGTTGTTCCACAGTCCCGTGTTTCCATGTGCGATCCTGAACTAGTGAGAAGACACTACCACAAAATCTTTTCTTGGGATTCCCTCATGTCATCATGTGTTAGGCAGCAGCATACAATAATCTTTCTTTTTTTGCCTCGGTTGTTTCAGTTTCAAGCAAAAACAATTACAGTACTGGTTTTAAACATGTTTGGTCAGTTCGCTTATACGGATAGATTCCTATGTTTCCACTTTCGTGTGTTCGAAACAGGATTTCAGTGAAATTTGCCTATGTTTCATCGATCCTACATTTTACACTTATAGTCCATTCCTAGCCCAGTAACAAAACATCCTACCTGCAATTTAAACTGGGTCTGAAAGTACACTGCTCAGGATGAAGATGAACTCATCCTCATGGAACTTGCACTTTATCACAACAAGCAAATACACACCTACATAATTTCGCTTTGATTTTCTTACAATACAAAAGCTACAAATTGTTGAGTATATAAAGTGGATTGTCTGGCCCTTTCCATCAGGTCGGTTTTTGGAATTGTGGTCAGCGCATGAAGCTTGAAATGTCATCTATTACAGACTATTGCAAGCACACCCAAACTATTACCCATCATGGGTTTTTACATTCTGAAAAGAGGCATCACATCAAACCCGGGGCACTTCCAATATAAGGTTTTCAAATTTACATTTCCGTCACACAGTCATGGATGTAGGTTAGAGTATGAGATCACCATAGAGATAACCAGAACAAATCTGTTTAGGCCTTTGCTGGCAACTTGTTCATCACAGGGGTGATCTTCTCGTCAGAGATTCCCCTTTGCGGGTCAACCTTGTAGGTTTCGTAGAAATCCAATATTTCCATTGAAATATTCTTCACCTGAGTATCGCAAATGAATGTCAATGGATGGATATTATGAGAGAACTTATTAAAGGGAAAAATATCAACAAAATACGCTTACAATATTCATATCAACATGAAGTTCTTCAAACCAGGAAGTTGTATCCTTATCTTTCAGAACACTTGCAATGTATATGCAAGCCAGTGCAATCATATAGGGAGGATGCATGAGAATAAGATCCATTTTGTAAGTATCATTGACAAGGCCCCTGCAAGTAACCATGGCTGATCAGCAATAGATATATGTCAAGTTGAAGATTGAGCATATGATACATCATAAATCAAAAGAGCCCTCTAATAATTGTTTTCCATGTGATCCCAGATACAAGCTATTGCTTTATTGACTGACCGTGCTGTAATACACAAAATGAGAAGGAAAATTCAGCTGAGGTACTTGTATCACGTCCCTATAGTCCTACCAAGGGTACATCAATACAACATGTAAATACATATGTTCTGAGAAATCCTGAACAAGGTTACTAGAAAGGTAGTGTCCTTTCTCTCACGTTAACATATTCATGTAATGAATTGTTGCAAAAAAAAGGTTTAGACTTTAACCACCAAAGGTCACTAGAAGCATACAGAGCTTTTCTTGGGTAGAAAAGTCAAATAGCACCAGCAATTCAATAGGTCACTGTGTGGTGCATTATAATGCCATGGAGTTGCAATTCGATGCTCCATTGTGCTTACCAGGCGAACTGTGTCAGGTCTGTTATGCCAGCATCCTGCAATAAACTGCAAAACAGAACAGCGCTCAATAATAAATACCATTGCAGAATTCAGACTGAAAAGGAGTTGGTTTGAAAGTTACAAGAACAGGAAATAATAGAAGGCCCATCCACTATTTCCAGTAAAAAATGCCATTTGTTACTCAAATGCAATGTCACGGGAAACATAATCATACTGTAGAAGAGGACGATATGGATGGTAAACAACTAAATAATAGTCGAGCGCTTCCAGGAGCTTCATTTCCATTTCAAGAATATCCTTAATTTCAAATCGGTACTTATCATCAGCACCTGCAATACGGGGGAAATAAACTAAACCGTTAGTGCAGCTCTTTCATGTAAACTGTCTATCTGTATGATCATTACTCAAAGACTTACCACACATCTTTTTAATGTAAAAGACGAGAAGCCTTGCTTGCACAGTACTCTCTTCTACCTTTGATGCTAAATATAAACAAGCCGGCGCTACCAAACGAGGATCATACTCAGTCATGCTCTTTCTGTAGAAGATTCAGCATTAGGACAAAATATATATCCGCTTACATAAATACTTAAATTTTGGTTAATAAAAAGTGTACAAAAGGCAGATGATATGAACCTTCACGTCCAACTTTTTCTTATAAAGACATAAAGTATAGACACATGAGTTTGGTCCTCTGGAGTTCAGAACATTAGAAGTTGTAATTCATAGTTATAAGGAAGTTATATTTACCATGGCACAAGTTCTAGGCTTCTAGCTGATGCAGACTATATCTGACTGAAGTAAGTTGAGAACTACCAACATCTAGAATACCATGAGTCCTGATCAAGTGAATGAAGCAAGGTGAAATCTTACAGAGCTCTGACTGAAGGAATGAAGTTACTCAGTGAAACAAGTCAAGAAATAACGATATGTCTTATAGTCACAGTATACTATAGTTCTATCATCCAGTAAGTTGATCATCTTACATCCTAGGGGAACATAGCACCTTTATAACCCAAAAGTACTAGCTTAGTTCTCTTTCTCCAGCTAGTTAAAATGATAGTCAAATTCAGACAAGAAATCAGAGAGCAGAGGGGTGGGGGAATCTTTTTCCGTGATGAATAGAAAGAAACTAGAATAATACCTTGTATAGACACGCCTGAAATAAGTAATGGCAGTAGCTATGACTCTGAAATAACAATGATTTAAGATCATCAGTATCACGAGTTAGTCCCAGAAAAATCGAGAGGAAAATGTACTGCATAACTCAATAACTGGGCAATGGCAACTCTAGTCTTCTAAGAAAAGCCCCAACACACTTGCCATTCATAAACAATACAGACAAAGGGGAACAACACTTAGTCAGTTTGTTCTTCATTCTCTATTAAAGCAGGTAGATCCTAATATAAGTCTTGAAGTTCAAACAAACTATACAGAAATGTAACAAGGAAGATGAAACTTTATGAGGAAAGTATAAATGTGTTTTGGGTGATATTGTACTAAGTGAACAATTTATACACTATGTATAACTCTTGTAGATATGAAAGTAGAGACTTCAGTACAGTAACTGAAAATATTTATTACTCCCTCTGTCCCTTAATATAAGTCGTTTTGGCAAAGTGTTGCTTCAATTTTGTTGACAACTGTAAAACACTATGGAAATATCCCTTGGTTGAGCGTAGAAAAAAAGTATGGTAAGTAAAAAACAGCCTAAAAGCATAACATGAGTTTGTTAGTTCACTACAGTCTAAAGATGTCATGACAGGATCACAGAATTGAAAACAAAAGTGCAGGTCAGGCAAAGGAAACAAGGTCTAACCTTTGTCTAACTTTCACTTGCTGTGCCAACCGCCAGATATCTGAAATCAAAAATGCTTTACTCCATAAGAAAAAAAAATAATGCAAACGCAAATAGCGCAATTCTAAGTGAAAATTTGTGGCATTTGCAAATGGAAGGAAATGTATTATATGACTGGACCTATGCTGATGATATGTAAACAATTGCACAACTTGTGACACCAAAAACTGTCATAAAAGGACAGCACGGACTTGTAGTTCTAAATCAGCAAAGTTAGAAGGAAGACCGTGCGTTCCTTTTCCTCTTGATATTAAGACATGGTGGAGAAATATTTTCCTAGAATACACCATAGATAGGTGTATCATATTTCATAAAAGGCCAAGTGCCGTATAACGCCTTTCGGTAGAACAACGCTAATTCCAGGATTAGCACCCTTGCTACACCACGACGAAAAAGAAAATAACTCATCACTGCCCAACTTCTAGCCACTACGACGAGGAGGTGGGGCACAGGGCATCCGGGCCACGGCGCGACCAACGTAAGGCACCTGCATAGGACAACCATGACACAAGGATAAGGCACCTCCACCCGTGCGCCAAACAGGAGTCGGCAAGTGGACGGCAGGATCCGTCCGAACCAGAGAAGGCATCGTCCAGCGAGCACTGGCGCCCCAGAGGCCCACGCCCTGGGCAGCGGCCACAACGCACAACTCCAACGAATCTTCGGGAACTTCATGGGCAACCTGGACAGTGCTTCCAAGGAAGGGACGACACCGCAGCGCCGCCACTGCCAGGACCCGCAAGCCAGACACTGGCACCAGAGTCGGCAAGTAGACGGCAGGATCTGTCCGGACCAGAGAAGGCGTCGTCTAGCGAGCACCGGCGATGAGGTGCCAGTGCCAGTGCCAAGCCCTGGGCAGCGGCCACAACCCACAACTCCAAAGAATCTTCGGGAACTTCATGGGCAACCTGGACAGCGGCACAGCGCTTCCAAGGACGAAAGACGCCGAGGCGCTGATGACGGACCTAAGATTCCCCTGATTCTAGAAAGGAGGTAGCACAGTACAAAAATATAATTGTTGAGCATTTGCATCGCAGTGGTTTTCTACGGTACAAAGTCGCATCCGAGCATGGCAGGGCACCGTCGTGGCAGACTGGCAGGCAACCAAACTGTGCACAGCTACAGCTAAGAAACTAGACTAATTTGCATTGGGGAATGAAAATACTAGACGAGCAAAGCGACAGGGAGGAGGTGACCTACGGGAGGACATGTGGATCTTGACGAGGCGGAACTCCTCCGTAGTGATGCCCCGCTCGCGGTCCGCCGCCGGCACCACGTCCACCTCCTCCGGGTCCAGCAGCTGCTTCCTGCTCGCGCCGCCGGATCAAGAACGAACACACACGACACGACGCACCAACAATCCGCGCCGTCACAGAAGAAAACGAATCGATCGAGGAGGGGAGCTGGAGCCTTACGAGTGGGACGACGCCCAGAAGTTGGCGGCCATCCTGGGCTGGCGAGACTAGCCGGCCGGAGCGGTGGCCGGTGGGGTCAGCGCGAGGTCAAGTTTGGAGAAGAGGGGGAGCACGGCAGCCGAGCAGCAGCAAGGGGATTGCCACCGCGAGGTGACCGGCACACAGAGGAGCAGGCCGAGCACAGAGATACAGGCCTTAGCTATGGTTATGACAACGTCCCTCTCGTGGTAGCAAAGCCCATGCTTGACGGCCCAAGATGTAGTCAGATAATTAAGTGTGGTTGACAAGTTAACAAAAATTAAAATTTTCCTAAAAAAGATAGTTAGCTAATTTTAGATGGGGTATTTTGATAAAAAAAACTCGCTAAATGAGGTAATATCTGTCACACATGCATAATTATGGGATAAAGAATGAAATACACTATTCAAAAAAGCTCATTATAACTACTCTCACAACTCCACCGATTTTTCCTATGCTAAGGTGTGGAGAAAACTCAAAGGTCAACTTTTACAAATTATTGAACAAACAATTGACCGTTTATTACACAAAGCCACAAAGGGGTATCATTTGTATTCATACTTGGAAACACTTCCAAACAGTGTGTCTTATACTTCACAAATTGTTAGCTCAATTATTAGTCAAAGTACAAGTTTAATTATTGCCGACACCTAACATTTTTAAGGGAGGGAGTATTAACTAAAATTATTCGAATACACATATTTGACAAATTGCCAATAGTTTGCTTCGAAAGGCGAAGAATTGCAATGGTTCATGATCGATGGGAAGAGAGGAAGTCATGCCAGCGACGACGTGCTCCTTTAAAACATGGTCTTTACACCGGTTTGTCCGAACCCGAAGAGTTAAACCATCGACAACATCGGGGTTGTTACAGAGGATGTGTGATTAGATTGTGAGTGCCATAATTTCCAAACTGATCATGAGGACCGAGATTAGAACCAATCGGGTTGCAATCTATAGGCGATGCCAAACAGCGAGAGTTGATGGTTAGGTGAAGAATAGGTGCATTAGCAGCCACAACGCATATAAACATCGGAGGATTGTTTTCTTGAACAAGTTGGCTCTGTGTTTAGGCGATCGAGGATCAGTAGCCATCCAAAGATCTTGACCTTCTGAGGGATAAAAGAGTTCCAAATCATATCCATCAGGTTGTCGGCCTATCCATCATGCGAGGACAGAGCGGCATAGGCACCACGCGAGGAGAAATGTTTACGGTCGATGAGGGTTGGGTCATCAATCAAGTTGTCGACTACCGCACCCTGCAACAACCAATGAAGTGAAGCGAGCTCATCGGCAACAGCTGAGGTTAGTCTATTAAAAATGCCAATATTGATCCCATCTAAGTAAACGAAGGCATTTTGGTGTAGGTGGTTCGAGTATAAAGCAGGGAAGGTAGTAGCTAGGGTTTCAGGGGAGTAGCCATCGATCCAACCGAAAGTAATTTAAGAACTGATTGGTCTGTCATATTTGTTGTAGTTTTCACTACCAATAAATGCATGAAAATGTCATATGTGAACAAATAATTTATTTTACACAATTGTCCATAGAAGTTCTTTTTTGCATTCATGTGGACTGGTTCTCTCCCATGGCAGTAAAGCCCAAACTTGTTATCTTGCATTTACCAGTACTGAAATCTCAAGCCGAAGACCTCTTCCTTGCCGGTTCGTTACTGCCAAGTGGCGGCACCTGCAGGTTTAGAGGCCGGAGAAGCAGCAGGATGTAGTAGGCGTCAGACCGTTCGCGCCAAAATCAATCATATGGATTCTTCCGTACGTCTATATGCCAGAGGGTCGGAGACCTATACAAGGATCAGTATTGTGCCCATCGCTGTGGACAAGTTGTTAACCATCTTCTTCTTGTTGTCATGTGTTTCTTTGTGATTTTGACCATGGCAAAAGGGGAAGTTTTCAAAAGATGCCAACAAAACCTGTATATAAATAGACTTGCAAGTTTCAGTTTCAGCATGAATCTTCAAGCCCAGGCGCCCAGGCCCAGCTAGCAGTAGAAATTTACTCTAGTTTTGCATCAATCATCCATGTTTAGATGCATGGGTCCCCTGCAAGCTCTCACCTTGCTCCTACTTGCCACACTGGCCAGTTCGGCGCCGTCAGGCTACCGCGTGGTGCTCACCCACGTCGACTCCAAAGGCGGCTTCACCAAGGCCGAGCTCCTACGCCGAGCCGTGCATAGGAGTCGCCTCCGAGCGACGACGATGTTATCATCGTCCAGCTCGGACAACAGCAGCCCCAGGCTTTACTCGGGCCAGGCCGAGTACCTCATGGAGCTCGCCATCGGGACGCCGCCCGTACCGTTCATCGCCCTCGTGGACACCGGCAGCGACCTCACCTGGACGCAGTGCCAGCCGTGCAAGCTCTGCTTCCCGCAGGACACGCCCATCTACGACGCCTCCGCCTCGTCCAGCTTCTCCCCTGTGGGCTGCTCCAGCGCCACGTGCCTGCCCGTATGGAGCCGAAGCAACTGCTCCTCGCTCTGCAGGTACCGCTATGCCTACGGCGACGGCGCCTACTCGGCCGGGATCTTGGGGACGGAGACGATCACATTCGGCTCTGTTGGTTCTAGCTCTAGCGCTCATGGCGTCGCGTTCGGCTGCGGTACCGACAACGGGGGCGCCTCGTACAACTCCACCGGGACGGTCGGCCTCGGCCGCGGGACGCTCTCCCTCGTGGCGCAGCTAGAGGTCGGCAAGTTCTCCTACTGCCTCACCGACTTCTTCAACTATAGCCTACGCAGCCCTTTCTTGTTCGGGTCTCTAGCGGACATTGCCGGCGACGCCGAGCACGGCGTGCAGTCGACGCCGCTGCTGCAGAACCTGCAGAGCCCGTCGCGGTACTACGTCTCCCTCGAGGGGATATCGTTCGGCGACGCTCGCCTGCCGATCCCGAACGACACCTTCGCGCTGCGCGCCGACGGCACCGGGGGCATGATCGTGGATTCCGGCACCATCTTCACGGCGCTCCAGGAAAGCGCTTTCAGGGTTGTCGTCAGCCACGTGGCCGACGTGCTTGGGCAGCCGGTGGTGAACGCCTCCAGCCTTGACGGCCCTTGCTTCCCGGCTCCAGCCGGTGATCATCGGCCCATGCCGGACATGGTGCTGCACTTCGCCGGCGGCGCGGACATGAGGCTGCACAGGGACAACTACATGTTCTTCAACCAGGAGGACTCGTCGTTTTGCTTAACCATTGGTGGAACAACGGGGACTTCGGTACTTGGAAATTTCCAGCAGCAGAATATACAGATGTTGTTCGACATCACCGTCGGGCAATTGTCGTTCCTGTACACCGATTGTAGCAAGCTCTGAAGTCTGAAGCACGTAGTGGAAGCCTACCTTGGTAGACCATTTGAATTCCTTGTTCCTGCTTTACGAAGCCCTGAATCCAGAAACAGGGCCGTACCCTGCTGTCCTACACCTCGATCCAGGCCATCTTGAATTCTTGATCTAGTCGAGCTTGAACATCCCCGGCGGCTGACTGACGCTTCAGTACTTCACATGAGAAGAGATAAAAGCTCTCTTCTGAGCTCGACTAATCCCAGTTGCTTTCGAGAAAAGAAGTGTTCCATTTCAGCGTTGGTTGTTTCTCTGCGTGGAGAAGGATAGGCCTCTGAATTGGTATTGTCGGCTGATTATCCTATACTCCGGTTATCTGAGTTAATACAGACATAATACCACCTGTGAAACTAGCTACTTGTATGGTCGAACAAAAGTGCCAACTCCTCTCTACATCCTTTAGGCTCGTCGTTTATTACTAGTACGTAATTCTTTTTGCTCATCAATAACATGATATCCAAGCATTACAACTTAGAAACATTGACATCCGTTAATCCATATGCATGGAGAGGTTCCAAAACAGGAAACGAAAGTATTCAACGATGTTGGCAACAGAAAGAAAAGGCTAGTAGCTTTGAGCGATGGGCTGTGGAGCTCTCTGTCTGCATGAGTAGCCAGGATAAGGAGTGCGAATTGTTCAGGATGAGCCCAGTGGACTGGCCTTCGGGGCGCGCTAGGCCCGTATAGGAATTCCGCAAATAAACAAAGAGGCCGAGGAGCGAGCTCGGGAGCTGGGGGTCTACATACACTTTCCGAATCTATATCCGTGAAGAAAGGCCTTTGAAAGAAGATGTTGTGTTCTCTTCTCTTCACTTTATATTTTCATTCACTTCATGTGCATGCATGCATGCATGTGCGTACGCCGACACTGCCGTCCCCTGGACGACTGTTGGCGCATACGTATACGTCTTGTGTACATTTACGGACAAATTAATGAGGTGACAGCATATATACGGACATCTTTTTTGTTTTGTGCACTGATGAGCACGCACATGCATGCAGCCAGCAAGCTCCGGATACACGATCGACACAGGTGCGTACACGTCGCTTTGCAGCGTACGTACGTAGTAGGTATGTCGTCGTTCATTTCTTGATTGATACTACGTACGTACGTACCTGGATCGACAATAATTCCATCGGCGGCCGGGCCGCTGTCATGGAATGAATTAGGAGCGACGTACGTACTGGTTATCAGCATGCATGCAGCGAGCGAGGAATCGTGCCTGCACGTACGTTGACGCCTCAACCACCACTCCACTCCACAGGGGGCACCTGCAGTACTGATCTGATAGTCAGTACTGCTGCATGCTGCCAATCCGATCCAACCTTGGTCTGATCCGCGTGAACAACCCCTAGAAAATGACCTCCTACGTGTGTGTTGCCAAACGATCAAGCACGCACGAGTCTGACCATGCACCTCTTATTAGTACTCCCTCCGTTCCAAATTAGTTGTCTTCCATTGATACATCCGCATGTGGACAAATGGAAGACAACTAATTTACGGAGGGAGTACGTACGTACGTGCAAATATGGCTTAATTGCAGTGTGTGCGCATGTACTCCCTCCATTACAAAATACTAGACAAATACTAGTATATGGAATGTTATATTATGTTCATGATAATAAGAGTTAAGTTACAGAATCTGAACATCAAGCACACGGAAAAAGGAGTCCATGAACTTCACACAAAGATGTATATCCGCCTAGGATGCAGGACATTCGTGTGAAGAAATGATATCCTTGTGGTCAACTTTAAAATATAAAATTAGCAAAACACACAATAGAGACACACACATTTTCTGCTACCCTACAAAGAAGGTCCGACAACATTTTGTTCTTCTTAACTTCACTGTTTGTGGATCTGCTTCGCAATCTTTAATCATACCGCAAGTGATTCAAAAATATTTATTGCTCTAAAATCCCACTCATATGTTAGGTATGGTTATGTTTTCAGATTATGGTTTAATTTTGACTGCATTGTTCTCGAATTTATCAACAAATCAAATCGACTCCGATTAATCTGAAACTTTTACAGTCTGTTAGAAATAGTTATACCTTGCTTGTCTAAATTTTTCAATTGGACCTAGGAAATGTTGATATATTTTCAAGAATAGTTACTTCCTTGATTCATTTCATTTCGCAACTACTTAGTTATGATAGATCTTGGATAAACGTCCACTATAGAAAATATGGTGACAACCAACTGAATAAATTAGAAACCGGATTAGCCACATGAAGTGGCAAGTGCCTGCCGAGAATTCACCAATCCCATGGACAAATTGTCAATTAGAGTTTAACATTGTATTATTTGGTAAATTGTACAAACAAAATTGATGTAACCCTTCCGAATTTTCAAACTCCCCAAAACAAAGAAGAAAAATAAAAAAATTCCACAAAAGAACGCTCCTCCCACCGCTGAAACAAGTTCCTATGGTAGACTATGATAGACAGGGGTGCCCTTCCTGTTGTAGCAGCAATATTCATACCCAGATTGAAGTCGTAACTTCAGTACATGTCGCAACAAGAATATACTACTCCCTCCGATCCTAAAAATGTGGCCTAACTTTACTGTGATTTGTACGTAACCAGTTCATTATTCACGTCAGGTTTAACGGATCGGAGGGAGCACCATCATTGAACAAACCTTGGTCTGATCCGCGTGAACAACCCCTAGAAAATGACCTCTTGAAGCTAGCTAGCTACTCCTAATTACTAATTAGTCGCTTAAAAGCTAAACATAATTAGCAAGATTGATTGCTGGACACGACAATGGCCAAACACATGTGGTACCAGTACGTACGTACTGCCTCCACACTGCAGCAAAAAGAAGGTATCATTTAGTGAAATGGAGATTGGTTTGTAAACCCGAGAAAAAGGGTGGCTTGGGAGTGAGGGATTTAGCTAAATTTAATGTTAGTCTGATGTGTAAGTGGTGGTGGCGTTTAGAAGCTGAAGATGGGCCTTGGCAACAGTTCGTAAGAGCCAAATACCTGGGTGAAAATGGGATCACGAATATTAAGCACATGGCGATGGATTCGGCTTGCTGGACAGATATGCTTCGGATCAGGGGAATTTATTTGAAAGGGAGGTTGATGTCAGTGGGCAATGGCAAGAGGATAGATTTCTGGGGTGATGCTTGGCATGGGTCTACGCCGTTCAAAGAAAAATTTCCAGACTTGTTTGAGATTTGCAATGAACAAGAAATTTCTGTCGCAGAGTTAGCTGCTAGAAGGTGGAACTTGACTTTTCAAAGATGGCTAAATGCTGAGATGCAGAACGATATGAGGAAAATACACAACTTGGTATTTGGGATGGCGCTGAATGACAACATTGATAGACCCAAGTGGAAATGGACGAAAAGTGGCAAGTTTACAGTAAAATCGATGCATGAAAATCTAACAAGCAATGGAATTGACAGGTCATTTCGTCACCTGTGGAAATCGAAGGTTCCTTTTAAAATCCAAATTTGGCTCTGGCTTATTTGGCATAACGCAATTCCAACTAAAGATAATATGATCAAGAAGAAATGGGTGGGTAGTTCTAAATGTCAATTATGTGACGGTGAGGAAACAATTCTACATATGTTCTTTTTGTGATGCGGCAAAATATGTGTGGAGCGTGGTCGGTACAGCTATTGGGGCTGGGAACCGACCGGGCTCTTTCCTCTAGTATTTCTGGTGGTTGCCACAACATTTATCGGCAAGCAGAAACGTCCAAATTACTGGCTTAGCTTCTATTTGCTGGGCGATTTGGAAGCTGAGGAACAGAGCTTGCTTTGAGAAGAAGCTTATTACCACCCCCTTTGAGCTAATCAGCTATGCTTGTGCGTTCATGAATTACTGGGTAGGGTTACATCCAGCACAGGAACAAGAGGACATTCGAGCAGGGGCGGCGATCCTGCTGCGGACTGCAGCGGCGGGGGTGGCAGCAACCCCTGCTGATGGACCACTTGTGATGCTTCGACTGGAAGAGGGTGCGGCCTCAAGAAACCTGGACGCAACGACTGAAGGAGAAGTAGATGTTGAGGACGAAATCCTGACGGTGAACAGAGCAGTGGAAGAATCCCAGGAGAATTAGAGAGCTTGGTGTGTCACCTGGAAAGTAGAAGCTTGTTTGAAAAGACTGTTTCACAAGTTCATGTCGTTGTCCTATCCTTGTCTGTTTTTGTGGTTGCGTTGGATAGTCCGTTTGTTTTTTCCGTTTCCTGGACTCAATAGTCTAGTTTCTCCAGTAGTTTTACTTTTATCCAGTTCTTTGCCCCCTTTGTGGGTATGTTGGCTTGTAAACCTTAACAGCAAAAACCAGTTGGTTTTGCTGAAGACCTCTATCGTTCCGTTATTTTAATAATGGAACCCGATCCCTCTCGGGGGCAGCGAATGTTGTAGATGCGCATGGCTAGCCGAATCATCGTCGATCATTGTGCATGCTTTAGCGTTTCATGAAAGCTGAGATTAAAGGACTAGCAAATGGTGATCGGAGGCTTTGCGGCGATGAGGAACTTGCTTGGAGTTGCAGGAGGCGGAGCAGCGATTTGTTAGTGAGGGCAACATCACAGGTGAAGTTCAAAGTCCTACCTTTCGGGGTGAAAACCCAAGGTCTGGCCTTAATTGGTTGTGCCTGGCAATGGTCTTCCTGAAGACATTGTTTTGAGAGAGGGGACCATCTTCAGGGTGAAAACCCAATGTCTGGGCTTAATTGGTTGTGTCTGGCACTGTTCTTTCTGAATGCGCTGCTTTTGAAGAATTGGACATCAGGTGGTGTCTTGGTGGTGGTTGTGCGGCTGCTGCAAGGACTGTAACTCTATAGCAAGACTTTTCTTTTTATTTCTTCTTCTTATTGTCTTTCGGCTGTGTGCATCCATAATACATTTGGTTATTGCGTTGTTGCATAGGCTGGATGTAATTTGTATCTCCGCGATATTAATATACATTCTTTATCTAAAGAAGTCAGTGAGCTCCTGAAGCTCCTAATTACTAATTAGTCGCTTAAAAGCTAAAATATAATTAGGAAGATTGATTGCAGTGTGTATGTATCAATGTATGTGGCTCCAACAGGACACGACAATGGCCAAACACATGTGCCTCCACACCACTGCACGCTGCGAATACGTTGTAACTGCCAGTACGTATTACTATGTCGAATGTGTAGTGTGTGGTACTGTGAATGGGGATACATATTGCATTGAAGAAGCTGCTGGCCCAAGTCTCCCTCGTCCCTGATCGATGGTCCACCTGCAGGTATGGCTGAACACAGCATAAATTCTGGATGGAGGTTGGAACAGTTCAGTCGTAATATAACTGAAATGCCCCATGCGTGAAGATCACATTAATTCTTCGCACACTGTATATGTAGAGGTAAACCGTCGAACGTGCGGAGATATCTTTGCACCATGCATTAATCACTCTCTTAATTGCACGATTATGCACTTGTTCTCTTAATTAATTTACTCCAAATGGAGTAATATATACAGGCCGGCCCATCTATATTTGTGTGATGTTTCGGGCCACAAGCTGCTAGGCTATAGCGGTCCTCCAAATTAAGGTTCATATCGATCGATCGATCCACCAAACGCGCGGTCCCCTGCGCGCGACATGCTACTACTACGTCGACGTACGTACATTCCGGTGGATCGATCGCGTCGGGACGGGGACTCTCAGGTGCATGCGTACATGCATGTCGATCGACAACTGTAACTCGGAGACGCTGCTCCAAATTAATCCACGCACACATAATCTCACAGGCGATGGAGACGGCCGACCGGTGATCTCGAGTAGTCTCTGTAAGCCGCCCTGGCATGCACGCGTGTTTCTGTTCCCTGTGTACGTAGCTCTTCAGCTGGCGAGTGATTGGGCTTGCAGATTTCTGTTTCGTTGATGATTAACTGTTTGACGTCGTCGTCGTCGAGCTGCACCACTACCCACTAGCACAGCACGTGCTCATGTGACTATACACACATTTTGACATTCATGCAAGTTGTGACCAGCAATTAGCCCGGCCGACACTGTATTCTTCATTGCGTATATATAAGCTTTCTCGCAACTATATATTCTTCTTACGATAAATTGTAGCATGCTGTTAAATGGGTAATATTAGCTTTAACATCATGATTTTATGGCTGTTTGTGGGGGAAAAAATGTTAGATGCATGCTCGGTTAGTTTAGTTCAGTCCTGAAAAATACCAAAAGGTCAGAGATTACTTGCTACTCCCACCGTTCGAAAAAGGATGTCACAAAAATGAACTATAGATAGACCATTTTTGTGACATCCTTTTTCCGAACGGAGGGAGTAGTTCCTAACAAATGCGCTGAAAAGACTTCACGAGACGGCTCTTCCTGGAAAAGAGTTCCACCTTCTCGTTTACCTGGGCACATTTGTGCCCTCCCCTTGTTCAAAAAACCTTCTCGTTTACCGAGGTCCGAGGCTGATTGGCATTCGCACATGCTGTCAACCCACAGATGATCTTCAATCATGTGCGACATTTGCACCAGCCCGCGACATATCCAGGGAGTTGGACAGGAAAAGCAGCCTCTGCAGTCTGCACGCTAGCAGATGTTTTCTACAGAACACCGTGACCACCATCTGCAGCCGCCAAACAGTAATCGGAAAGTAAGCAACAGTTAGTACTTGTTTGATTGCATTTGAAACAACATAGCAGGACCATCTACGAGTACCCGGTCTCACATTCAATTGCACGTGCCAGATGTTAGAGTAGCATATCTCATTTCAGTAATCAGAAATCATCACCTAATATTTTCTCTCTCAACATAATGCGCTATGGGACAAAAGGAGAGTTCATATACTTATGGAATTTTAGTTTTCAAACAATATCTAGAGTGTTCCTGTAATTTCACATATTTTCTTATTCTTCGATACTTGAATATACAAGTCAAAAGCTCTAAATTATCCTTTACTAAATTTAGTTAGATTCATACGGTCATACCATAAAAGCATCTGGCAAGACAATGTACGTCTCCTCACTTTCTATAGTGCTATTAGGAGAGTTCGTTCCAAGCTGACGACAAGTACTAGTGCCAGCGGGAAAAAAGACGTTGCCCAGCTCGGAGAACAAGCAAAACAGTTGATCTCCCGCTCAAGGTGCACACTGATCATCAGGGCTCCGCGGCGGACATTCCTTTATCCTACGAGGCGGAATTTGCTGCAGAAGTTGGTATGACACTTTCTCAATTGCAAAGCGGCGGAGATTTTCCCGTTTCGGATCAGATCGTATGGAAATGGGAATACGGAAAGTCTTTGTTGCCACCTGATCAGATTGATGATCTACCAACACAAATGCGGAAACTGCATAGGTGGTACATGGAAGTCACAAAGTTAGAGCGACAAATGCCCATTGTGAAAGTTACAAAAGAACATTTCGCAGGTGCAGATGAGATATAAATTTATCTTGAAAAACTCTATCAGTTATACAAGATTGACGCCCTCGACTTGGCTATCGTCAGTATCTATTGTCTGTAAGTGGTTCAATTCATCTATTTCTAAAATAAAGTCTCTAGCTCACCTCGGTCATTGCCTATAGTAATTATGCTCACTATTTATGCAGAATGAAGAGTGATGAATGTGACACAAAAGGAATCTTTGACACTGGGTTCATTGACCCAAAACGAATTAACGAGGAGTTGCTACGGAAATTCCCCAAGGAAACGGAGACCAACTTGCTAAGCTTCATGCTTAAGCAAAATTATAAAAAGAAGTTACTGTTTCCTTACAACTTCGAGTAAGAGTGTTACTATCTTGTACACATTAATTTTTGCTTACTCGATGTTAAGTGTAACTGATGAGTTACTGACATATATAAACGTGCGCAGCTTACATTATATTCTGCTAATCATTGAAATTGATCGAGAAACTGTTGACATCTTAGACTCATTGGTGTATCCCGAAGAGAAGTACCTAAACCTTTTAGATGCGCTCCAAAGGTATTTTCAATCATTATCGCACTATATCGGTATTTTTTGTTTATTTCCTGAGATATCTAGTAACTAATAACTCATTTATTCTTTTTTTGCTGAGAAGGGTTTAGAAAATTTTCAGAACGAAGATAAAAGGTCTTAAAGAGGAGCTTACTTTTAAGCAATTGCAATGCGAGAGGCAGCCCTCGGGGAGCAATTTGTGTGCATACTTCGTTTGCGAGTGGATTCGCATGGAAGTCAGTGAGCGGAACAGTAAGACATGGATAGAAGTACGTGAACAAATATATTCATAATTCTTTTTTATTACCATCAGTTGTGTTGAGTGTCATTCATAATTTTTGTTACGATGATTGATATTCATATTGATCTCCTTCTTTTATAGTGTAATGAAAAGCAGAGGAGACTGCAATACAGGGAGCGCTTTCTATGAATTGCAGAGGAAATTGCGAGATTTTTGAATAACTAGGTCATATAAGCAAAGGGAAAATACGATGGCACTATCTAGTCCCGATTATGATCTCCATGTAAATATAAATAGACGGGCTCTAGTCTCGGTTATGATCTCCATGTAATTGAATATACGGGCTCTAGTCCCGTTATGATCTCTATGTAATCAAATATATTTTTATTAGATAAATATATTTTTGTGAACATTTTGATATGCTATATATATTTTTCTGATTTGTATGTAATTAACCATATTTTTTGTAATATTGATCACAATTTTAAATATTCAATATAGCGGGGTAACAAAAAATTTAGAGACTGCCACGTGGGAGCATCTCTAGTCCAGGGTCGTGTTATGATCCGGGACTAGAGCTCCTCGACCACGCGCGACCAGGGCGCCCACGTGCGGACCCCTTTTGTTCTGGGTCGTAACCCAGCCGGGACTAGAGGAGGGAGCCTCTAGTCCCGATCGTCAGTCCCGGGTGGGCACCCGGGACTAGAGGCCCTCACCAGCCCGGACTAGAGGCTATGTTTCTACTAGTGTGGAGCCAAGCGAGTCGAAAGATAGCCTGTCGAGAAGAAAAAGAGCATGCCATCACCTACACCGTACGTGCGCCTAATATGTTTTGTACGTATGTACGCACAATCTCACAGGAGTGCTTCCATCGAAAACTACTGAATTCTGTGTCGATCGACTGTTTGAGTTGAGTGCGAGCTAAGAGACCATGCATGATCTGTAGCAGCCCAAGCTGTATCACAGGGAGTCGTCCTTTGGGAAAATACTGGATTTTGGGTCGACTGTGTTTGAGTTAAACGCGAGGAAGGAGACGATGATCTGTACGCACAGTTGTAGGGAAGTAGCCCGAGCAGCATCCATGTACGCGTTGATCCGAGGAACAGTGCCCAGGCTGACCTGCTCCATCGGCATCCCGCCGCGCGAGCCCATGCTCGACTGCATTTAGAGCATCTCCACTCGCGGCGCCCAAACGCTTTTAAGGCGTGCCGGACACAAAATCGTCCCCTCTCGTGGCGCTCAAACGCAAATTTGGTCCGGCGCGGACCAGTTTTGTGTCCGGCACGCCCAGCCCACGCCCTCAACTTGGGGAGGCTTGGTGCGGCCCCGGACGGAAGGAAACGCGACGCCACGTCGGCCTCCAACGCGCGGGCCACGCCTGGCAGTGAGACGGCGATCGCAATAAGTGCCGGCTTCCCCCAATTCGTCCACAGAAATGGCATTTCCTCCGCCATCTCTCCGCTAAAAGAAAAACCCTCGCGCCGCGCCGGCTCCATGGCGCCGCCGGCACCCAAGGGGAAGGCAGCGAAGGGGACGAAGGCGGCGGGGAAGACGCTAGGCGTCAAGCGCAAGGCCCCCCCCGCCCAGGGAGAAGCCGGAGGAGATGAGGCGGGAGGATTGGGACCTCGACGTACTCCGGCGCCGATTGGGCACGCAGAGCCGTGCCGGGCGCCACGTGAAGCAGAATGAGAGGAAACGGCTCGGCACGGCGGCAACCACGGAGCCGAGACCGGCCACGGCGCGGACGGCCAGGTCGACGATGACCCCGACATGATCGCCGATGACCCCGACATGACTCAGCCCGACTATAGCTACGTGCCCCAGCCCGGTGACAACATCTAGATCGGCGACGACGACGGCGGCGGCGACAAGCAGACGCCGGGCAATCCCGGCGTATTTTGGCGACATATTTTGGCGTAGTGTATTTTGGCGGCACATTCGAATTTACAAAACCTTGTTCGGAAAAAAAACCTTTGGGCTGGGCGATTTGAGCGCCGCGAATGGGAAGCGAGGGCACCCAAATGCGTCAAATAGTCCGGACGGCGCCCAAACGGCCTGTCCAGAAGGCGTTTGGGCGGCCGTTTGGACGCCACGAGTGGAGATGCTTTTAGAGGTACGGGGCCGGGATGAGCAGAGACGATGGAGACGGCCGGCCGGTGATCTCGAGTAGTCTCTGTAAGCCGCCCTGGCATGCGTGTTTCTGTTCCCTGTGTAGCTCTTCTGGCGATCCAAGTGGCGAGTGATTGGGCTTGCAGATTTCTGTTTCGTTCATGATTGGCCTTGGATTGGGTGTTAAGGATGTGTCTTCTCTGATGATTAATCGTCGTCGTCGAGCTGCACCACTACCCACTAGCACAGCACGTGCTCATGTGACTGAGCTAAGCTAGCAACTATACACACATTTTGACATTCACGCATGCTCTGCAAGTTGTGACCAGCAATTAGCCCGACCCTGTATTCATTGCGTATGAGCTTTCTCGCAACTATTCTTCTTACGATAAATTGTAGCATGCTGTTAAATGGGTAATATTAGCTTTAACATCATGATCTTATGGCTGTTTGTGGGGGAAAAAATGTTAGATGCTCGGTTAGTTCAGTTCTGAAGACAGTTTTATGAAGTGTTGGGTTCTGAAGATGGTTGTGGGCTCTAATATTACACCTACATTAAATATTACATAGAGAAATAAATAAATCTAAATTAATATATATATATATATATATATATATATATATATGAGCAACTGGACCATGTGTGGCGTTGCACTACAGGAAAGTCACAAGACGTCGACGGCCTGATTATACGCCGATGGCCAAATGTCGGGGCCGTCGGCGTATAAGGCGAGATCGGGGAGCCACGAACGCGGCCGTCGGCGTAGCCTGACATAGGCCGACGGCGTACAATAATGGGCCGTCGGCGTATAACGCCATCCTTGACGGTGCTCACACGGGAGGCCTTTTGCTGCCCTGAGACGCCGACGGTACCGTCGGCGTATAAAAGGCCGTCGGCGTATAATTGTTTTTTCCAACTAATTATAAATTAATTTAGATTTATTTATTTCTCTATGTAATATTTAATGTAGGTATAATTTATATATAAATTGGATCTATAATATTTAATGTAGGTATAATTTATATATATATATTGGATCTAGCATTTCCCTCCCAATTACGGTATCCCACCCGCATAAAATAACGGTTTGAGTCTTTCGGAACCCGACCCTACAACATATACATGTAAAATAAATAAAAACAACACATGTAATAAACACCTACAACATAAATATTAAATATATGGCTCAATTTATCCTGCCCCGTGGTGTGACCGGCTTCACGAGCATCACTGTTTCCTTAGCGAGTTTTTGGGCATATAGTTGAAAACTCCCACATCGAGCGAACGGGGGGTATCTTCGCAAGAATTGGGATATATGTGTGTTTTTATTTCAACTATGGCCTAACCTAACACAACCAAGCAAAAAAAGTCTACTGGCCTACCCCCTTTCGACGCACGTTTATGGGGGTAGACGAAAACGTTAGGGTTTTCCAGCGGATTCAGGGTTTCGCCGAAGCGGGGCCCCGGAGCGTCGGAACCCCACCCAAACCTAGGTTGTGCCATACCATATATATACAAGTGTGTTGTGTGTTGTAAATTTCTGGTATCCTACTCTGGGGTGTGACCGGGTTCACCGGCTTCACTTTCTCTCTAGTGAGTTCCTGCACTTAGAGGTGAAAACTCCCATTTCGGGCGAACCGGAAGGAATCTTGTGTTGATTTGGGGTAGACTTTGGGTTCTCATGTTCTTATGGCCTAACCTAATACAACCAAGTAAAAAAGTCCACTGGCCTACCCCCTTTCGTTGCAAGATGCGTAAACGTCAGGGAAAGGATGAGATGACTAAACACCTCTGGTCTCATGGGTATATGCCGAACTTCGTCACGACAGTCGACTTTGATGACTACGAACGCGAGAATGGTAGGGTGATGCGGCAGCGGATCAATGGCAATGAAGATGATGGGATTAGAAACTGGCTAGATGATCTCCGTGATGGCGACGTGCCAGATTCGCCACCCTCACAGGAGGAACCGCCAGAACCGGAGGAGCCTCCAGAACCGGAGGAACCGCGTGAACCAGAGGACCCGGAGCCAACCGCGAAGGCCTTCTTTGATATGATGGCCTCGGCTCAGAGGCCTCTGTTCGAGGGTGCAAAAATTTCTCAGCTCGATGCCATCTCGCAAGCACTAGCCATAAAGCTCGAGTACGGCAACACCCGTTCATGCTTTGAAGCGCATCTGCAAACATATGGTAACATGTTGCCCGAAGGGCATTGTCTGCCTAAAAGCATGTACGAAACGAAGAAAATCCTGCGAGATCTCAGCATGGATTATAAAAAGATAGATTGTTGTCCAAAAGGATGCCTTTTGTTTTGGAAACAGTTTGCGGATGACAAGTACTGTAGCCTGTGTGGGGCCTCTAGGTATCATGAGGTAAACGAAGCCGATGGTCAGAAGACGCAGACAAAAGTCGCCATTAAGATTCTTCGTTACCTCCCATTCATAAACAGAATCAAGCGGCTTTACATGAACAAAGAGTCTGCCACACAGATGCAGTGGCACAAGACGGGGAAGAGATACAAGGATGAGCACGACGGGTAAAGATGGGACATCCATCTGATGGTACGGCATGGAAGAACTTTGATATGAAACACCCCGATGAGGCAGCAGAGGCTCGAAACGTCAGAATCGCGATAGCAACCGATGGATTCAATCCATATGGTATGTCGACTGCCTCGTACAGCTGCTGGCCCGTGTTTGTTATTCCGCTCAATCTCCCTCCCGGAGCCCTAATGCAAAAGAAGACCATATTCCTGTCGCTGATCATTCCAGGTCCTGAATACCCGGGGAAGAATTTAAGTGTCTACATGCAGCCGATTGTGGATGATCTGAACCACTCTTGGCACCACGGGACGTTGACATATGATCGTGCATCGAAGACAAACTTCTTGATGAAAGTTTGGTTCCACAATTCCATGCACGACATGCCCGGGTACGCCCTAGTCTGCGGATGGTGTACAGCTGGTAAGTGGCCATGCCCAGTGTGCAGGAACCGACTTGAGTTCATGTGGCTAAGCGCGGGTAAGAAGTATTCCGCGTTTGACACACATCGAAAGTTCCTCAAAAGAGGGCATCGGTTTAGAGAAGACAAAAAGAACTTCAAGAAGGGCAGAGTTGAGCATGAAGAAAAAGAGATACCAACTTTCGATGGTGCAGCTGTTGATGCCGAGCTAAGTGCTCTCGTGCCTGCTGGGGGAAATGGCCCACGATATGTGGGATATGGTGTGACGCACAACTGGACTCACGTGGCAGGCTTGACGCAGCTCGAATATTACAAGGACCTCGAACTTCCCCATAGCATCGATGTGATGCACACCGAAAAGAATGTTGGAGAGTCCCTCTTTCACACAGTCCTGAACATTCCTGAGAAGTCGAAGGATAATGTTAAGGCTAGAGTCGATGTCAAGAAGCTCTGTGATAGGAAGAGATTACACATGAAGCCTCCTGAAGGCCGTCGAAAGAACTGGTTCAAGCCGCATGCCGACTTCTGCCTTAATAGTATGCAAAAGGCTGAGGCATTCTTTTGGCTCAAATTCGTCGTGATGTTCCCTGATGGCTATTGTTCGAATATAAGTAAGGGAGTCAATATAAAATCAGGAAAAGTCACCGGGCTCAAGAGTCACGACTATCATATATGGATTGAGCGGCTGCTGCCGGTGATGGTTCGAGGGTATCTCCCCGACCGTGTCTGGCGAGTGCTCGCGGAGTTGAGCCATTTCTTTCGCACGCTCTGTGCTAAGCAGATATGTCCCCTGATTATTCAGAAGCTGCATGATCTAGTGCCGGAGTTGCTATGCAACTTAGAGACGATATTTCCGCCAGGCTTCTTTACTCCGATGGCACATCTTGTTGTGCATCTCGCGAACGAGGCACTCTTGGGTGGACCGGTGCAGTTTCGTTGGCAGTTTTGTATTGAGAGAGAGTTTAAGTATATTCGAACCAAATGTGGAAACAAAAATAAGATTGAAGCATGCATAGCTGAGGCAACTATCCTCCAGGAGATGACAGACGCCAGGCTAACGTACTATCCCGATGATGTTCCCACTATGCATAACCAGGCCTCTCGGTACAATGTCGACGAGCCCAAGCAAGACCCCAAGCTCGCCCTCTTCCAGTTTCCCGGTGGCAAGGCCGGTGGCGCAAAAAGGTATACCTTGACCAATGAAGAGCTGGAGTGCATAATGCTCTATGTGCTTATGAACATGAAGGAAGTGGTCCGCGACGGGGAGGATGAAGAGGGCAGTTTCCTTAGGTAAAATGGTGAACAAATTACTTTGCAACTACTAACTCGGTTTTGGTCTAATACGTATTTTCTCCTTTTAGCCAATTCAAGGATGAAATGTGGTCGGGAACATCAGAGGACCCGATGAAGCCGAGCTGGACACTCTTTTGAAAGATGGTGCCCCCGGAAAGAAAAAATTCACGGCTTGGTTCAGGGAAAAGGTAATTTCTAACCTGTCCCTTCTACCTTGCAATCCGTGTCTTGTCCCTCCTACTAATGCACAAACAATTTGTACTTGTAGGGAGCTGATCCCAACGTTGTGATGTCGGATGAGTTGAGATGTGTCTCCCAAGGTTGTAACCGTAGAGTCGAGATGTATGAGAAGTATGATGTGAATGGGTACCGCTTCCATACAGAGTTTCACCAGAACAGTCGGCCTAATGCAAAGACTATAAATACCGGGGTCTTCACCAAAGGAGCCGGTGAATTTGATTACTACGGAAGGTTACAGAACGTATACGAGCTGACGTTCAATAACACGAACATAGAACTCAAGCTCGTTGTGTTCAAATGCCACTGGTTCGACCCTGTGGATGGACTTAAAAGTACCCCTTCCATTGGGTTAGTTGAAGTTAAGCCTTCAACCACCTACCATGGATCCGATGTCTTTGTTGTGGCTCACCAAGCTAGGCAAGTTTATTATTTGCCCTACCCATGCAAGAAAGAGGGACTCATTGGCTGGGAAGTCGTGTTCCATGTATCGCCACATGGTAAGCTACCCATGCCCTCGAAGACGATTACAACAACATTGACCCTAAAACATACGAGGGGATTTTCTATCAAGAGGAACAAACCTTTGGGGACTTTGGCATACAAGGTCTTGAGGACCGCGAGGACAATGCACAGACAGGTGGTGACTTAGTGGTGGATGTAAAGGACATAGATATGCTCAACAAGTTACATTGTGATGACGATGATGAGCCTCCACCGTGCGATGAGGTTCCAACTTACACACGTGATAGTGATGTTGATAGTGATGATGAGAACCCAAGACTTAATTATGAGACTGATGATTCGGGTGAGGGTCTTTTATGTCCTTATGCGTAGTATTTACTTTTCAACATGCTTAGTCTTTCAACATGCTTCTTCTTAATTGCATTACATCTTTATTCTTATTTTCTACATTTTATTATGTCTTTATTATGCTTAGTATTTATTTTTCAACATGCTTATTAATTGTTTACCCTTTCTCAATGCAGGTGATTGACCAGATGAGCCAAGGCAAGGAATCATCGGCCTCAGATATCGGTACCTCGAGCTCTCAGGAGATGTAGGATGTGTCCGGTGTGTTTGTATGAATGTTTGGATGAATTCGAACTATGTTTGTGTCATTTAGTTTGTATAATGTTTGTATGAATTCGAATTGTGTTTGAGTCATTTGGAATTTGTATGATGGTTTGGATTATATATGTGATGTTCTGTGATGTTTTAAAATTTGTGCAATTTTAATTGTATTTAAAATGTGCTAGAAACCAGCAAACCAATTTGCAGAAACTAACAAATTATGGTCACCCATACGCATAGGATGCTGCCACGTCGCCCGAAGCGGACCATATGGTCACCCATACGTCGACGGCAATGCCGTCGGCATAAGCGGCCACGTGGCGCTCAGAGGCCGACGGCATTGCTGTCGGCGTATGTTGAGCTAACGGAAACGCGGGGATGCCGTCTTGTGGGGCCCACCAGAGCGTACGCCGACGGCGGCCACAGACGCCGACGGCAGTTTGGATATGCCGACAGTTCGAGACGCCGACGGCGAGACACCAACAGCCGCCGTCGGCGTATCCGTCGGCGTCTTGGTCTCGGCCACCGACACACACCCACAAAACGACGTCCGTACTTTACGCTGCGCGTGCTTTTGTTTGCTTGTCCACCGACTAATATCTACGCACGTACAGTACGTACGAAACAATTAGGCGCTTTGTACATCGCGCGTACGTACGGCGTATAGAGACAGTGTAAATTCTGAATTTCGTATTCACCCTCGCTATAAACAAACCTGGTGTCATCCGAGATGGTCAATCAACCGGCCGCCGGTGCCGGTAGTCTCCTCCGGCCGTACCTATCTAAGTCGGCTTCCTTCTGCTGTAATAAAAGCCCACAGGCCACAAGAAACATCCAAGATATTGATGGACTTTTACGGCGACGACGTTTCCACCGCATATCGACACTATTCCACTGCAGTGCGGGGCCGTACGACCACGATCGAGCGATAAATACCATAGGCCACACTGGTAGTGAAGTGAAGTGAATGGGGAGCACTGCCGACTTGCCGGCCCATCGAATCCCGGTCCTGGCAGCTGCATATATATATGCTGACGCCCACATGTACCATTGACTAGTTTTTTGTTTGTTTGTTTGAGCAAATGTACCGTGACTAGCTGATGAACGGGACTGTCACCGGCTAGGCTGGCTGGCTGGGATTATCGGACCCGGCAAAAGGAGAAGGCAGGCAGGATAAAATGGGCCACCTCGGACAACGGTGTCTTTTTCTTTTCTCCGTTTCCCTTTTCAGTCCATGGACCACGTACCATACTCGCTCTCGGGAAAGGAAATTCTTCCACACGATCGATCCGTCCACAGTGCGGTGGAGCGAACATCTCACGGATTTACGTTCACTCCACAGTGCGGTGCACTGCGCACGAGCTCCATCATCATAAATAGCACGGGATTTGTCCATTGCTACTAGCTAGTTCTCACTATCTAACTTGTCGCCGTCACGGCCGCCAATGACCGCCAGCTCTAGATTACAGTCGCGAAGATCTTTATTTGGTCGCCAATTGCATCTTATAATTCTTATTAATAAAAACACGTAGACACTCACATACGCTCACCTCTATGAGGGTATACATGCACACGCTAACACTATGAGCACCTTTGTAAGACTGAGTCGACGATCAGATCTTTAAATTAACAAATTCCTCACGCTGAAGTATAATTTGTTTTTAATGAGAAATATCAATGTCAACTATAGGATCTTAAATTAAACTGTGGTGGGTCGGGGTACGACTACCCTACTAACCATCCAAGCACATCACAGGTTGGTTCTCATTTTATAAATTTAATTAGTATGATACATATTGTACATATTTACATAAAAGGGAAGATATATTAAAGATAAAGTTTTGTCTTGCTTTGCTTTATGAATAATCAGAGCAATATCATCCTTCTAAAAGCCTTTTTCAGTTCTGCAGATAAAGGTGACACCTATCGTCCAATCCACAATTCTAAAATCCTGACGTTTGCTCAATATAAATTTCCTTTTTATTGACATGTCATATAGACAACGTTTTTGTTATTATAGAGTGTCGGTTTCACTCGACTAGGTTTTGACCCACGGATCCTATATAACGCCCGTTAGCGGCGCGTATCGGTCACGCCGCTAACGGGGACCTTCTGGCGGGCCGGCCCATTTTAGCGGCTTTCCTTTTATTTTATTTTCCGTTTCCTTTTTTCTTTTTTTCTTTTTCTTTTCTGTTTCTGTTTTTCTTTTTCTTTTTTCGTTTTCCTTTCTGTTTCTGTTTTTCTTTTTTCGTTTTCTTTTATGTTTATGTTTATGTTTTTTCGTTTTCTTTTATGTTTTCGTTTTCTTTTTTCTTATTATTTTTCGTTCTTTTATTGTTTTTCTATTACGTTTTTCTTACCATTTTCAAATCTGAACTTTTCTAAAAAATGATCAATTTTAAAATCTGAACCATTTTCACAATTGGTACATTTTCAAATTTGAACCCATTTTAAATTTTAAAACCAATCTCATTTTTGGAACCATTTCAATTTTGGAACCATTTTCAAATTTCAAACCATTTTTAAAAAATTGGAATCATTTTAAATTTTAGAACCATTTTCAAAATTGGAACCGTTTTCAATTTTGGAACCATTTTAAAAAAATTGCAACCATTTTTTAAAAATTGCAACCATTTTCAAATTTGGAACCATTTTAAATTTTGGAACCATTTTCATTTTTGGAACCATTTTCAAAATTGGAACCGTTTTCAATTTTGGAACCATTTTTAATTTTCGAAGCATTCAAAAAAATTGGAACCATTTTCAAATTTGGAACCAATTTCATTTTTGGAACCGTTTTAATTTTGGAACCATTTTCAAAATTGAAACCATTTTCAATTTTGGAACAATTTTTAAATTTAGAACCATTTTCAAATTTCATCACGTGAGAGATGCGGCCAGGCCGAGCCGGCGCCGGCGACGCCGCTACGGAGCTGCGGCGGAGAAGGCGGCCGGCGAGGATGGAATCCCAGGCCGAGACGTCGCCAGCGACGCCGGCGCGGACGCGCGGCGGAGAAGGCGACGTCGAGGATGATATCCCAAGCCGAGGCGACGCCGCTGCGGAGCCGCGGCGGAGAAGGCGGCCGTCGAGGAGAAACTTAACGAGGGGGGTGGGGGTGCTCGTCGGCGACGAGTTTTTGTGGTGGTGGGGGTTAGAGGGATGGCCGGGGGCGGCGACAGACCGGTGGAGGAGGGGATTCGAGCAGGGCGGGGCGGCGGAGGCAGGCGGTTCGGCCGGCGACGACGGCGGAGTGCACTGTTCATCTTCTTCCCCAAATCCATGTCGTTTTGTTGTCGGAAGGGCACGTGCGGGGCTATCCGAAATCAAGCGACGGCTCGCGCGTCGCAAGATAGCCTAGCCCTCCCATCGCATATCTAGTAGAGATGCACCGCCAACGCTTGCACCACTGACCAACACGCACACCACCGCGATTTTCTCGTGCCGGTGCCCATGCACATGCACGTATATTATCCGCCCCCAGATCGATCACGGAATGGGACAGGATCAGAACCAAGCAGTCGGCCGGGGTCAATCGATCATATGTGTGCAGTGACACAATTGTACCGTAAGCTTCAAAATGGAAAACTACCCAACTGCATGCCGCAGTGCCACAGTGTGCAGCGCACAATATGGAAAACGACCGCACACTTGCCGTGGGTACCGGTACGTACAAAAACGCATATGGCGTGGTACCTAACAGAGCCCAAGTTGGATTACCTAGATATTGACTCGTCCACTTTCAGAACGAACTCACCACATGAGCAAATTTTCACATGAGTTACGATAAAATATGACTAATAAAATACAAATTAAACTAGTCATGTGATTTAAAACAGAATACGCAAATAGCAATTTTATATATGTAGATTGCTAAAAATATTGTTTAAAGCATGATCTAAAACATTCAGTATAAGATTATGTACGGGTTGGCGGATGAAAACATATTGCCGAAAAAGAGAAGTGGTCGTCGACGTCCTTGTTGAAGGAGGAGAAGCCATTAGTAGCGTGAGTGTTAGAATACATGTATATCTACAAGTTAGAGATAGACTAGAATTCTAGACCTTCTCATATTCCAAGTTGCTCCCTCTTTGTACCACTATATATATCCCCACGGGGTCAAGCAATACAACAACAAATATTAAGGTTCCAATGCTTTTACAGTGGGGCCACTCCCTAAAAATCTTATTGACTCTCTCCCATATAAAACCACGAGAGAGACATGGTTCTGGAGGTCTAATGTCCCGTCAGGCGGTGCACATCGCAAAGCTGGATGAGAAAACTTGGCTGGTGATGCAGTGCTCGAAAGTCAAGAGGCGGGTGCATGAGTTGTTAACGTTTGTATTGTGTAGAGGTGCACACAGAGGTGAACTGCACATTCAAACTGCGAACCGAACAAACATCCTACTGCGCGTGACAGAAAAATCCAGCCAACTATTGAGCTTCGTCCAGTAATGTGTGGAAAAACTAAATGTCGCATACAAGCCGCGTCGGTGCTACTTCGGTTCATCTCAGTCCCGAAACCCGACGGCTTGCGTCCCATCATGACGAGGCAGGCAGCGAAGGAGAAGGGCAAGTATAGCTCCCATCGAAAACTTGCCTGTGGCAAGATGGTTAGGAGGTTGGTTGTACCCCCAGCCCACCAGAGTTCAAACCCCAGGTTTGACGCTGTCGTTTCTCATTTAGGCGGAATATTCTTCAGTGGGAGGCAACGTTCCCGTCGACAGCGAGGTGCCCGTGGTGACTTCGTCAATCTCAAGACCATCCGCCGGCACAGTCTCTCGGAGGTGCTCATAGGGGTAGGATGTGCGTGTGTGCGTTCATAGGGGTGAGTGTACGTGCGTGTTTATGAGCGTCTGCGTTGTACTGTGATTCGCAAAAAAAGTATAGCTCCCATCTTCTCATGCTCATGTACCAAGTGGAAGAGTCTCTCTTATAAGGTGCAAGCTCTGTGATTTCAAAAATTAGGAAAATAAGAAATGAGCTCGACTAATTATGCTAAAACTTCAATATTTTCCCAGAGGCATACAGCATTTTGACTTTGGTTGCAAAAATTATTTATATACTGGTACTACAGTGGTGTGGCGCCCTGACCTGACTGTTATACAGTGATGCTGTGGGTCACCGGTTAAGCGATACAACCGGAGGTTACGGGTTTACCAATCCCCGGCCAAAACCTTTGGCAGGCGTTGCTCGGAATGGATCATCGGCAACGCAACACCTCGATTGATGCCTTAACACAGGCACAACCCTCAATGCATAATAGAGAGACCAAGACTTGTGGAACAACTGACACATCACAGACTCTACGACACAAATCATTATAGTTTAACTCTTATAATAGAGAAAGATAGCAAATGACAACCAGAGGTCATGGACCCAACATTACAACAAGCGGAAGCGAATTAGGTTGTCTAAACAATAAGATCCAAATTATGGCCTAAGAGGCCTACAAATAAACATCCAGCGCCAGCTGATCCGAGATGTCCCAAGCTGCCACCTGGGAACCCCAGACTACTCGTCGACGTCCACAAAGAACCCACCTTCGAGGTCGGTGAAGTCCTCCTCTGAAACAAACAAACGACGTTGAGTTCGACGAACTCGCAAGATTATATATAGAGCATTAGCTTGATGAGGCTTTCAAGGTTATATGGCTGTTTTGCATAAAGCTGATTTTATTTATGAAAACATAGCTCAAAGGCATCGACTATTCAGAGTATTTTTAAAAAGAGGTAAGAAGTACTCTTTCTTTCATCACCTTTCACCATCAACCACGGTACCAGTTCATCAAAGGCACCTCCCCGAATCACCCTCGAGGAAGCTCACATTGAAATCTTGAAGTGGTACCTCTAGTACCCAGGTTTTAATCATTCCGTTAATGTTATTCTATGATCTTATCGTCCTTTCCCAAGTCATCCGTAACCGTGGACACGGCTTTTCGAAAAGATTTACCCTGCAGGGGTGTACAATGTTTGCCACGCGTACCGTCCGGCCCATTACCTAGCTTTTAGCTCTCTTCCTTGGAGAGCCGGCTGGGTGGGAGCGGTGTCGACTTCTCTCTCGTTAAGGACTTTCCAGGACCATCAATGGCGGCAGGACACGAGATCACAACACCCTGCCCCACGGCCACTCATTTTTCTAACACCACCATACTCAACCCAGTTCAACCACCATCATCACGCACGCGCAATTGGAAGCCCGAACTAGAGGACCCTGGCTAGCCCCGCCCGAGTTATTTAGTCTATGAGGGTTCCTGCACTACGAATGCATAGGCCTCACGCATGGTTGCACGCTCAGTCTTGGTTCGGGAGGTAAAGAACTCGCACCTAGGCGGCGAGAACGAGACAAAGCACCACAACCACAGTGGCCTCTCATCCCCACCTTTAGCATCTTATTACCTGTCACCACAATTCTCCACATCATCTGAACATTTCACACATGTTTCCAACATGAAATATCCATCGGACGGATAACATTTGCCTAAGCATGGCTAAGCATCAACATGACATAGTTTAGTATCTCAGGCCAACCATACAAACCTATGGATAATAGGAGGGAAACAGGTATTGGCATCGGAAACTTAATGCAACTATAGGATACTCTAATCCAATAAAATTGATATTTGAAACCGCATGCAATATTATAGTGGAGAAAATATTTGCGGAAACATAGGATAAGATATGCTCAGAGGGGGGATTACGCTTGTCTTGATCAAGGTGATGGTAGTATGGATATTCGGGATATTGCGGTGTAACCCCGGTTGCTTGATCTATCGAAACATAACAACGGAGAAGCAATCAATCACCACACATGCCTCAACAGATGCAATGCGCAAACACATGATGTCATGACATGTTAAATCCTCGGGAGGGGGATGATTCATCTATTCAATTTAAACGGAGTTCGGACGCGCAAGGGGGCACATCTCGAATATTCCGTGGATTTAGGTAAAGCGGCAATTTACTTGTTGAACAATGTAGTTGAACCCTAGGATGAACTTGCATATTAGATGTCATGCTCAGTGATGAAATGCAGAGTGTTGGTGATTAGATATGCCGGATATTTCTTTTAAAAGTTAGTTCATATTGTTCCGGACATTTTGGTACCTCACACACATTTTTCGGATGCACCGATAAAAGTTATTTCGTTTACAAAACTCTCTTTGAATTACTCCCTGGTTATTATTTAACCCCACATGGAAATAATTCTCTAAGCCAAAAAGAAAGAGAGACAAGAAATTAAAAGAAACTGGTACTGGACGCTCGGAAAAATCCCGGAATTCCGACGCTCTCGGAATACTCCGACGGATTCCGAATTCATTCCGAGATAAGCAGAATCGGTACTGGACTCAATCGGAACGAGGTTGTTAGATACCCGGAATTTTCCGATCGTCCGGAATTCCGGATGTACTCCGAGTTGATTCCGAGCGACGAAGAACACCCGACGAACGGCACAGTCTCGGGCGACGGTGAGCTTCAACGGGAATTCGAGCTATGGGTCGCGAGCGACGAGAAGGAGGGCACGGGGATGCGCGGGAGCTCACCAGGAACTCGTGGGTAGCAACGGCGAGGTCGGAGACGGACCACAGCGGCAGGAATCGTCCGCGGCGCCCGCGGCGGTGGTCGGCAGGAAATCGGATGGCGGCGGCAATTTACGGTCTCCCGGCTCAATTACTCGGGCAGGGGAGTAGTAGGCGAGGCGGCGGAGCTCTTGGTGGTCCTGGCTTGGCTCGGGGAGCGCTCAATCGACGGCGCCGTGCTCAGCCATGGCGGCGCAGTAGTGAGTTCGTGGGGGAGCAAATGGGGAGCGACGGGAGCAGGTGAGGGGATAGGGTACGGGGTAGGAGGAGCAGGTGATGCTCGGGGTGCCCTTCTCCTAGCAGGTTGAGGCAGAGAGGAGGGGCCCTGGAGCGGTGCGACGCACGGGTCGACACGGCGCCATGGAGCCTGAGTAGCTCGTGGCTACAGGAGGAAGGAAGCCATTTTCCGAAAAACCCCCGGCAGAGATTCTTCCATCACGAGCTAGTCCCTTTCTTCCTTTTCTTTTAATTCCAGTAGGTTTAGGTATTTTATTAAGGCACTAAACCATTTGTAAAAATTATGAAATAATTGGTGTAGCCTTTTTATACCATGTGGAAGCTCCACAAAAATTGGTGCCTCCAAATAAAATGTTTTTGACAACATTTATTCATAGTCTTAAAGTAGAGCATTTTTCTCAATTTCCAAATGTTATTACTTTAGAAATTTTGAATCAAGGGCAAAATATTATTTTGAGATCTTGGAACTTCCTTGACAATTATAAGATGTCAAGAAATTTGTTTTGCAACTTGGACTGCCTTCATTGAGTGGAAGTTTTGATTCAAGCAAGTGTAGCGTTTCACTTTTCAATGTTGCCAAACCAACTATGGTGTTGCTTAGCAATTTTAAAGGTATGCCATGATGCATATAGGGAATGCAAAAAGTGAAAATTTGGTCCATAACCTGCATTACCAAAAGTGGGCTGTTACAAGCGGAGACGGTTAAACTGAACTCCCTCATAGAACTCCGTCCTACACTAGTTTACTTTTTTAAACATTTTTCAGTAATTATGGAAATAAGAAATGACCTCTGCTATTTAGGACTAAATTCCAAATGGAAACCGAGCTACTTGTAGCTCGGTTCTCCAAAAAATATTGAACCTGCATTTTTCTGTTTCAAAAAATTAGGGAAATAATCCTACATGTAGATAAAGTCGAGATCTACCACCGTGTAAAATTTTAAGAAAAAATACGTTGTAGTTTTACCTAGGGAAAAAAGATAAATACGCAGAATTGGATTGGTGAACAGTGCATAGTCAGAAAAAAATCCAAATTTTGTCAAATTTATCATTTTTTGTAGCCCAGAATAATTAGAATTTTGCCTCGAAAATTTACACATTGGTAGACACGAGTTTATCTACATCTAGTATTTTTCCCGAATTTTTTGAACACAAAAGTATAGATTCAAATATAACCGAGCAGCATGTAGCTCGGCCTAGAAACCGTCACGCTCCGCTAATAGCAACGCTATAACGTTTAGAGATCTGTGTCACCATATAAATCGGTATACAATATCGTATTAGTACACGCTATAGCGTGATATATCGAGGGAGGATTTGCAGCACCTGGGTGTCCGTGCTCCCGGATTTTGAAAAATTCAAAAATTGTACTTTTTGAGTTTGCAAATTCCACAAAACATTCCGCGGATGTCTACACGTATGTTGTATATCTCAGAGAAGTTTCGGTGAAAAATTCGTTTTATTTTGGGCTATAGGTAAAAAAACAAATTTGTGGCTATATATAGGAATAAAAACTCTCTTACTTTTGAACGAAATTTGTCTTTTTTCTGTAGGAAGAAATACAATATATTTTTTTTATGAAACTTTTAGCGTCTATAGTGGATGTGCATACCTGCTTGTTTTTTTTCCGTTGATTTTTTGGAGACCTAGAAGTACAGTTTTGAATTTTTGAAAAACAACCGAGAGCACTGGTGCTCATGTGCAATATATCACGCTAATAACGTATTTTAAGGCCGACGTTATTTTGTTATAGCGCTCTATTTTTTCCTTGATGTACACACGCTCTGTGCGGGGCTTGACATGGAGGGGCCACCTGTCAGAAAAAAAGCCTTGCTGCCTTTGCTGCGATCGTACCAGAATTTTCCCTAGTCGTCCTAATGTTTGTTTACCCAATCGGAGACCGAGCGAGTGAGAGAGTGAGGCGCAACTCAACTCAGCTCACGGTCGAGCTCGAGTGGCATCCAACCGAAACCAAAAACCACCGCCGCGTGGGCCCACCTCGCGTATCCCTCTTTAAATCCACCTCACTCCCCGCTGCTCCCTCCTCAGCTAGCCCGCCTCTAGCTGCCTCGCATTCGTATACGACGCGACCCGCCAAGCTAGCACGAATCAGATTAGTACCGGAGGCGAGCGAGCAGGAACTGTCACGACAATGCCGACAGACGCGGCAGCGAAGGGGGTGAAGCTGGAGCGGTACGCGAGCGGAGGCGCGCTGCTGCTGCGGCGCGCGGCGAGCGGCAAGTTCGTGGCGGCGTCGTCGTACCTGCTCTTCCGCGCCACCGTGCTCGCCACGCTCGCCCTCGTCTTCCTCTTCGCCTTCCACTACCCGTCCCTCCTCTCCCGCTCCTTCACCCTCGTCTCCTCCCCCTCGCCCGGCGCGTCGTCCAGGCTGCCGCACGCCTCGCACAGGAGCCTGCTCGCGTCGTCGTCGTCCTCGGCGGCGGCCACGTACGGGGCGAGAAGTGGGAGAAGAAGATCCGGCGGAGCTCGAAGCCGCGCCGGGACGGCGGCGTCTCCGTGCTGGTCACGGGCGCCGCGGGCTTCGTCGGCGCGCACTGCTCGCTCGCGCTCAGGGCGCGCGGCGACGGCGTGCTCGGCCTCGACAACTTCAACTCGTACTACGACCCGGCGCTCAAGCGCGGGCGCCAGCGGTTCCTCTCCGACCGCGGCGTCGTCGTCCTCGACGCCGACATCAACGACGCGCTCCTGCTGGAGAAGCTGTTCGAGTCTGTGCCGTTCACGCACGTGCTGCACCTGGCGGCGCAGGCCGGGGTGCGGTATGCCATGGAGGCTCCCCAGACGTACGTGGCCTCCAACGTGGCCGGCCTCGTCAGCGTCTTCGAGGCGGCCGCCAAGCACGCCGACCCGCAGCCGGCGATCGTCTGGGCGTCCTCCTCCTCCGTCTACGGGCTCAACACCCAGGCGCCCTTCTCCGAGGAGCACCGCACCGACCGGCCGGCCTCCCTCTACGCCGCCACCAAGAAGGCCGGCGAGGCCATCGCGCATGCCTACAACCACATCTACGGCCTCTCCATCACGGGCTCCGCTTCTTCACCGTGTACGGGCCCTGGGGCCGCCCCGACATGGCCTACTTCTCCTTCGCCCGCAGCATCGTCGCCGGCGAGCCCATCACGCTCTACGCCGACGCGCGCCGGACTTCACCTACATCGACGACGTCGTCAAGGGCTGCATCGGCGCGCTCGACACCGCCGGCAGGAGCACCGGCTCCGCCAGGTCCGGCAAGAAGAGCGGACCGGCGCCTCTCCGCGTCTACAACCTCGGCAATACCTCCCCGGTACCGGTGACCCGGATGGTCGCCATACTCGAGAAGCTTCTCGGCAAGAAGGCGAACAAGCGCGTCATCGCCATGCCCAGCAACGGCGACGTGCCCTTCACGCACGCCAACGTCACCCACGCGGCGCACGACTTCGGGTACCGGCCCACCACCTCCCTCGACGCCGGCCTCCGGCACTTCGTCGACTGGTTCGTGGAGTACTACAAGCTCGACAGCAAGATCGCCAAAGGAGCCACCCGCGCCGCCGACAAGAAGCCGGCAACGAAGAAGAAGACCGCGGTGGCCATGTCGGCGTCGTCGTGAGTGTGAGCGTGCACCCCGGCCCAGCCAGAGCACCGACGCCACAAAGTGTTTATTCCTTCCCTAGCTAATTCTTGGAGGCATCAACTTGTCTCGTCTGTAACCTTGTAAGTGTTGATCTTAAGGTGTTTAGTTAGACAATAATGGTGGGAAACCAGCAAGGGATAGGATGCAAGTAACTACTATTGGTTGATAAATATGGGGGGTATAGTGAGATCAGAAAAGATCAAAACAGAGGAGAGCCAGGACTGAAGAAAGATGAAGTCACTGGGGGCCTGTTCTCAATCAAATTGTTTCTTCTTTCCACTTATATTTATTGGGGCATAGTGTCACTTCTTGTCTTCTTTTCTTGCTCATGTGAACTCATATCAGGACGCATACAGACTCTGGTAGATGGATCCAAATTCAGACAACACAGACGCAGCCACTTGCATATACTGATTTTCATCATAGAAATCCAAATCCAAACTGTCCATTTACAGATTTACGTCTACATTTTGGTCTACTCCTGATCCATGGACCATTACTACTTGTGTGCATAGTTCCAGCGCCCGTTGTGTTGTGATGGTTCATCGCCTGGTTCTGAATGATCCATCGATCACGTTGCAGTTGGCCAAGGAGTTAATGGCGCCGGTTGTAGGTCGCCATTAGCATGGTCCAGCCACAGCCACAGCCAGCTTGCTACATCTTTTAAATGGGTATCATAGCATGAGCCCAGTGGTACAATCCGCCGAGCCTGCCAGTTTAGCCACTGTTGCGAGATTTTGTGCTTGATCGATCGGCCGGAGACTTCACCGCTAAAAGCTCCCAACGCTACCCCATGTTCTGACGCCGATCGATCGATGTAGAGCATGTCGGCACACAGCCGCACTGAATTCAGCAAAGATATTACTTACTGATGCTGCCAACCTACAGTGACTTATTTCATCAGAGTGACTGACATGACAAACTGTTCTCTTCTTCTTCTACCTTGCCTTGTGTTGAGCAAGAAGACAGCTGACTACCATTTTTTGCAGCGCTAGTCTGGGATAGATGAACAGATCCAATTATATATGCATACAGTGCAGGATGAAGACTTGAAGACTGTTTATAATTTGGTAGGGCGAGGAGAAGAAGCTGAATTGAATGAACCTTGGATCCGTTCCAGCCCCCAATCTATCCCCACTGCCGGTGTCGTCTGTTCATGCTGGCCCCTGTTCCTGGTGGTGCTTCCTGCCTTTACGCCATGGCTTGTTCCTTCCTCATGCATGGCATGGCATGGACCGCCACGTCGGATATTCAGATTCCAGTGATGCAAGCATTGTTGTGTACTGCCGCTAGACCTGACAAAGTTGCATCATTGTGCCGTCGGTTACAGCTCGTAGCAAGAAACACATCCAGGTTTCAGATATCAGATATGGCGACTCTACGCTAGATGGGAGTGTCTGTCTTTCCTGACTGGAATTTCCAGCATACATTGTCTGAAAGAATATGAATGTGTCGGCGTCTACATGGTTATAACATCTCGTGACATGCTACTGCCTACATTCAACACGGCCAACATGTAGGGCCGGAGCGAACCCGTCTCATAAATTACGCAGAATGCAACAAATATATATCCCAGACGGCATCGACGTACATGAAAGTCTCGAGTGTCGATGAACTGACAAAATATACTCCTATATGCCGGTGTTTATCGAAAAAAATATAGTACTCCGTATATGCCTGTACTGTGGCCATGTGCGACACATCGCGGTGATCTTGTCCTGTTTGCACTACGGTGAGGCTTCATCATCTTGGGAGTGTTCTGTTGTAGCCTGTAGGTTCTGTACTACTGCTGTTAGGTACGTAATTGTGGAATGAACTTTGGGTCAAAGTTATTGGCATATCATTTCCTCTCTCATACGGAGACCATGGCATGCGCATCAGTTACCCCAAATGGCGTCTGCAGTAGAACAGTTTAATCATCCTACTGCCTTGACAACAGTGCTACAATTGCACTGTAGTGGTTGACATGAATGGAGCTAGCTAGCGACTTGCAACTGAATGGAATCAGGCCAGAAAATCTAGCTAATTTTTTTTAAATAATACACTAAAATTATTTAATTACAGGAATAACACGCGTTTCAATTTTTTTCCAAAAATAGGATCCCGTCGTCTTCGTCAATGATGACGTCGATATGTCGTCGTTGGCAATGACGAGAGGGCCCACAGGTCCACGCGTCGAACGCTTACTGGCTGAGCCACGTCGTCGCAGTCGCCTCGCTGGCTTGTCGTCTTCGCTGGCCTGTCGTCCACGCCGATGACGACATTGGTGGGCCCCGTCGTCGACGGCAATGACGAGAGGTGGCTGCATGCATGCAGGCCGCGCGATTTCCTCTCTCTTCACTTCTTTCTTCTTCCTCACTCGCCTGCGTGTTCTTTGTTCTTCGTTTCCTCTCACTGCCTCCCACACAAACCGAATTAAATCTCCATTTTATACCAATAATCTTCAGATTTGCCACCATAAATCGGTGCTAGAAGGTTAAGAGAAGCTAGGGAACTCCGATCAGTTGATGGGATAGCTCGTGGAGGTTGTGGTGATGGTTGGCGGGTGGGGGTGATGGTGGTCGTGGAGGGCTGCATGGTGGTGGTGGTGGTGGTGGTGGTGCTGGAGGCCTGCATTGTGGTGGTTCTGCTCGTGTTGGTGCGCCGTTGATTCGAGACTGCCGGACGGCGTTGCCTCTCACGCTTCAAGGGTATGATTCGACGGTCATATGCTATATTTGTGACGGTAGTAATTTTGTAGTGCTATATTTGTTATATGTATGAGCATTTTTGACACTGCAGGAGATGTCCCACTGGATGAGCATTTTTGACACTGCAGGATACCCAACGCAGCCGTCACAGGGTCACATTCAGCAGACTCCTCCACCATACCCCACACAGGATACACAGCATAACGTGGACTTCACAGTGCCTCGTCAAAAACAGGGCACCACACAGGTATGGGTGGTCGACGTCCACCGAGCCCCCTCTTCGTGATCCTCGGCCACGCAGGGGCCAGTGATATCTATGTATTTCGATTTGTATGTGAGACATATTATTATCTATGTAGAAGACATATTATTATCTATGTACGAGACATATCCTTCCACATTGCATCGATAAATTAATCTAACATACAACTACAACTCTACGTTACAACTTCAGTAATTCTACATACCGGATCTTTAAGATACTTGTAAATAATACATGGAACTCAACGATAACTCATTCTAATCAACGAATTCACTTCCCTCTACCACGTGTTCGTGATGGAGGCATGAAGTCATCATCACTATTTTCAGATGCGACAGCCTTCGATGCACCAACACTCTTAAACTTACGTCTGTATTTGCCTCGTTTAGGAGGCATGAAATCATCATCACTGTCATCTTTGGCCTTTGATATAGCCCTCTTCACGTCATCATCGTACAATGCATTCTGTGGACGCCCATCAGGACAAGCGCCAAAAAGAGCTTCCATCCAACAAAAATGAGGGATCTCTTTGTTCAGAAACTGTGCGTCTGCGGGCCAGCGCTGCACAAGAACAATAGCAGAGGAAAAAATTTCAGACAAATAACACTATATTCTAACATAATATAACTTCTGTACTCAGTTACCTCCACGTGAAATGCATAGGCCTCCCGCGAAAAATGGATTATCTTTGACTTAGGTGTCATAGGCATGTCCCGTAGACCCGCCTCGATATCTTTTAGCTCATTCACTCTCTGCCACTTCCACCGCCACCCATCAATTTCATCTAAATTTTTTTCAGGGGTCATATGCGGGATATTGTATTTTTTGGCTATAGTTTCTCTCAGCTCACGAATGTTTCCCCACTCACTAACTAGCTCCCTATAACAGCTCTTCGCCCTACCCTCCCTAATACTACCATCAGTCCATCTTACGGCTTCATACAGAACACACCATGACCTATGTTCCAAACTAGGACCCGAACTACCAGACATCCTTCCTATGCGACTAAGAAAATCACCACACACCACACGCCTCCATCACAACGTCTGCTGGGGTATATATAAGCTCACGCGGGAGAAAAAGGGCGGGAGGAAATGGGCGGGAGAAAAAGAGCGGGAGAAAAATGGCGGGAGGAAATGGGCGGGAGAAAAAGAGCGGGAGGAAATGGGCGGGAGAAAAAGAGAGGGAGAAGAAGGGCGGGAGACAAATTGCGGGAACGACCGGGAAACACAAAAATTAAATCGTGAGTTAGCAGTTTTTTTTTTGGCCCTGTCGTGCTCTGCCGCGGAAGGACAACGTCGTCGTCGGCAAAGACGACAGGCGAGCGTCGTCCTCGACAAAGACGACGTCGTCCTCGACAAAGACGACGTTGCATGGCCTCTCAGGACGACAGGCCAGTCGTCATCGTCAACGACGACAGCCTGCTCGTCGTCCTCGTCAACGACGACAGGGCAACGTCGGCTTCAGCGAAGACGACGGAATCCTATTTTTGCAAAAAATTTAAAATGCGTAATATTTCTGGAATTAAATAATTTTAGTATATTATTTAAAAAAAATTAGCGAAAATCTAGAGACTTGCTAGAATTCTACAGCAGTGTGCCTGTCTTGAGTCGGTGCTTATTCGCCACTTGCGAGAAGTTAGTTCTTTCCCCTCTCATGCCCTTCGAGTGGTTGACATACGTAATCTATGCTATTATGCTAATGTAACTGCACGGCTAATTAGTTTGGTTTTCTAACACCACAACACATGCATGTGGTTCCGGATTGCTTCCATTACGCGTCAATTACCCGTTCTACAATCATTCGCAACAGAAAAAATATTACCCCGTTCTACAAATTGTCAGCTAACTACACTAACTGTGAGATGTGGCTAACAGCCAGACCCATTATTAACCAAGCTGCAGCTTGACCGATTCAGTTTGCTCCCTACCCTACCTTCCACAAGGACTGTGCCTGCATGGTTTTGTATTTTTGTTCGTGTTTTGATTGGTCATAGGTGCAAGTGCGCCCAAGGTTTAGATCAACGACAGGACGCCGCCTGCTTTCTGACGCAAAAACGAATGAGATCACCAATGCCATCAGAGCAAGACCCACTACTTGGCAATGACTTGATCGTTAACTCTCATAATTCAGTGATCATATTAATTTGATATGTACTACTTTGGTCACTTTGAGATATTGACTCGACTGAGTTCACATCATAAGGCCTATGTTGGTAAGTTTTTTTTTTTTTTGCAATTTTAAGTTCAACTCAACACGAATCTGGTTAGCCGTAAATAGAAAACAAGTGTATATGTGTAACTCCTTGATCAAGTTGAGCACGATCCAATTTCATTGAATATATCAAAGTGCAAGATCGTGGACCCTAAAATAAGAATTCTTATATCGATTAATAACCCCGCCCGTTTGTTTTTGGATACTTCCATGTTTTTTGTTAAGAGTAAAAACAACCTTTATGGTTTTGCTAATACTAAGCCCACCTAGATTTTCTTATGTCTAAGTCGGTTGTAGAAAACGCAACTTCATTCCAGTGAAAAATGTAACAAAAATGTAAGTTGGGGAAAAACATAAAATTTCACTCTATTTTTTTGCTTTTCAGGAAGGACTTAGACATAATGTTTTAAATAACCGGCTATAACAAATAGCCCCAACACTTAAAAAGAGCTATAACCTGGCTAAATCAGGGCTAAATGGGGCTATAGCCAAAAATTGTACATGGATTTATTTAGCCCCAAGATACTCAAAAAGCTATAGTCGAGCTATAGCCGGGCTATAGCTGGCTATTTAAAACTACGAGACATAGACAAACCCATTCCTTTCACTATGGTGACCCTCTTCCCTCCTTCTTGAGCTAGTACATAATCATTAAATGTTATACCAAAGGATCATATGTATAAACATAATGGATTGTAGGAATCCGCGTTCAACCTTATTTCAAAGATAAAATGAACATATTAAAGAAAAAAAAGTAATGGACTGTCTATCCAAACATGTGGTATTTAACTTCCTTTCCGACTCTTCGCACTTTTTTTCCTTTTCCCTTTTTTCTATTGAGTGAATACTACTATCTAAGTTTCGAATTATAAGATTGTTGTAGATTTTTTCGGATTCTTCACTTATTTCAATTCGTATGTAGTTCATATTAAAAAATACAAACATCTTATAACATGAACGGAGGGAGTAGTATTTTTCTACATAAAAATAATTTTCACATCTATCAAAGTAATTGCTTACATGTTTAAAAAATATTCATTTGTTATACAAAGATTTCATTCTATATTTTATTGAAATTATCCAAGTTTTAAAAATATGTCTGTGATATGAGAAATCATTTTCATATTAAAAAAATGTATATGTATCACAAAAATGTTCATGTATTTACCAAAAGAAAGTGCATGCATAAGTCATAAACACAATGTTCTTTATCCGGAAAGAAATATTCATGCGCAATGAAATACCTTTTGTGTATTCAAAATATATTCATGCATTTTTGCAAAAGAAAATGAACAGAGTACAAATAAAAATAAAACAATAAGGAAAATAACATCAGGAAATTATTGAACCAAATAAAACAGCGGACCTCATGGGCCATGGCGCCCGGCCCACCAATGCGATGCTTTCGAGTTTCGACGGAGCCTGCCCTTTTGCTCGCTGAGAGTGGCAAGTAGGGTTCGCCGCCTCACTGTAGTGACCCAGCACACCACTGCATGTTGTAGTGTACAAGTCGTTGACATAATACTCACGGAAGGACCAATCCGTAAATATTACATCCTTCAGAGTAGTACAACAGAAACATAGTCGGTCCAAGGTAACACTATAGGATTACAACACTATTCAATACAAAATCTCGAGAACCTCCTTTACATACAAAAGTAGGTCTCGTGCAAATGAAACTCTCAAAAAGATCCAAGTCGTAGTACTAAGCTGAATATCAGCTCTACCTCTAACTTCTGATCCATTACTGCTGTGGTCACAGCCCTAATCTATCCATCTGGAGTTTCCGTGTCTAGAGTTGTGCTCCTCCACCCGATTATAGACGCCTTGACCAAATGTATTGTTGTCGAGGTGTCCACCGTTGCACTGTTGTCACCACTCATCCGTCGGTAGAGTAGAGGTTGATTCGTTTAGGCTCCACCAGGTTGCTTTGACTCCTTGTCGAAGATCTCACCAATATTGCTATGGATTCCTGTTCTTCCTTTGCTGTCTCCAGTAATCTAAGCAGGAGATCAACGGAGGAAAGGGTGAGCAACACGAGCGTTACTCAGCAAGTTCATATAATAGAAATAAGGTGTTTTATGCACTAGCTACCATCCATACCAAAAGGTCATGTATGAACATGCATATCTTTGTAAAACATTTTTAGGAAAAGATTTATTTTATCTTCAGAAAACTATGCCCGTCATCCATTCACAGGTGCTAGGGCCTTGAGGAGCCTCCTTTCCTGCAGCGTTCGCCGTTCCTTCCTGGAACGTGGAGTAACATGTCACATTTTTACACTCTGCAGAGGTGCGTTACTTTACCCATAAGAGACCAACATCATGTTGCACAACCAGGCGTACTTTCCTGTCCACACTTCCTATGGTGTGGGGCCCGATTGTTGATCCAAGCCATTCGCCGTGCTTCTCCAACAACCCCGCATGCCCACTCAATTCATGCATAGCAGAATCACCCCTGGTTCTACCCCTCACGATAGATACCTAGGCATCCCCTTGCAGACCATCATAGGCACCAGAGTCCGTGGGCACTGAGGGGTCCCACCCATGTGCATGTAGTCCCGCAAGATCTACAGCGTACGGCTCTGGCTGCCCGTTGACATGCGAAAGGGAGAAGATCACAGATGACTTTCCCGTCCCATTCCAAGTCTCATGGTTAACGCTTCATTTACGGCGCAAGAACACTGACGGCATTGGTTATTAAGTCCTAGATAATACTTTCCCGTGCAAATGGAACCTCCACCAACCACATCATTCCATGGTTCCATCTGCCAGCCAACAATATATATATATATATATATAGCAATTCACATCATTCGAAAATATGTCTTCCTTTTTCATGCAATGATAAACCATAATATTTTGCATTTACTTTGATAAACATAATCAAGTAGGACATGAGCAAGAGTGAACTTGCCTTGGATAGATATAGCAGTTCAAACCCTTCGGGGTTCTAGGGTTTGCGATAAAACCCCGAGTTCTGAAAAATAGCAAGGTAATCCGGATAAGGACTACAGAAAACTCTGGCAAGATGCTATTATGCATAGTAATGAAATGCATCGCAAAATACCCCTAATCATACCCAAGCTTAACTAGGTAAGCTTCATTTTAAAATGATACTTCGATAATATCGTATTAACTTGACTTAAGATTGTTTCATCACCCTTAGGTGATGTTATTAATGCTTAACTTGATTATGAGTTGGGTCTAGTGATTACTTAGAATGTGATGCCTTCATGTCTTTAAGTGTGTATCGATTTTATTTATCTCATTAAGTATTATCAAACATTATGATCAACCACTTATAAGCTTAGCTTTTATTGAAGTATCACACTTAAAAGAAAAGAAATGAAGTAACACCATTTTATGTTTCATTTCTAAGTTTTAGAATATTATCTTAAATGAATAAGTCTATAACACAAAATTAATCCTAGTAATGATAATAATAATAATGAGCATATTTTATTAAGTAGAGAATTCAATTTTTAGGTTATGTAAACTTCCTTCAGTAATTATTTTTCCTTATGGAAAATATTATTTTAATTAACCATTTAATGCACACAATGTAGGACATGAAATGTTTATAACATTTTCAAATTTGAAATTTAAACATGTTTAGAATTTTTAAATGAAATTGGAATGCAGCCAAAATAGCATTTCAAATTACCTCCATATTTAAATTAATAAGTAAATTGTTGTTTCAATTTTAGAGTGATTCAATTTTAGTCAAACAAATGTTTGATTTATATAAACAGATAGATTTTATTTTTCTGTTTATTTTGGTATATTATTTGTATTTTTCTGATTAAATATGAGTTAGTATGAATTTTTAAAGTTTATTCAATTTAAAATATCTCTGGGGTTATTTCTTTATTAATTCTTGATTTGTGCAAAGTCCAAAATGCCCCTGGGTCAACCTGGTTGAACCCAACCAAACCCGAGCCGACCGAGCCAGAACTCGATCCCCTCTCCCTCGCTTCCATCTTTCTCTCGAGCCCGTGCTCGCCTCGCCTCACGTTCGCCTTCGCCGTCGCCGGCCGATTCCGGCGAGGTCCGGCGACCTCCGCTGTCGTGTCGTGGCGCAAACGATGCGCCCCACCTTCCTCTCCATTCCTACCCCGGCGATTCACTCCTCCTCTTCTAACGCGGCCATGCGCGACCCGTACCCGAACCTAGGTTTCCGGTGGCAGCGCGGCGTTGTCGTGCTCCCGGTCCTAGCTGCTCCGCCGTGGCTTGGTGCGGTGCTGCACCCTCTGTGCCGCCGTGGTGGTGTAGGTGAAGAATGCGTCCCCGTGGCCCCTTCTCCTCTGGCCACACGGGCACTGCCCCGTCGCCGTGGAGCTTGTGTCCATGGGCGCGGGTAAGCCCTCTTTCCTCTCCTCTTTTCTTCTCCCTCCTTCTCCTGGCCTATGGCCGTACTCTGTGATGTGTAGCATGTAGTAATTTTTAGGTTTTCCACTGCCAGGTGTTGTGCTGCCTTGTGGCTCCTGTGGTGTTCTCTGGATGATCCTCTAGTGCTCCTATAATATTTGAGGAAGATGATCTAGCTAGTAGCTGTGGCTGTGGTGATAATTGCTTGTGCTATCTTTTGCTAATCTCAATTATCTGCCAAATGCAGAGTAGCAAGTGTGTGCTACTCTGAGGTATTAAGTTCAGAGATGTGCCACTGTTATGTGCTGCTGTGTGTGCTAGAATTGTACTAGCCATTACTGTGGTGTGCAGGTGATGCTGTTCTGAACCTTGGGTTCAGAAAATGCTTCTGATGATTTGCCCCTTTATTATTATGCTCTAAATGTGCCCTGTGGTAGTGTAATTCGTTTGTTTGAGCTAAATTCTTTAACTTTGCTTGCTGTGATGCCTCAATTGAGTTACACAGAAGCATCTTGATGTATTTAGCTAAGGCAATTTTGATTATACTGCTCAGTGTTGCTTTTAATGCATATGGGTGCTTGTGGTGCCTCTCCCCTTTGTGGGTTTTGTGCCCAGCATCAAATACTGGATCTGTGCTTCACACATAGCTGTGAAAAGCAATATTTGCTTATGCCTTTGCTCAAAATTTGTGGGTTATTTGCCCCTTGCCTATGATGCATAGGCTGAGGCCATGATTAAATAAGAACAGATGCTTGCTTGTGATTTTAATTCCCTGTGATGTTATAGCGTAGCATCTCTATGCCTAGCTGAGGGAAATACACTACACCCCACTTATGTGTATCTAGCAGATCAACTCGCTAGAGAAAATAGAGATCAACCTATGATCTGGTGTGGTGGTGGTGTTGTGGTGTTGCTTGCGGTTCTGCTGCTTCCTTGATCAACAGATCTTGTGGTTCTCCTCCTTGTTCACCTTTCTGGCCTTCTCTCCTTGCTCCTGGCTTGCCCTTGCTCAGGCCCTTGTCTTGCTTTGCTTTTGGCAAAGGATCAATGGTGAAACCAATGGATCTGTGATGTTTTGTGATGAACAGATAGTGGTTGATGTGTTGTGTGCTGAGGAGCTGAGAGGTGCGTGTGTGAGAGCTGAGGTGGTAAAATGGATGTGCTCCTCTGGTTGCTACGGCTGCCTCTTGCTCTTATCCCTTCCCTGGGAGTGAAATGGCTGTGCAGTTGACAGCCAATCTGGGTGTGGTGATTGTGCTGCCTGGTTAGTTGCTTCCCAGGTTCTGTGAACCTGAGCTTCGGCTGGTTGGTATTATCCCCATGATTGCATTCTTTTTTACCTGCCAAGTGGATTTCTGTTGCAGTCCAGCCAATGAGGTTGCACTGAGGCATAAACTTGTGTGTTTTGAACAGATACTACACTTAGTCCCTTAATTACACTCAATGATGTTAATAGCAAAGCATTTCTTTGCTAGACTGAGAGTTAAACTAATCCTAACCCCCTCTTTGTATTTGTTTTCCTTTGTTTTGCAGGAAATCAATGTTGGAGTTGAGATCAAATGAAGAGGAAGATACTAGAATTTCTAGTTTAGGAATATTTGGAATTTTCCTTATTTGTGTAATTCAAATTGTTGTAATATAATTGTAAAGACGATGTAATATTGTGATTATTCAATAAAGTTATTTATTTGTCGTTCAGGAATTGTATAATTTGTAATATGTGTTGTAAAGATTTAAAATATTCAAACAACTATAAATTCATTTACTTAATTATCATTTCTATAATTTTATTGTTCCAATTTGGATTACTTTACAAATTCAATTTATTTGAATATTCAAATTGGATTCAAAATTCCCACAACAAGTAAATTACCTAGAGATCATGTCGAAATTTATTGCATTCACCTAAGATGAACTAAACCCTAATTCATAATGATGAATTAACTCCGATCACTCCAGGTTTTTGATTTGCGAAAAATTTGTTCGGGTTTTTTTTTCAAATGCATGCATGTAGATACACGAATTCCTATTTCTGCCCTCGATAACTCCTAAATGCTGGGTTATTACAGTCTTTCCCCCTTAACAAAAACTTCGTCCCGAAGTTACGGCGTGTGTACCTGAATGTGAGAGTTACTCATGTGATATCTAGATATGGGTGATTATCATGTGGCTTTATGAATTGACTTTACTCCCTCCTTGGAACTCATATCCCTGGAGAAACACCATAATTCTCCATATAGCTTGCTTACTTAGAAAGTTGAATATGTTGCCTCAGTTGTAATGTGGTTTAGTATTTCCTCCTCGCTATTCTTTCCCTTGTATGGGTCATGGTTATATCTTATCATATTTCCTACTTGAATCTAGGTGATCCATATGATCCATAGTCCATTGTAGTCTTTACTTTGATATTGATCCTTCTAGTCAATACCAAGTCTTAAGGCAAGTTGTTAAAATTATATACCTAGTATCCAATATCACTTGCCTCACCCTTGTGGTGAAGACATCCCGTTAGATCCTAGCGAAGCTTTAACTAAGTTGGTTATAGAAGAATGTGTGTATTTTACCACATCAAATTGGCCTAAGCATATAGAAAGAATTTGTTAACAAGGTTGCAAGGCTTGTCTCCCAATTGCTTTTCATATACCAGAGGCTAAGATGCACTGGATTATCTGACCTTCTGTTTATTTGTATATGACACTCAATTGTTTGAGCATACAAAAGTGATTTGTTAACAAGTTCATGAGGCTTGTTATCAAACTACTTCTATATATCCCGAACCATGGAATATCACACTATTTCTTGAGATATTAATAATAATAGATTCTGATATAAGAGTTTCCAAATACTCAATGATAGATTGATATAGTACTTCTTTACCAACCTAAGAAATCTCCCTTCAAAATCTTCCTGATGTAGTTTCTCCCTCTTTTGGGTGGCTTCTCTCGCAGAATGATTTCGAGAAGGTTTGGGAGATAAGAAGATCAGATGGTCTTGATAAAGTAAGACGATCTAGATTAAGATTTAGTTTAGGCTTTTATTATCCTTCCTTGAACTTCTCCTTCTTCTTTCCTTTCAAATTTATACTTATTTCATAAATGATGGATTTTACCTAGCTTTCAATCCCAATCCTCTTATAAAGATTGTATCTTACTATTATTCCATTAATTGTATCTAAGGATACTTTAGTTGTTGAATGTTCAATTTGTATAGGTGTGTAGTGCTTATGAGATAATGACTTAAGATGATAAGTTAATAAGATATTTACTTAGAATATTAGGTTCTCATATGCTCATATACGTGCATTCTCAACTAGTCTTTTGAGTGTTGGTCGATCACTCTATGACTTCGTCGAAAAAGTTTTTATTTTCCCCGAATTTTTAGATGCATGCTATGCAAATGCACATATTATTTTTAGCCCTTACTACTCTCTGAACTACGGTATTACATACTCTTCCCCTTAGAATTTGCTAGGACGCTTCCTTTCGTCTGACCTTCTGTTAGTCGATCTTCATCTAGTTGTATCCATTCAGTATTAAGTAACAACTAGATCTTTTCTGCTGAATAGAGCTGCTTTCTCTATGCCCTTTATGCTCAAACTTCCAACCTGTATACCTATGGTCTCTCGAAGAACACCGGGTACTATCACCAGGTTGTGATTCCCAAGACATTCTCCGGTTCAGAGATATCATTCCTACATCCAATAGCTTCCCGAAGAACAATTGGTAAGTCCACCACTGTGAACAACCAATAAGATCTCCCGGTACATTGAATATTTACTCGGACTAGCATTCCAGTTGTCTCACTTAGGGTCTTAAGAAAAGACTATTGCAAAACTAGTTGCAATAGGTGATAACTTAACTCTAATTTAGAACGGGCTGTTGGTCATCTAGTCCAATTCGTCTGATATACAACTCTTTCATCTGTCTGTTGCTGGAACTGGTTCCTTTCTTTTGAGTGATCAGACGACGTGACTCTTCAATCTTATATTGGTTCAACCTCCATCTGAGTCCTTGGGTCTTGGATGTCAATCATATGGCAATTCATCCTTCTCGATAGTTACCCCGTATAGACGGTGACTTCACTATATCTCGACAACACATATCTCTGTTGGCGACATACCAAATAACTAATTTTTGGGCTATCGACAATCTAGGAACTCATCACTCATGGTCCTGATGTGTGTTCTTTGGAACATTGAACTTTGATCTCTTGTTGCCTTGTTCTCGATGATACTACTATCTTGCCTTGCTTGAAATATCTGGCTTTGTTGTTGTCTGCTAAGTATTGGATTGTTGCTTCATACTCCTCTACCTTCAACTTCATGGCTCTTTTAGACATATAAGTCCTATACAACTACTTCTCGAACTTTCTCCAAAGATCAATTGTGCCTTTTGATTTTCCAACACCTATTTCTTCCGTCAAGTTACGACAACTCCCTACTATATATGACTACATCCTGTGGCTTCTTAACCCAGCGTCTTTCAATTTCCCGCTCGATGTCCTTCACTTTAATCGTCATCCTTGGATAAGTCTTTAATTTTGCCTGTCCAAATCATAGATTTGTCATGACAGGATCTGTTTTTTGGATCTTCCATCTTCATAATTCTCCTACTTCAGTGGAGTTTCTCATGTAGCTTTCCTGTCATCATCGTTAGTTAACCTTCCTTCATCTTGTGATGATACTCTTCTTGAACTTACGTAGTTTCTCCATCCCTCCATGTTTAGTGATGTAGACCTCCAAATCCATATATAATGTGAGTTGTGGTCCATCCCCACGTATAGCTTCTTTAACTTCGATCATCTTGACTTCCTTCTCTTCATGAGCTTTCATTGTTGTTTGAAACTTCTGAGAACACGTCTCTCCCTTACACGAATCCTATTTACCTCTGGATCAGTAACATCAAGAAAAGAACTCAATGTGACAATCATGCCATTGTACATCGATTTCTATCTTTATGTACCAACCTAGCCAATCAAAAATCCAATAAGATCCAATAAATCGCAAATGCAGTTATATCAATCATGCAACATAAGCCCGTAAAATAGGTAGTACATTGAGTAAAAACATCTCAAGTACCCAGGCTTAGATGCTATACACTACAAAATAGGTTTATATCACCTTATAGTCCTATGCTAAAAACTTTTTGCCTCAGTATTTACACCAGTTGCCCATTTGCAACGGAGTAATCCTAGGACAAATACTCAAAGAGTAGTTGTGGTATGGCTTGGTTTCTTATGGAACTAAACTCCATATAGATTGAATCTTCCGTCAAACTATAACATCTACTTGCGAACATATCTAGATCCTTCATGTACTACTCAGGGTACATCGGAAATAGTAGTGTAGCTTCCGTCATTGTTTATGCCATCTCCTAATTACTTATCAACTTATACCATACTCAGGTGAATCCCCTTTGATCTCTATCATTAGGGTATTAACATACTCTCCATAGTTGACTGACGATGATTCTTCACTATCATCAAACATCTTCTGACTTCCTCCATCACGAACTTATGATAGGGTTCTACTTCATAGGATAGGGCTATCAATGATACCATGTAGGCAACACTAACTTGGATGTACTCTATTTGGTGTATCAACTGGTACGAAACAGTCTTAACTGGTCATACCAAATTGAAAAGAAATAATATATGGATATTATACCTACGGAATGTAAATAAGACTATCTACTCCAGTTGGGTAAGGAAATGTGTATACAAATATGACAATATTATTCTCAAGTAAATAACCATCATAGTTGTAGTAATATATAGTTTAGATAAATATGATAACTTCCTATAGTCTTACCAACCTACAAGTCTCTTAAAAGGGTTTTAATCCTAAGGTCGTTCGCTCTGATACCACCTGTAGTGACCCAGCACACCACTGCATGTTGTAGTGTACAAGTCGTTGACATAATACTCACGGAAGGACCAATCCGTAAATATTACATCCTTCAGAGTAGTACAACAGAAACATAGTCGGTCCAAGGTAACACTATAGGATTACAACACTATTCAATACAAAATCTCGAGAACCTCCTTTACATACAAAAGTAGGTCTCGTGCAAATGAAACTCTCAAAAAGATCCAAGTCATAGTACTAAGTTGAATATCAGCTCTACCTCTAACTTCTGATCCATTACTGCTGTGGTCACAGCCCTAATCTATCCATCTGGAGTTTCCGTGTCTAGAGTTGTGCTCCTCCACCCGATTATAGACGCCTTGACCAAATGTATTGTTGTCGAGGTGTCCACCGTTGCACTGTTATCGCCACTCATCCATCGGCAGAGTAGAGGTTGATTCCTTTAGGCTCCACCAGGTTGCTTTGACTCCTTGTCGAAGATCTCACCAATATTGCTATGGATTCATGTTCTTCCTTTGCTGTCTCCAGTAATCTAAGCAGGGGATCAACAGAGGAAAGGGTGAGCAACACAAGCGTTACTCAGCAAGTTCATATAATAGAAATAAGGTGTTTTATGCACTAGCTACCATCCATACCAAAAGGTCATGGATGAACATGCATATATTTGTAAAACATTTTTAGGAAAAGATTTATTTTATCTTCAGAAAACTATGCCCGTCATCCATTCACAGGTGCTAGGGCCTTGAGGAGCCTCCTTTCCTGCAGCGTTCGCCGTTCCTTCCTGGAACGTGGAGTAACATGTCACATTTTTACACTCTGCAGAGGTGCGTTACTTTACCCATAAGAGACCAACATCATGTTGCACAACCAGGCGTACTTTCCTGTCCACACTTCCTATGGTGTGGGGCCCGATTGTTGATCCAAGCCATTCGCCGTGCTTCTCCAACAACCCCGCATGCCCACCCAATTCATGCATAGCAGAATCACCCCTGGTTCTACCCCTCACGATAGATACCTAGGCATCCCCTTGCAGACCATCATAGGCACCAGAGTCCGTGGGCACTGAGGGGTCCCACCCATGTGCATGTAGTCCCGCAAGATCTACAGCGTACGGCTCTGGCTGCCCGTTGACATGCGAAAGGGAGAAGATCACAGATGACTTTCCCGTCCCATTCCAAGTCTCATGGTTAACGCTTCATTTACGGCGCAACAACACTGACGGCATTGGTTATTAAGTCCTAGATAATACTTTCCCGTGCAAATGGAACCTCCACCAACCACATCATTCCATGGTTCCATCTGCCAGCCAACAATATATATATATATATATATATATAGCAATTCACATCATTCGAAAATATGTCTTCCTTTTTCATGCAATGATAAACCATAATATTTTGCATTTACTTTGATAAACATAATCAAGTAGGACATGAGCAAGAGTGAACTTGCCTTGGATAGATATAGCAGTTCAAACCCTTCGGGGTTCTAGGGTTTGCGATAAAACCCCAAGTTCTGAAAAATAGCAAGGTAATCCGGATAAGGACTACAGAAAACTCTGGCAAGATGCTATTATGCATAGTAATGAAATGCATCGCAAAATACCCCCAATCATACCCAAGCTTAACTAGGTAAGCTTCATTTTAAAATGATACTTCGATAATATCGTATTAACTTGACTTAAGATTGTTTCATCACCCTTAGGTGATGTTATTAATGCTTAACTTGATTATGAGTTGGGTCTAGTGATTACTTAGAATGTGATGCCTTCATGTCTTTAAGTGTGTATCGATTTTATTTATCTCATTAAGTATTATCAAACATTATGATCAACCACTTATAAGCTTAGCTTTTATTGAAGTATCACACTTAAAAGAAAAGAAATGAAGTAACACCATTTTATGTTTCATTTCTAAGTTTTAGAATATTATCTTAAATGAATAAGTCTATAACACAAAATTAATCCTAGTAATGATAATAATAATAATGAGCATATTTTATTAAGTAGAGAATTCAATTTTTAGGTTATGTAAACTTCCTTCAGTAATTATTTTTCCTTATGGAAAATATTATTTTAATTAACCATTTAATGCACACAATGTAGGACATGAAATGTTTATAACATTTTCAAATTTGAAATTTAAACATGTTTAGAATTTTTAAATGAAATTGGAATGCAGCCAAAATAGCATTTCAAATTACCTCCATATTTAAATTAATAAGTAAATTGTTGTTTCAATTTTAGAGTGATTCAATTTTAGTCAAACAAATGTTTGATTTATATAAACAGATAGATTTTATTTTTCTGTTTATTTTGGTATATTATTTGTATTTTTCTGATTAAATATGAGTTAGTATGAATTTTTAAGGTTTATTCAATTTAAAATATCTCTGGGGTTATTTCTTTATTAATTCTTGATTTGTCCAAAGTCTAAAATGCCCCTGGGTCAACCTGGTTGAACCCAACCAAACCCGAGCCGACCGAGCCAGAACTCGATCCCCTCTCCCTCGCTTCCATCTTTCCCTCGAGCCCGTGCTCGCCTCGCCTCACGTTCGCCTTCGCCGTCGCCGGCCGATTCCGGCGAGGTCCGGCGACCTCCACTGTCGTGCCGTGACGCAAACGATGCGCCCCACCTTCCTCTCCATTCCTACCCCGGCGATTCACTCCTCCTCTTCTAACGCGGCCATGCGCGACCCGTACCCGAACCTAGGGTTCCGGTGGCAGCGCGGCGTTGTCGTGCTCCCGGTCCTAGCTGCTCCGCCGTGGCTTGGTGTGGTGCTGCACCCTCTGTGCCGCCGTGGTGGTGTAGGTGAAGAATGCGTCCCCGTGGCCCCTTCTCCTCTGGCCACATGGGCACTGCCCCGTCGCCGTGGAGCTTGTGTCCATGGGCGCGGGTAAGCCCTCTTTCCTCTCCTCTCTTCTTCTCCCTCCTTCTCCTGGCCTATGGCCCTGCTCTGTGATGTGTAGCATGTAGTAATTTTTAGGTTTTCCATTGCCAGGTGTTGTGCTACCTTGTGGCTCCTGTGGTGTTCTCTGGATGATCCTCTAGTGCTCCTATAATATTTGAGGAAGATGATCTAGCTAGTAGCTGTGGCTGTGGTGATAATTGCTTGTGCTATCTTTTGCCAATCTCAATTATCTGCCAAATGCAGAGTAGCAAGTGTGTGCTACTCTGAGGTATTAAGTTCAGAGATGTGCCACTGTTATGTGCTGCTGTGTGTGCTAGAATTGTACTAGCCATTACTGTGGTGTGCAGGTGATGCTGTTCTGAACCTTGGGTTCAGAAAATGCTTCTGATGATTTGCCCCTTTATTATTATGCTCTAAATGTGCCCTGTGGTAGTGTAATTCGTTTGTTTGAGCTAAATTCTTTAACTTTGCTTGCTGTGATGCCTCAATTGAGTTACACAGAAGCATCTTGATGTATTTAGCTAAGGCAATTTTGATTATACTGCTCAGTGTTGCTTTTAATGCATATGGGTGCTTGTGGTGCCTCTCCCCTTTGTGGTTTTGTGCCCAGCATCAAATACTGGATCTGTGCTTCACACATAGCTGTGAAAAGCAATATTTTCTTATGCCTTTGCTCAAAATTTGTGGGTTATTTGCCCCTTGCCTATGATGCATAGGCTGAGGCCATGATTAAATAAGAACAGATGCTTGCTTGTGATTTTAATTCCCTGTGATGTTATAGCGTAGCATCTCTATGCCTAGCTGAGGGAAATACACTACACCCCACTTATGTGTATCTAGCAGATCAACTCGCTAGAGAAAATAGAGATCAACCTATGATCTGGTGTGGTGGTGGTGTTGTGGTGTTGCTTGCGGTTCTGCTGCTTCCTTGATCAACAGATCTTGTGGTTCTCCTCCTTGTTCACCTTTCTGGCCTTCTCTCCTTGCTCCTGGCTTGCCCTTGCTCAGGCCCTTGTCTTGCTTTGCTTTTGGCAAAGGATCAATGGTGAAACCAATGGATCTGTGATGTTTTGTGATGAACAGATAGTGGTTGATGTGCTGTGTGCTGAGGAGCTGAGAGGTGCGTGTGTGAGAGCTGAGGTGGTAAAATGGATGTGCTCCTCTGGCTGCTACGGCTGCCTCTTGCTCTTATCCCTTCCCTGGGAGTGAAATGGCTGTGCAGTTGACAGCCAATCTGGGTGTGGTGATTGTGCTGCCTGGTTAGTTGCTTCCCAGGTTCTGTGAACCTGAGCTTCGGCTGGTTGGTATTATCCCCATGATTGCATTCTTTTTTACCTGCCAAGTGGATTTCTGTTGCAGTCCAGCCAATGAGGTTGCACTGAGGCATAAACTTGTGTGTTTTGAACAGATACTACACTTAGTCCCTTAATTACACTCAATGATGTTAATAGCAAAGCATGTCTTTGCTAGACTGAGAGTTAAACTAATCCTAACCCCCTCTTTGTATTTGTTTTCCTTTGTTTTGCAGGAAATCAATGTTGGAGTTGAGATCAAATGAAGAGGAAGATACTAGAATTTCTAGTTTAGGAATATTTGGAATTTTCCTTATTTGTGTAATTCAAATTGTTGTAATATAATTGTAAAGACGATGTAATATTGTGATTATTCAATAAAGTTATTTATTTGTCGTTCAGGAATTGTATAATTTGTAATATGTGTTGTAAAGATTTAAAATATTCAAACAACTATAAATTCATTTACTTAATTATCATTTCTATAATTTTATTGTTCCAATTTGGATTACTTTACAAATTCAATTTATTTGAAAATTCAAATTGGATTCAAAATTCCCACAACAAGTAAATTACCTAGAGATCATGTCGAAATTTATTGCATTCACCTAAGATGAACTAAACCCTAATTCATAATGATGAATTAACTCCGATCACTCCAGGGTTTTGATTTGCGAAAAATTTGTTCGGGTTTTTTTTTCTTTCAAATGCATGCATGTAGATACACGAATTCCTATTTCTGCCCTCCGATAACTCCTAAATGCTGGGTTATTACACTCACTCGCTAAGAGTGGCAAATAGGGTTAGCCGCCTCGCTCGCCGGCGCCGGCTCCGGCTCCGGCACGGTCTCGTTGGACAACTGGACTCAAAAGTCCCCGGGAGCTTCGCCGTTGTACCTGTCTCAGGAATTCATCCATGGAGGATGGGGGAAAACCGAGACCGTACGTCCCCTGCTCCCCTCTCCATCTCTCAATCATTGATAAATTGTATTCGATGGGGTTAAATGATGGTCTTAAAAAACAAGCTGATTTACTTATAGATAGGTCTCGGTCAGGCATCAACTTTTATATTTGGGGGTAACAGGAGGATCGAGTAGGCTTGCCCTTGAATCCACCTGTTTCTAGTGCGAATGCGGTTTTGCAGTTAGAGAGAATCGATTTGGCAGAGAATCTTAACGACATGGCGGAAACGTATTTGGACCCCTGTCAGTTTCCTTGTGCTTGTATCCCATTGTTTTCTCTTTTTTAGAAAAGGGGGTGCGGATCCCGGCCTCTGCATCAAACTGATGCACACAGCCAGCCACATTTATTAAAATTCAGAGGTTTCACAGTTTACAATTTATGGATCACATAAAGTGGATACAAAAATCTGCCACTGAAAAAAGGAAACACTAAGCATCGATTCTTCTAGTGTGCTGCCACCCAGCCCGGCAGAAGATAGCCCGTACGACCGTCATGCGGGTACATCCAGCTTCCATGAGGCCACGCTGATCCGCAGGAAGAAGATAGGACCACAAACGGATCCAATAAATAGCCATGTTGATAACCTGCAAGTAGTGAGAAGAGTTTTTCTTGTTAAAGACAATGTCATTACGGCAGTTCCAAATGGCCCAAAGAATGGCCGCAACACCAATCCTAATTCGTGGCTTGGTGCCTTTATCTATCCCATTCAACCATGATCCAAACATGTTTGAAACACTAGTTGGTGGGTACACGTTGAACGTAAAGTGTACTAGCCTCCATATATTCCTTGCAAAAGTTAATGAAATAAATAGATGCTGAACAGACTCATCTGCATCACAGAAAACGCATTTCTTACACCCTGTCCAATGTCTCTTAGCCAAATTATCCCATTGTTTTCTCTACTCTTAAGTCTTATCATGGCTGTAATGTACCCCAGATGTCTGCAAACAAGATGTTGATTCTGAAGGTGGCGACATAACTCAATTAATGGACGATCTTCCAGAGGTATAAACTGATGACCTGAATTGCCAGTGAATCACCATTGTGTGTGCTAGAGGTGTACACATTTGGATTGTTGGAAACTAGTGGTGAGATAAAAGATGAAGAATAGTTGTGTTAGGAAGTTGTACCAGTTTTGATGACCTGAGCATTAGTGGAATGTTTTTCAACATTGCCAAAACACTGAGAACTTTTTATTTCTCAAAAGAAAAACTGAGAACTTGAGCTGTAATTCTGTAACCAGTTTTTCTTAGACAGGAAGATGTATACATGCTTCAATGAATGTCTGCCCATTGTATCTTTCTTAATGCTTTTAGATCAATGCTTTATGCTTTCTAGTTCCAGTTGTAGTGGAAGCTTGAATTGCATACAGTGGATGGCTGTTCTTTCATAAGGCTTGTCCAATCTGTTTTTGCGGCTCTTAATTTGATCTACTACTTACACCCTCTCCAAAAAGTACATTTTACCTTCTCTTGTGTTCTGTACTGGGCTCCATTCTATCACATTATATGGGATTTTATCATTGTATGGGTATTTGAATGTTCACTGACACAAATGCACCGAATTAGTTCTCGTGGACTGCCATAGGACTAATTTAAGTAAGATTGCAATTATATGTTGACGCTTTGGTATCAATATGAACTAATATTGTGGGGAAAACTTTGTCTAAAGCTCCTATATAATCCCTGATTTGCGCAGCTAAATCCCAATGCATTATCTTCCTTTGTACTATGTAAAAATGTGTAATATAACAAGTTTGTACAATCAATTTATAATTTTCCTTTATAACCCTTCTCATGTGCTTCTGTATCCAGGATATCTGTGGACATATTCATGCCCTAATGCCATTGAGAGATGCTGCCCGTGCAGCTTGTGCATCACACACATTTCTGAGATCGTGGAGATGCCGTCCCAACCTTACCTTAAGTCAGGAAACACTAGGTTTGAATGGGGATGTCTTTGGAAAGGATGAAATGACACGAGAGCTTGTCAGCAACGTTGACCAGATTCTCAAGAACCACTCAGGCGTTGGCATGAAGGAACTAAGGCTTGAAATTATGTACTGCCACAAGGTCGATTCCTTTTATATTAACAATTGGGTTCATATTGCTGTTGTAGCAGGAATTGAAGAACTCACCATTTTTTCCCTTATACTCCTGAGGAACAATTCAATTTCCCATGCTCACTTTTATTTAATGGGAGTGATAGCCCAATTCAGTATCTTCACATTGCATTATGTGCCTTTCGTCCCACTGCTGGGCTTGGTTGCTGGAGAAGCTTGACAACGTTATATCTGACTAATGTACTGATTGCTGATGATGAGCTAGAGTGCCTTCTTTCCAGTTGATCTGCATTGGAGGATTTGGAACTTTGTAATTGTCGTGAGATAGTTTCCCTGAAGATACCTTGTGTGCTGCAGCGGCTTAGGTTCCTGGGTGTGAAAGTATGCAGAAATCTACAAGTGATAGAAAGCTATGCTCCAAATATCTCCACTTTTTCATTCTCTGGTAGCATAGTACCAATTTCACTGGCAAGTGCGTTGCAAGTAAAGACGGTAGACATGGAGTGTTTAGAATTCGGCCAGTCCAACATTGTTTGGCATGCTCGGACCAAGCTTCTGTCCTATGCGCCAAATGTTGAAACACTTTACATATCCTCGCGTAATGAGGTATATTCTAAAAGTTTAGATGAGTATAAACTAGCTATTTTGTTATAACAGTTGACAACTTGACATACCTTATAATCTATGTAACTTATCTGGATACTAGCAAAATGCCCGTGCGTTGCAACGGGCAACGATGTGAAAATAAGAATCATCAGATGTCAAAGCAAATATCTTCTTCTTTAATTGTAGTGCACAATCTTTCAATACTCACCTCATGTTTGAAAATGCATAAGCAAAAACATGCAATTATGATAAAGTAACTGAAATTGCAGAACCAGTGAGTTTAGCTCCATGTAAAGACTATGTGATAACCACAAATTTATTTTACATAATGAAGATGTTAAAGAAAGTTTAAATCCTATTCCCCCTGACCAGGAATGGTTTATTGAAGATATGAATTGATTTTGGCATAGTCGCCCCTGTTGTACAGCCACCCAGCTGCTCCAGTGATCAGCTTTCCAATGGTGCATACCATTCACATCCAACACACATCGTAGGAAATATTGAGTTGGATGATTCACATGTTTGCAATCTAGAGCAAACAAAGTGAACTCTCGTTCAGTGAAAAGGAAAACACCAAGGAGCACTGTCTCCCTCAAACTCCTGCCTCCTCCAAACTCCGGGTATTCAGTTTAATATTCTTGTCAGACCAAAATCCAGATGATAACAGCCCTGGCTAGTTCACTTGTTTCAGTAATGCCCTCTTGCAGATGTTGTAGACCTGTAATTATTTTGGGAGTTAAGGATTACCTTTATATCTGAAGTTTTGGGAGTAGTAACAACGTGAATCTTTTGTATCACTAATGAGTAAAGTGAGAATCTGAAATTCAGTTACTTTTCTGTCATCTTTGGTGTCAGTAGTGCAAAAACAATATACAGCCGGTGCTTCTTTTCCTGAAACCCAACAAATCAATACATGAACACACGTCTATCAGGCTCCAAGAATTGACCGGCCTTGCGCCCTGCCCACGCAGCTTGCGTAGCTCCTCGTGCACATCCGAAGCCTACGCAGCTCTGCCACCGCCTCCCCGTTGACGCGGTGCCGTCGCTCCGACCACCCCTGTGCCCAGATGTCCTCGAATCATGACCGCCGCAGCGTTTTCTACGTCCCTGTCGAAGGAATCAGCATCGATTTGTGATGGACGACCTGGGCCGTAGATTGCAGAGAGCGGACGGCCGTGTCTCGCCGCAGGAGGACCTTGCCGGGGATGAGAAGGACGGGAGGACAGGGGCGGCGGCGGCGACACCCAGCGCAGAGACACGGGAGCGGAGATGTGGTTGCTCCACCCGATGGCTGGAGGAGGAGCTAGCGGTCCATCAAGGAGCTTCCCTTGTATCCAATCAATCTAGTGATCGCCGGTGATCTTCTCGGTGACGCCGCTGGTGTCCTTGGTGGTGGTGTTGTCTCCGCCCATCCCCAGCGTGTTCACCACCGTGTCCTTGGCGCCGACCATCACGCCCATCACCGTCTCGCCGGCCTGCTGGAGGACGCTGCCGGTCTTGTCCTTGCCGGCGACGGCGGAGTCCTTGGCGTACTGCGCCGCATCGTACGTCCTGTCCTGCGCGTACTGCGCCGTCTCGGCGGCCCTTGGTGGTGGTGTTGTCTCCGCCCATCCCCAGCGTGTTCCCCACCGTGTCCTTGGCGCCGACCATCACGCCCATCACCGTCTCGCCGGCCTGCTGGAGGACGCTGCCGGTCTTGTCCTTGCCGGCGACGGCGGAGTCCTTGGCGTACTGCGCCGCATCGTACGTCCTGTCCTGCGCCGTCTCGGCGGCCTTCTGCTTCGCGAACTTCGTCTTCTCGCCGAGGAGGCAGCGGCGCGGGGTACCTATACCTCTGCGGGCTCGACTCGGGTCAGCATCGCCATGGCAGCGGCGGCGCTGTGGCGTGAGGTGGTGGCGGCCGACTGCGAGCGGGAGGGAGAGGTGGATGCGTCCACGAGGCCGACGGCGAGGGGAGTGGAGGCGCGCGAGGGAGTACTCCTTAGTCGAGTTGGATTAGGATGGCTCCAAGACACGCTTGCGGACGACGTACCACCGGACATACCACGAACATCATCACGGCATCAAGCAATATTATAGTATAGATATTTATGCAGATTAGCAGTACACCAATGCTACCTCGCAAATTCCTCCACCTCAACTACTTGTATGTTTCTCTATTTAGAGATGAAGCTTTCTCTGGTGTCTTTTCTTGAGGCTTCTCCTTGCCAGGAAACTTTCATCTTTGAAGTAAGCTATGTCTTATCTTGCAAGCATACCTAGTGTCTATTGCAGAGCTTATGATGCGAGCTTCTTTGCTTTCAATCTAGGTACGGCAGCCTGACATGAAGCATGACTCAGTTATCTGGGATTCGTCACATCTGAGGCGGCTACCACAACACCGCCATGAGAGCCTAAAGAGTGTGGCGATTGTCGGCTTCTACTCCGCGAAGACCTTGATCGAGCTGACATGCCACATTGTCGAGAACGCGACATCACTTGAGAACCTCACGCTGGACACCACTCATGGCTGTGAGAGTTCTGGAGGGTGTACGGTCGATGAACCTCATAGGTTGTACTATACAGGAAGTGGTAAGCTCGTGTTAGCCCTGCCTGATATATGCCTCCCTATGACGAGGGATATCCTCATGGAGGTCCCCAGGGCGCTTTTGGCTATCAGATCACACATTGAGGGAATGGTTCCCTCAAGAGTTGTGTTAAAAGTCGTGGAGCCTTGCAGCCGGTGCCGTAATGCTGAAGATTTTAATGCCTAATCTGCATCATCGTGCAATGTTGAGACATGTAAAATTGTGTTGTTTATGATGTTGTATTTCCCAAACTATGAGAACTGACCAATGATAGCTACGTGAGATTTCCTCAGGACGTACTTTTTATTAAATTATGAGAAGTGCCCAATGTTTATGCATGTAAAGCTACAACAATGTTTGTTGCAGACAAAATGAGGCCAGAACCCAACAAATATCGAAGAAGGCATACGTACATAAAGTCTGAATGTCAGAAGGTAATTTGCCTGAGCAAACTTTTTTTGATAAATTGCCCAAAGGGAACTACTCCCTCCGTTACACAATGTAAGATGTTTTAGATGTTACGCATGCATATCTAGATTCATACTAAAAAGAATGGACACATACACTAAAATGTGTCTAGATACATGTGCATACATGTGAATGTGGAGAAAATCTAAAACATCTTATATTATGGAACGAATGGAGTACTTGGATCCTAGGCTTGATCATCTCGGGACTCGGAGAGCTGTTCTATAATTGTGCAGTAAACTGTGGGTCTAACTTCTTGGCTTATAATTGTGGATGCATCAGTGGCCCTAAATGGTTCAGAATCTTTGCACTGGAATGGTTTTATCATCAGTGACCTTGACGCTAGTGGTACAATTATACCACTGTAGTAAGTATCACCGTGAGCAGCAAAGCTACTTGCAACTGAATGAAATCAGGCCACAAATTGACCCCGGGTCGCCTCCCTCCCAGAGCCGCCACCCACAACCCTAGAAAAAGCCTCCCGGCTCAAGCCCCTGCCGCCACTGCTGCCCTTGACGGCGGTGGTGGCGGCGCCCACCCCGACGACGGTGGGCAGGAGAGGTGGTTCGCGGTGGCGTCTCGCGGGGGCGGTGAGGCGTGGCGGCGGCCATGGGGCGGCGTGGTCGAAGATCAGCGCCTGAGGATCCCGGTGGAGCGGCGGCGTGGTGGTGGTGGGGAGTCGCCGGCGGCCGGCCGATTTGGTCGTGGTTCCGTCGCGGTGAACTGGGCTTCGCTGCCCGATCTCGCCCTCGTGCGGATCTGGGTATGCTGAGTCCAGCCGGGGCCGGCCGTGGTGTTTGGCTGTGGTCTTGGCCACGCCAATGATCTAGGGTTTGACACCGGTCTACCCCTCCATTGCTACCGTTCCTGCTGGGTGAGTTCTCGCGGCGTCGGGGCCTGTGAGGCATGAGAATAATGGCGGTGGTCCTAGGGTTCCAAATCGCGAGAAGACGAAGATCTGCTTGACGCCGGTACCTTGATCTGGCAAGAGTGTCGAGTTTCGGAAGGCTCCGCCGGTGATCTTTCATGGGCTAATTCCCAGAGTTTGCTGGATCGGAGGGATTCGGTCGCGCCGGAGGGAGCGGCGTGAAGCTCTACTTCTGTGCCATCATGGGCAAATCCATGGTGTAGTCAGAGGCGGGGAATGTCATGAAAGCTGAGATTAAAGGACTAGCAAATGGCGATTGGAGGCTTGGCGTCGATGAGGAACTTGCTTGGAGTTGCAGGAGGCGGAGCAGCGGTATGTTAGTGGGGCAACATCACAGGTGAAGTTCAAAGTTCTTCCTTTCAGGGTGAAAATCGAAGGTCTGGCCTTAATTGGTTGTGCCTGGCAATGTTCTTACTGAAGACATTGTTTTGAGAGCGGGGACTATTATCTTCAGGGTGAAAACCCAAGGTCTGGCCTTAATTGGTTGTGTCTGGCACTGTTCTTCTTGAAGACGTCGCTTTTGAAGATTTGGATATCAGGTGGTGTCTTGGTGGTGGTTGTGCGGCTGCTGCAATGACTGTAACTCTGTAGCGGGACTTTTCTTTTTATTTCTTCTTCTTATTGTCTTTCAGCTGTGTGCATCCGTAACAGCTTTGGTTGTTGCGTTGTTGCAGAGGCTGGGTGTAATTTGTATCTCCGCGATATTAATATATACTCTTTATCTTAAAAAAAAATTGACCAAACCCAGATCCCGATTCAAGTCCGTCAGTGCTTCGATCGTCACCACTTGCAAGAAGTTAGTTCCTTCTCTCATACCCTGCGAGTAGTTGACCCATCACCCATGCTTTCCCTTTCGATGTTTGGACAGCATGTAATCTATGGCTCTGTGCTAATCCAACTGCATTGGTGCATGTTTTTCTTTTTTTGAGAAAACGCAAGGGACTTTTGAGTTTCAGTTCGTTGAAAAGATTGAGAGTTCGGTTACAATCCTCTTAAGAGGCAAATTTAGTACTACCTCCGATCATAATTAAGTGTCAGAAGAAATACACATACAAAGAACAACTTCTCACCTGTACTAGTGACACTTCTCACCTGTACTAGCGACACTTTTTCAAAATCAGAGGGAGTAGTTTACAGGGTTAGTGAACATCCCATGTAGATGGTAGAATGACTCGGAGGCCCAGATCATGGCCTCGTCTTTGATCTTGGACATCGAGGCAAGCAGCAGAGGCTGGGCTCCTTCAAAGACGCGGTCGTTGCCATGTTTCCAAATCATCCGCGCTGTCAGAAGGGTGATGGAGGCGATGAAAAGTCGTATCGTCGCTCGTCCTACACGTAAGGCGTTTTTTTTTTTCGTTTTTTTGAAATCAACAGTTTAAAGTTTCAAAAAGACCGAAGATAAATCATAGAGGTTCACAAAGAGTACTCTAATGTGCTGCAAATTTTCATCTCGAAATGTTATGTATTCCAGACTACAAAAAAGACAAATTCTGACAAATCTGAAAGGGCATTACTACTCAATACATCAGCGAATCCGTCAATCTTTGGATGAAAGTGAGCGAGATCCATCTCTTGGAGGGCATGGTCGACAAAATCACTTGGAAATTTACCACCTCCGGATTATACACAACGGCCTCCGCTTACAAAGCCAATTTGAAGGAATGACGAGATCCACCATGTCGAAGGTTGTTTGGAAGAATTGGATGTCACCTAAGTGCGAACTTTTCACTTGGCTCATCCTCCAAAACCGGGTTTGGACGGCCGATAGCCTACATCATCTTGGGCGGACAAATTACAGTCTTTGAAAACTATGCCAGAGAGAGGACGTATCCTCCATGCACCTCCTTTTCAAATACCGCTATATCATTCGTGTTTGGAACATGATGATTTCTTGGTTCCGAATCCCTATGGTCGACACTACCCAATGTCTCTCTTTTACTTCAATTCAAGAATGGTGGGAGGCTGTCATCTTCAACAATTGCACCCGGCGAAAATCCTTGGCCTCCCTGATTATGCTCATATGTTGGGAGATTTGGACCGGACGGAATGCACGTATCTTCCGCCACATTTCTACTATGCCAACGGTGGTTGTTACACAGATTAAATCTGAAGCAGCCCTATGGAGCGCCTTCCAGCGAGCTCTCGTTCTCGCTCGTATGGGTTTGTAAAACTTCTAAATAACTCCTTATTTAGTGAGATGAGGCAAAATTTTGCCTCCGTTTTAAAATAAATCAAAATTTGTACTGTCCTCAGATATAGAAATTTGTAATTTTTACGCAACCCAAAATAGAAAATATTTTGTATTGAATTTTGGCGCACTGTGAGATGTAATCATTATCTACAACCAGGATTAATTTCAAAGTTTTTGAAACTTTTAAGTATCATTCGTATTTTTTTTAAAAGGGGTACATATAGCCCGGCCTACAAAAAGCTGCACTTATGGAGGTGAGGCATTTCCTCGTCAGCTTGGGCGTGTCGTGCTTTGCGTGGATCAACCAGTACATGGGGGAATACTATGACTATCTCTACCGGCGTGGCCAACAGCGCTCCCAATATGTATATTGGAAGCATCTGCACGAAGTCGGGCCCCCGGTGGTGAGCCAAATAGATCAAAACTTGCCGGCACGTCCCAATAAAACGTCTGCTGTCTCGCTTCACGCCTTGTTTATAGGGAGTAAAAGGGACATGTCGACAACCGCGGTATTGCACGCCGCGTCGGATCCTGACACGTGGGTCCGACACGTCAGCGACACAACGCTCGGTCAGCGTAATTTATTGTGCATGTTGAGCAGTTTCTGACCCGGTGACGCGTCACGCCTTATCTTCCCAACGCGCGTTGCTAGAGTTACGTCGCCTAGGGACCGACGCCCCTCGTTTTTTCATGCCGCGTTCCCGCGCTTCGCCTCCCCCATCATTATAAGCGCGCCACAAGCGCTCTCTTTCTCTCCTTCCCCTTGCTCTACAGTTCACCGGCTAGCAGCGATGACGCACAACGATGAAACAGTAGGCAGCGACGCCGGTGGCTTAAAGAGCTGCTTGATGAAGGACGAGGCGGCATGCTTCCACAAGCACCGCATCCCCGTGTCGATGGGGATGCGCCTCCCAGCGGCTGCGGCTGGGCGATAAGCGCGCCGGGTATGTCGTCCCTCCTCTGCTGGAGGGGGATTGTCTCCACGCGCTCATTCGCCTGCACCGACGACAGGTGACGCCAGCGCAGCAGATCGACCCTAATTTCGTGGAGGACAACCCGAACTGACAGGCGATCATTGCAGGGCAGCGTGCAATGGCGGTCGACAACCACTCCGATCCCACAAGGTTGGCAAATCACAACTGAAAGTGGCGCCGTTGCTGGTGGGACGGTCTCGACCTGTACACAACAATGGCTGAGTACCGGTACGCTGAGCCTCTAGCACGGTAGCGGGGTACGCCGACCTAGATGCCGGCGAGCTCCTCCTCGCGCAGTGCGCGTTCAACGACGTCGGCGCCGAGTTTGAAAAGTGGCGAGAGAAACATTATTACATTAAAATCCCAAGTTTCCGAACACCATTTCGGTTTTGCCTCACAATGAACTAAAATACTCCACCAAAGAAAAGGTGAATTCGGTGCAGTTTTGGTTTAGATATGATTTTTCCAAAAATCGGAATCCCATTTTTTTTGAATCGGAACTCCAATGCAAACCCACGCCTCAGTTTTCTTTTTCCTGTTCGGACAGTGAGGAAGGGGCGCGACGCGACACGCACGCTGCTGAAGACTGCCAGCCGTTTCCTAGGCTTCCCGCAACGTGTCGAGGCAACGAAGCGTCGTCTCGGTCTCGGTGGAGCCTCCGCACCACAGTGGCTCCGCCCAAAATCTCAAATCTCCCCCGACGAATGCGAAGCGTCCAAGGTCCGGCGATATCCCTCTCCTTCCTGCTACCTGTTTGTCGGGTGAATCCAGCTCCGCCGTCTCTCGTCTCCTTCCCCTCGTCTCCTCCCCCTCTCAGGTGCGTTTGATTTTCCCCCGCCCGACCCGCGCGCGCACGGCATCCTGGACCGCCGCTTCCACCCGCGCAGATGGATCATGCTCCGGGAAGAAAAAGACGCCGCCGACCCCGACCGCCGCCGCCTCATCAACGTCTCTACCGGTCAGTGCGTCCGGGCGCGCCTCCCGGAGCTCCGGGGCCACGACGTGTGCTCCCCCACCGTCGAGGGACTCCTCGTCCTGCTCAACACGACCACCTGCGCCGTCCGCCTGCTCAACCCGCTCACGGGACAGCTGTTCGATCTCCCGCCGGCGACCACGCTCTACTCCTCGTATTATCGGCCCGCGGGCGCTGATCCCAGGTTGGATTTCGAGGTGTCAGCCGCCGGCCTCGCCGATGACGCCACGGTGCTCAACTCACCCGACGAAGAGGTGGCAGGAAGGAGAGGGAGATCGCCGGACCTTGGTCGCTTCGCATTCATCTGTGGGGATTTGGGATTTTAGGGGGAGGGACTGTGGTGTGGAGGCGAAACCGAGGCGACACTTCGTTGCGTGCGTGTCGCGCTCCTTCCTCGGCGTCCGAACAGAAAAAAACAGAGGCGTGGGTTTGCATTGAATTCTATTTTTTCTGAAAGTTTATATCTAAACTACCGAATTTAGCTTTTTGTTTTGAAATATTTTAGTTTCTTGTGAGGCAAAACAGCGTTGTTATGCAGCAATTAAGTACACAGCAGGCATGCAAACACTCCGCAAGGTTTTCACAGAGATATAGGGTGTGCCCAGGGGTTGTCTGGCTATGAGAAAACATGGTTGGTGGTAACTATTTTCCATATTTAATTGTGTGGGTTGGTTGAGCCAAGTTTGTGTTTTGTTGAAGAGATAAAAAGTGGTAAGGCTAGCTATATTTGTGTTTGATTTGAGAACTTAGAGATAGTTAACGTGCACAAAAGTAAAGAGATGGATTATCCGATGAAACATGCATGTGGTTTTTAATTTCCTTTTTGCCTCTAACTGCTTTATTTTCCTTTAAAAAAATATATGGTCTTATATTTACTTTATATAAATGAATCTCATCTAGCTAAGAATTATTATTCAAAAAAACAAATGTTCATATATATCAAAGTAATTATTCATGTGTTTTTAAAACGTATTCATGTGCTATACGAAAACTTTATTCTATATGTGATGAAAATTATTCATATATTTAGAAAATATGTTTGTGTTATGAGAAATAAATGCTTATGTATCAAAGAAAAATTAATGTATTTACCAAAAGAAGTGCGTACTCCTACATAACAAAAGTAATGTACTTTTGTGTCATAAACATAATGTACGTGTATGCGGAAGGACATGTTCACATAATGGAAGTGATTTTTATGCATATGTAAAATATAAATTTCTTTTTCAAAGAATATAAAAATATTACAAATACAAATAAAACAAGGAAAAATAATATACTGAGAGCAAAAAAGGAAAAACGAAAAGAAAACAGCAGGGAATAAATGAAAATAAGAAAAACAACGGACCTTATTGCGCCCGTCCCGGCCCGGCCCACCAGTGGACCTTATACTTTAGGCGGAACCTGCCCTAATGTTCTCTGAGAGTAGCATATAGGGTTCACTGCCTCCCTCACCAGCGCCGACACCGGCACAATCTCTTCGGAAGACTGAACCTCGAAAGGCCCAGAGAGCTTCGCTCAAGCGGCCATGCTGGATCCGCCGCTCATGGGGGAAACCCGAGACCGTACGTTCCTTGCTCCACTCCCGATTATAGATAAATTTGTCTCAGCGTGCGTTCCATTTTCGATCACATAAATTGATCCATTTGACGGGGTTACATACGGATCTTAGTCTAAGTGAAGCAGCAAGCTGATTCACTTATAGGTAGGTCTAAGTTAGGCAGGAATGTTTATTTTGGGCGCAATGTATTGGGAAATAGGAAGGTCGGGTAGGTTTGCCATTGAATCCAACTGTTTTTAGTGCCAATGCGGTTTTACAGTTATAGAGAATCGATTAGGCAAAGAAGCTTAACGATATGGTGGAAAGGAATTGGATGCCTGTCAGTTTCCTTGTGCTTGTGTCCCACTGTTTTCTCTATTCTTATCATGGTTGTAATGTACCCCAGATGTCTGCAAACGAGATGACGATTCCCAAGGTGGCGACATAACTCGATCAATGGACGACCTTCCAGAGGTATGAATTGATGACCTAAATTGAAATTGAATCACCATTGTATGTGCTAGAGGTGTACAAATTGGATTGTTGGTGGATAAAATATGAAGAATAGTTGTGTTAGGAATTTGTACCAGTTTTGATGACCTGAGCATTAGTGGAATGTTTGTCGACATTGCCAAAATACTGAAAACTTTCTCTCTCTCTCTAATAAAAGAACCGAGAACTTGATCTATAAGTCTATTATCATTTTTTTACCAACAGAGAAAATGTATACAGACTTGTATCTGTCTTAATGCTCATTAAATCATTTCTTTCTGCTTCCTAGTTGCAGTTGTAGAATCTTCAATTGCATGCGGTGGATAGTTGTTCTGTCATCTGGCTTGTCCGATACTCCAATCTAGATTTGTGGATCAAAATTTCCAGATCTAATACTTACACCCTCTCCAAAAAGTGCATTTTCCTTTCTCTTTTGTTGTTGTACTGGCTCCATTCCATCACATTATATGGGATTGTATCATGGTATGTCGTGGTGTGTCACGGCAGATGCCATAGGATGGCTTAAGTTGTGGGCTCGCTAGGACGTTGGGGGATCCGGGGAGGGTTTGCACGCTCACGAAGCACGCATGAAGAACAGCCAAGAACTCACAAGAACAAGAAGAACCAAGAACAACCAAAGCACACCGCGATGTACCCTGCTTCGGGGCCCTACTACAGCACTAGCCTACTCTCTTTATAACTCAAGTGTTCACAAGTACAGAGTGCTCCTTGAGCTGTAAGAAGAACAATGGTGAAAGCTCTAGGAAGAAGATGAAGCTTGGGGGAGATGATGCCTCTCTCTCTCGTCGTCCTCCTCCCTGGAGGATGTAGCAGCTTACTTATACACTAACCGGATTACCATTTTGCCCCTGGTTGGAAGTGATAATGGCATGGACAAGAGGAACAGGACAAGCCTCTGCCTCCTGTCAATCCAACGGCTGGACTGTCAGGCCTATCTTGCCTCTTCGGGCGTTGGCAGCTGTAGCCCACCGGGTCCAGGTCACATCTTCTTTCCCGAACTGGCCGAGTCAGCTCCTAGGTTGCTGCGCTCCCAGGAATCCCGTGGCCTGACCTGGCTGTCAAGTCCCAGCAGGCCTATCTTTTCCTCTTCGAGCTTAAGGCAGAGTAGCCCACAGGAGCCTAGGTCACTGCCCTTTCCCGAATTAGCCGAGTCAGCGCCTAGGGCCTTGCAATCCGGAAAACCCGTGGCTCGACCTTCCTGTCTTCTGAGCCCGGGTCAGTAGAACCGCAGGTCCCGTGACCTTACTGACATTACTTGGCCCCCGTGCCATATCCGGATCACCTTATCCGGGTCCTTACTGACCAATCCGGCTAACTTAGCCGATACTTCCTAAACCGATCCGGTTTGGCTTTACTGGATCCCCTTTGTTTCTTCCCATACTTTAGCTTGATAGATTGCTAACCGAATTCACAACAGATTCGGCCCAGGTGATCCGGCTGACTATTGATCCGGCCAGCCTTTTAGAGCTCTCAACACACATCTTTGCCCTACCCGGGGGCAGCCCCCCGACAGTAGTCCCCGAAGCTGGTGCGGTCCTACAGCCTCGGCTGAAGGGCCGTAGCAGGTTCAAATCCAACACCATTAACCGAATTGTACTAACTCATCTCCGAATTTCCCGGAACGCTTGGCAGGAAATCTCTGCGCAAAGCCGCGTAATCCGGGTTTCTGATTTGACATGCCACTGTCAGCACTTTACCCGGATCCACCGGGTACTCAAGTGAGTTTGACCAAACGACCGCGTCTCCTCGATTTCTTCGCTGACCTGCACAGCCGATCCGCACGACCGCTTCCAATTCTGTGGCCCAACCTGTGTTTGGGATGCACCGCCACAGCAGCGATCACAGAGTTTCTGGGTACAGTTGATCCGGCCACGCTCCGGAAACCGTGCGTTAGTGTGCCAGTTACTGGTGAGCAGCTATAAATAGGGGCGCGGGGGGTTTTCTCTTCTTCTCCGCTCGTTCCCCACTCCGAAAACCTCCAACCGCGCCATTGCCGCCGCCGCATTCTTGCCCTCGCAGCCTTGCCGCGCCGGAGACGTCCTCAACACCTGAGAAGACTTCGCCGGAGCCGCGCATCGTGCCCGGCACCGCCGTTCTTCGCCTGGGCTACTTCCTCGCCGCGCCCTACCGTAAGCTCCTCTTCTTCCATTCATGGCCGCCGCGAGCCAGTTCATATTCCACGGGGAACTCACCCCTGTTCTTTGTAGATTCATCCGCATACTATCCATCGCCAAGCCTCAGTGCATCGCGTAGATCTCCTGTCTAGATCTTGCACTAGATTGCCCTAGTTTTGCTTGCCACCGTATGAGCAGTTCGATCATATTTTTACTCGTGATTTCCTTTCTTTTTACTGCCTCGGTAGATCTTGCGTAACCCTAGACTTTTGTGGAAAGTGTTTGTGATTTGGCAACCGAATCACCTTCTCTGCTGAACCCGGCTAGTTTTATCTGGGATAATCTTAGCCGAATCTAACTCGGCCCTATCCTCGATTAAACCATTATCCGATTCAATCTAACTCGGCCCTATCCGACTTTTTGCAGGATTGATCCGGATATGGCGAAGCTTCCTCCCGGCAGATGGGAAGGTTCTGACGTGACAAAGGACGATCTGGAATGGCTATTAAGCACCCGGCGTATAACCTCTCAAGTTATATGCCGCAAACCGGGGAAGGAACTCGCACCGGTCACCGAACCTGGTGAACGCGTGGTGTTTCTAGCGCACTTTGAACGCGGATTCGGATTGCCGGCGAGTGATTTCTTCCGGGCTTTCCTAGATTTCTTCGGCCTACAGCCTCATCACCTCCCGGCGAATGCCTTCGTTTCTCTATCGGCCTTTTCTTCCTTTTGCGAGGGCTATCTCGGTGTCTGGCCGACAGTCGATATATGGGCAAAGTATTTTCACCTCCGCAAGCAGACTATTCCAGGCACCAAGCCGAAGCTGATGACTGCTTGTGGTTCGGTTAGCATTACGCCGAGGGTGGGATCCATCTTTCCCCGTATCACTGGCCTGGACACCGTCAGGAAGTGGCAAAGGACTTTCTTTTATGTGAAGAGTGCCAAAGGCCATGAAGCCCTCAACCTGCCCGAGTTCAAGATCGAGCCACCCACAGCCGGATTAAACTTCGGATATAACCCGGCTGAAACCATTGCAGAGCTCCAGACCATACATGAAACTCTGGAGGACCTTATGGAGCAGGGCATGGATTCGGATGATCTCCTCCGGACCTTTATCTCCCGCCGTGTCAGTCCTTTACAACAACGTCAACACAAGATTTGCCATATGAGCGGTCTGCTAGATCCCACCCGAATCAGCAAACACGCCCTCACCAAAACTTCTGTCAAGAGACGCGTGAATGCCATTGCATTCACCGAGATGTCGGATAAGTGGCAATGGGGCGTGGAGCCATTTCACCGGGACGCACTTCCACCGCAGGTTAGTATATTATTCTCCGGGTTAATCCGTACCTCACAAAAATGTCATTGGACTAATCCGGATTTGCCTCGATTTTACTGCAGCTGTTCGACCGCCAGATCACCGAAGACGGCGATCTTTCCACAAAGGTATGGGCACGGGATCGCAGCCCGCTGCGCGAGGGCGAAGAGGAACCGGATTCGGATGATTATCTGCCGATTCCGCGCGCCAAGCCAATCCGCAAGGGTAAGCAAAAAACTGTTAACAACGAAGATGAGGATGATGATTGCCGGATCCTAGACCCCCTTGATGCTATTCCGATTTCATGGTCACCACCTTGTGTTCCAGCCAAAGAAGATACCCAAGGGACATCTCGGAAACGCGCTGATACGCCCGGATCTGATGCCCCTAAAGCAAAAAGAATCAAGAAGGCTGGCTCCAAGCTGAATCGGCTGAAGCCCATGCCTACCACGAAGGGGTAATGCCACTTAACTTCATTTGCTTTCTTTCTTCACTAACCGGGTCATCTTCATCCGGATTAATTATTCACTCTGTTTTATGTAGTGACGTCATCGTCACCGAGCAAACTCACTCATCCATTTCTTCTCCTATTCCTCCACTGGATTCGGCTGTGGGGAACCAATCTCCTGAAAAGGTTGCTACCTCTCCAGTGCGCACTACAACGCCAAAATTTCCCAACCGACTTCTACCTCAAAGCCGGTTATTGACTTGGAGAGTGAGGAAACCCTGATTCCTGTCCGAGATTCAACTTGGCCACGCCCTCTGAAGGAACTGGAGAAGGAAAAGGCTAAGACATCGGCTAAGCCCTTGCCTAAGCCGGATTCTCGCCCTACCCGCAGCTCAAGCCCTGCTGAATCAAGAGCAGCAGAAGAAGAAGAAGCAGAAGCAGCAACATCAACAACAAATTCCGAAAGCAGCGAAGCAACAAAAGCAGAAGCAGACCCCGGGTGCGTCACCTCAACCCAAGCCGACTCAAGGTGCCTCTGGCTCAACTCCAACCACTTCGGATAAGCAGGTGGTTACTAGCAAGAAAGTTCTGCCGCCCCATCAGCGATTCGATTCGGCCAGGCCCTGTCGAATCCCGCCCTCCGAGCATCGATAAGCTCGAGTCCGCCAAGCAATTCATTGAAGCTTGGAATGATGCTGACCTCGCCAAAGACTTCACTACTTCAGCGCCACATCCGGCTGGGCCTAGTCGGATGTTTCAATCTCTACACTCCGTGCAGACCTCGGTTACTGAAGCTAACCGGGTCTTTGAGGTAACTTTACCGAATCCTGCTTTTACTTTATCATTATCAATCTGCACTATTCCCAGTCCCCGAGATTCGGGTCGAACGACTGATACTCCTCCGAGTAAGAAAGTCATTCGGCTTGAATCTATAAAACTTGATCATGAATGTTTCTTAACCGAGGAAACCGTGGGACTTCCAGTCCCCGAGTCTCTTTTCCAACTGATTCGGTTAATCTCGGGCCAGTCCCCGAGATTCTTTTGACGCCATTTGCATGTTTTCTTTCAGGAAACCATGACCGCTCGCAGCAAGCTCTTTAAGCAGCTCGCCCATCAGCACCAGAAGCTCCAAACTTCCTTTGATGGGCTCTGTCTTGAAATGGACAATAAAGAAGAAGAGCAGAAGCGCGCTTTAGAGGAGCAAAAGTCAGAGGTGGCTCGGCTCCAGCGAGAGCTTAACCGGTTGAAAAAGTGAAGGAGAAGGTCAAAGGAGAGCGGGATACGCTGCGGAAGGAAAAGACACTATCCAGAAGGAGCGAGATGTTTGCAAAGCCGGACTTGCGGAGCGGGCCAAACTGGACAAGCAAATTCAAACGTCCATTGCCGAATCTGAAGCCGAAGTAAAGCGGCGAAAGAAGAATTGAGTGCTCACAAAGCAGCCAGTGCGAAATGGCTGTCTGCACTTGCAAGCCTCAATGATGACATGGACCGTAAGTTTTGCCGAATCTCTTCTTTTCTTCTGCTCTTATCCGACATATTTTTTGTGTTCCTTCTCGCTTAACTCGGTATTAGCTTATTTGTTTGTAGGAGAGTTTACCAGCATCCGGCTTCAAGCCGCCAAAGCTGTGAGAGACGCCCGAGCTGAGAGAGCCAAATTAACCGGTGCTCCCTTACCAGAGACATGGGACATTGAAGATCACATTACTGCACTCAAGGCTCGGATTGCCCCTTTGAAGGATTCCCACATTGATCTGCTCAATGCAAGCCTCAAGGCTCACCGAATCTTATTTCCTGAATCTCGGCAAGTCCGGTCTGCGGAGGAGCTAATCAAAGATCTGGATCAAACGAAGAGCCGGTTACAGCAATGGAGATCTTCATCTGCCCGCGGGTGCTGATGCCGCCTTGATCTTATCATGTCTTGGTATGAACTGATCGATCTCGCCAAGTGCGCTCCCTTCGCGAGGGTTCTTCATGGGCTAAATCCTGACCGGATCAAGATCCGCGAGGAAGCTGCCAACTTTATGGCGGAATTTGCAAACACCAAACATCTTGATCTGGAGGCTCCGGTCTACTCTGAGGGGAAGAGACTGAAGAAGAGGAATCGGACGATGCCTCCGCTGAAGAATATGCCGATTCTGAGGGCGAGTCTGATGATTCGGCTAACTCTGCCGAACATGCTCCTATCAAGTCCATCAGATCCCAGCCTCTGACTCGGCTAAGAATACCGAAGCAACTCCGGCCCAGACTTCGAGATACCAGCAACTGATTCGGCAGAGATTACCAAACAAGCTTCAGCTGATCCGGATACTTCCGAATCTGCCCAGCCTTCAAGCTCTCCACGCAAGGTTACCCTGAAGTTCCTCCATCTTCTGAGTCCATTCCAGCGACGGAACCCCCTGCAACCGAATCTACTCCAACCGAAACTCCTGTAACCGAAGCTCGCGCGCCCGAGGCTCCTGCAACCGAAGCTGTGTAACCGAACCCGCTACAACCAAGTCTGCGCTTCCTGAAGTGACTCAGTGAAAAAACGTTAAATCCCCGGTATGCCGGGAGCAGATGTAATAAACAATTTAAGTTCTTCGAGACTACTCTTATTTAGCTTAATGATCCGGACGAGGTTTATGTTGGATCATTTTAAACCGAGTCCCCGAGTCTGTTTTCTTGTTTACTATTTTTGCCGAATCTTTGCTCTTGTCTACCTTTTAGGTGTTTGACAGTCGAGTCACAAGATAGGAATCATAGCATACAATACTTGAAACATGCGAGTTATGGTTTAGAATCATCTAACATAAACAAAAAATAAATAACAGGGGTTAGTAAACGACATCTGCCGAATCGGTTTTGGACCGAGTCCCCGAGTCCATTTTCATGTTTCCCATATTCCTCATCTCTGCTCTTGACTACCATTTTGGTGTTTGTCAGTCGAGTCACGAGATCAACAACACAGCATACATTACTTGAATTTTGGGACGAGGTTCAAAGCAATTCGACACATGAACGATATGGACAAAACAGTAATAAAAACACATGCATAAGGACGAAGCAGTCCCCGAGTCCAGACTCGGATTGCTGCAATTTCATTTATGATAAACTGAAATACATACATTGCGCCCCTTAGGAGTAAAAGGGTCGAAGCAGAGCTACATTCCAGGGTCTCTTAGTTTCTTCCGGGTCTGTCCAGGCCATCCTTCCTTGGTTCCTGTGCATCTACAAGGTAGTACGAGTCATTGTGCATAGCCCTGCTCACAATGAATGGTCCCTCCCATGGAGGTGACAACTTGTGTCGGCCTTTGCTGCGCTGCACCAGCCTTAGTACAAGATCTCCCTCATGAAACACTCGAGGGCTGATCTTTCGACTATGATATCGTCGGAGATTCTGCTGGTATATTGCTGTCCGAGATAGAGCCAATTCTCTTGCTTCCTCTAGCAGATCCACTGCATCTTCCCGGGCCTCTTTTGCCTCGGTTTCAGTATACATTGCCACCCTTGGTGCATCATGTTCTATGTCAGTGGGTAGCACAGCTTCTGCCCCATAAACCAGAAAAAATGGCGTATAGCCAGTTGACCGATTCGGCGTGGTCCTTAGACCCCACAGTACTGATGGTATCTCGTCTATCCAGCATCCCGGAGTTTTCAGCAATGGTTCAATGAGACGAGCCTTGATGCCGGCCAACACCAGGGCATTTGATCTTTCCACTTGCCCATTAGACTCCGGATGTGCCACCGAGGCTATATCTAGCCGGATTCCCTTATCCATGCAAAACCGAGCAAACTCTCCACAGCAAAGTTTGTGCCGTTATCCGAGATGATGCTATGAGGGTAACCGTATCTCAAAATAATTTCTTTCAGGAAAGTTACAGCCGAACGACCATCTACTTTCCGGATTGGTTTCACCTCTATCCACTTGGTGAACTTATCCACCATCACCAGCATATGTGTCATGTTACCCTAGCCGGCTTGAAATCTCCCACCATATCTAAACACCACACAGCAAACGGCCAAGTGATAGGAATTGTTTTGAGCGCCGATGCGGGTAAGTGTGTCTGCTTGGCAAACCTTTGGCATCCTTCACATTTTCGGACTATGTCCTCTGCATCCGCGTGAGCAGTGGGCCAGTAAAATCCATGCCGGAATACTTAGCCACCAGGGCTCTTGTACTGCAATGATGTCCACATTCTCCTTGATGTATCTCCAGGAGCATCTCCTTGCCCTCGGCTGGCTCCACACAACGCTGTAGCACCTCGGTTGCACTCCTTTGTATAACTCCTTGTTGATGATGGTGTAAGCCTTGGACCTCCTCTGCACTCGCCTAGCTTCGGTTTCATCATTTGGCAAACTCCCCTCCGACATGAACTTCATGATTTCTTCAGCCCATTCCGGTACTGGATGCAAAGGGAATAAGTGCTCATCTATCTCCACTGGTTCGGCCGCCATTATTTCTTCTATCAGCTTCTGCCCATTCCCTAAGATTCGGTTAGCACCACCTTCTTCTCTGCTCCTCTTTCCTAAGATCCGGTTAGCAGTCCCCGGGTCTCGCCATGCAGTCCCCGGGTCTTCCCCAATGTACCCGACATCAACATTCATAGGGACAGCCTCAGATTCTTGCTTTGGGATAAAAATTGACTCGGAATCAGGCGAAGGTTTGATTGAAGGGACCCTTAGGTGATTCAAGGATATTCCGGGTGGAATTGCATCCCTAGACGACCCGAGTTTTGACAGGACATCAGCAGCTTCGTTCTCCAACCGAGGTATGTGCTTGTACTCGCAGCCTTCAAAAAATCCTGAAATTTTCTGGACATGAAACCGATACAGTGCCATATTGGCATCAAGAGCATCCCAATTTCCAGAAGATTGCTGCACCACTAAATCCGAATCACCAAAACATTCTATTCGGCGGATGCCGATATCCCTAGCCACATTAAGCCCATGGATCAGTGCCTCATATTCGGCCACATTGTTTGAGGCTGAGAAATGAATCTGCAACACATATCGCAATTGATCTTGCTTCGGTGACGTGAGTACCACCCCAGCACCTAATCCGATTTTGGTTTTGGAGCCATCAAAGTGCAACTTCCAGTAATTGTAATCCGGCTTGGGTGGCTCATACTGCATCTCGGCCCAGTCACAAAGGAAATCCGGTAAAGCCTGAGACTTGATAGCATCCCTTCTCTCATAATGCGGGGTGTAAGGAGATACTTCTATTGCCCATTGGCAACCGGCCAGTCGCATCTTTGCACCCAATGATCTCCGCGATTGGAGCTTCACACCACGGTAATCGGGTGTTCTTGGAAATAATGTTTCAACTTTTTGGCCGCCAGGTATACACCGTATGTCATCTTCTGGTAGTGAGGATAATTTTGCTTTGAGGTTGAGATCACCTCACTTAAATAGTACACCGGTCTCTGCACGGATTTACCCTCCTCTTCTCGCTCTACCACTATGACCACACTTACGACCCGGTTAGTGGCCGCAATGTAAAGTAGCATTGGCTCATTCGGCAAAGGTGACGCCAGAATTGGTGCAGTGGACAACATCTTTTTTAATTCATTGAAAGCCGAATCTGCCTGCGGGGTCCACGTGAACCCGGTGCTTTTTTCATCAATGATACAAGGGCAAGGCTTTTTCTCCTAGCCGACTCACAAACCGACTCAACGAGGCTAAACACCCGGTGAATTTTTGTACATCTTTTAGACATTTAGGCAATTTCATTCTTTCTATGGCTCGGATCTTAGCCGGATTCACCTCAATACCTCGGCTCGATACAAGGAAACCGAGCAACTTTCCAGCCGGGACACCAAAGGTGCATTTATCCGGATTCAATTTCAACCGATATTTTCTCAAGTTCACAAATGTTTCCTCGAGATCCTCGAGGAGAGTGTGTTTTTCTTTAGTTTTGATGACGATATCATCGACATACACCTGCACATTCTTGCCCATTTGGGAGTGTAAGCATTTCTGCATACATCTCTGATAAGTTGCACCGGCATTTCTCAAACCGAAACACATGACACGATAGCAATACGCCCCGTACGGGGTAATAAAAGCAGTCTTTATTTGATCTTTAGGGTTCAGTGGTATCTGGTGAAAACCAGAGTACGCATCAATAAAAGACAACAACTCACACCCAGCAGTAGAATCGATCACTTGATCAATCCGAGGTAAAGGAAATGGATCCTTCGGGCACGCCTTGTTTAGGTTGGTGAAGTCGATGCACATGCGCCACACCTTGACCACCGCTGGTTCGTCCTTCTTCTTCTCTACCAGAACCGGATTGGATATCCAGTCTGGATGCAACACCTCCATAATGAATCCGGCTGCAAGCAACTTAGCCAGCTCATCAGCACCACTTTTCTTCGATCATCTGAGAGACGCCGAGTCGGTTGCCTCACCGGTTTTACATCCGGCCTGACAAATAAAGAGTGCTCTGCCAACTCCCTCGGAACACCAGGCAGGTCCTTAGCCGACCATGCAAAGATATCCCGATTCTCACGGAGGAAGTGACAGAGCGCGCTTTCCTATTTCTCGCCCAACCGGCACCAATGATGGCCATGCGCTCCGGGTTCTCCGGGTCAATGGGGATCTTCTTTGTCTCCTTGGGCATCTCAAATGTTGCACCTCCATCCGGATTGGTCATAGCCAGCACACCGAGCTGAGCTGACTTCGCCATTGCCACCACCTCATGCATCTTGCTCTTCTCAGCTTGGATCACCAATGATTCGGCTAAGGTGGAACCGATCGTGGCACACTGTATGGCCTTTTTGTAATCTCCCGCAACAGTGATAATACCATTCGGGCCAGGCATCTTCATCTTGAGGTAGGCCACATGAGTGGATATCATGAACTTGGCTAACGCAGGCCTGCCAAGCAGAGCATGGTATGGGCTCTCCAAATCTACCACCTCGAATTCGAGACTCTCAAGCCGGTGATTGTCCTTGGTACCAAACAGCACATCTACCCAGATCTTACCCATTGGGGAACAAGACACCCCGGGTACTATACCATGGAAGGTACAACTGCTCTGCTGCAACTGATTCGGCGAAATACCCAACTTGACCATTGTGTCCCGATACATGATGTTTATGGCACTGCCATTGTCAATCAAGACTCGGCTAAACCTCACGTTAAGCTTGGGTCCAACCAAAGTCGGATCCACCACCAGTGCATAGTTTCCTGGACTTGGCATAATTCTGGGGTTATCAGCCCTGCTCCAAGTGATCTCCTGCTCGGACCAATTCAGGTATTTTGGGACTGCTGGTGACTGCATTCACCTCCTTCGCCCTTCGCAGCTGACTTTTCTTGTCAGTTGGCTCGGTCACAAAAACCACATAACTTTGATGAGCCTCCTTGTACTCATTACCGGGGTATCCACCTTGCCGACTCGGACCAGCACCGTTGTCATTGCCTCCCATGTTTACCAGGTTAACCGGCTTTGTGGCTGCCGGTCTTGGAGCTCCTGCGTTCACCGGGTTGTATTGGCTCCGGTTAAAGGCATATTCGGCCTGAAATTCGGTCTAGGAGCACCTCTCTGAGGTGGTCCTCTTGACCCTCCGCCTGAATGCGATGATGCCAGCTACAATTCCGAGTTGAATGATTGGCCGGCTTGCGTGGGTCTGTTGTGTGATAACAGCAAGGCCCGTCTAATCTTGACTCAAAAGTTAGAGGAGGACTCGATCCATCCCATACCTTCTTTGGCCAGCACCTTGATTCGGCCTCCAAGCTGGACCCTCAGTCTTTTGTCTCTGACCATCTCCTGCTCCAGGATGGTCCATATTCACTGCAGCAACCTGATCTGAACCGTATCTATAATCCGGATCTCTTCTTTTGTAACCGAATTCATGTCGGTCACTGGGCCTCAATGGTCCTACTCGGTTGTTAACCGGTTGCCTCCTGCTTGTTCCCACTGCATCCAATGCTGGCTGTGTCGGATCACCAAGAGCATACGTATCTGCTATCCGGATCGTTTCCGCCAGTGTCTTGGGCATATCCCTCTGGAGCTTCTGCCAAGCGGGGTGCCATGTCGGCAACCCTGCGCAAACCAAGAAATCGCCTGCTCCTCCACGACACCTTCGCAAGAGTTGCGAATGTTGCTCCACCGAGTCAAGAATTCTCGGTCTGTTTCCCGTTCTTCCTGCTTGCACGCAGCCAGGAGCTGAGGTCGGTTAGGCCTCTTGTAGGTGCTGGAGAAATTACTGTAAAATGCCTCCTCCAAGTCCATCCAAGAGTTGATACTACCCGGTGGTAAGTTATTCAGCCAAATCCGGGCTGGCCCTTCCAACATGTGCGGGAGATACCGGACCGCCCATCGGCGATTGCCCCCCGCAATGTGCACTGATGATACATAGTCTATCAGCCAATCCTGTGGCTTTGTGCTGCCATTATACGGCTTTGTGCTTCGGCCAAGCTGAAACAACGGCACACTCGGCTCGTTCATGATCCGAGGCCAAAGCATGGAGGACCCGGTGGGCCTTGCTCTTCTAGCTTCTCGGACTGGTAAATTCTATCCAACTTGAGACGCTGATCATCCGGATCCAATCCGAGGTCCCAGTCTTGATGCAAGTGCATTATCATAGCTTGGTATCCGGCTCGCGCCATAGCCGAATTACCGTCATCATAGCGGTAGCCCGCCTGGCCACCACCTTGCTGCTGCGCTTGCACCACATTTGCTGCTCCTGCCGGGGTTGATTCTGCCCGAGGACGAGGTGGTTGACCTCGGCCAGCCGAATTACCCCTTCCGGCTCCCGGATAGCCTCGACCGCCATTGTTTCTGCTCTGGCCACCTTTTCCTTGAGCTGCTAGCTGCTTGCCTGCATACTCAGCATCATAGGTCTGCAGCTGTTTACCTTGCCGAGTTCACGCTCTGGGCCGGTCAACTCCGACATGCGGGGATGACGCTTGCCCCTTGGATCTTTGGCTAACAGCCTTAACCGACATACTACCCGAGAACCACCTGCATCCGGATTAGCTTTCCGGTAAGCCTCATTCTGCCTGTTACACACATCTACTAGCTCATTGACTCTCTCTGCCTGCTTCGCCAAGCCTCCCCGGTTAGTGTACTCAACTCGGCTCGCGCTGCCGCTGCAGCCCTAAGATTCTTAGCCGGGGAGCTATACACCGGCTTGCCTGTGCCGGATCTATGACTAGTAGCCTTACTTGAGCTCGATCCGGCAGCTCTAGCTAACTCGTCATTGAGGTCTTTACCTCGGTTACGCAATTCGGCTTTCTTGCGTGAGTGATGCACTACAGGAGTAAAGCCATCAGTGATACCATTAGCAGCATTGTACTCTCTCATATCTCTATCAAAGGCCTGCCTAGACTCCACCACTAACCGGGCTTCTTTTTGCAACCTCAGGCGCTCTGCCTCTAGCTGAGCTACAGTAAGTTCTACATTTGCCCCAGGTGCCACTGGCCGAGATAACTTCTCCAGGACATCCTCTAAGGGAGCCTCCCTACTCGACATGCCAAGCGGGCCAACCGGATCCGGTTTCTCCTTCGGGAACTTTGCCGACCGAACAGATAACTAACATGCTGGGTGAAAAAATTACAGCTGGACAATTGACAAAATATTGAGCGCATAACAATGCATATATATGACATGATGATTACTATGATATTCATGTGGGCATTACGACAAAATACATAGACCGTTATCCAACAAAGTCTATGACTAATAACCCACCGCCAGGTTGTCATACCGAGTTCCCCGTTGGTATTAAGTTGCAAGCAACGGATAATTGCATTAAGTAATGTGCGTAAAGTAAACAAATGTATTAGACCTAACGGCGTACCCTTAATCTAAGCATCGGTTATTTTATCACTAGTGGCAACAGCACATCCACAATCTTAGAAGTTATTGTCACTCTCCCAGATTACCGGAGGCATGAACCCACTATCTAGTATAAATACTCACTCTTGGAGTTACAAGCATCTACTTGGCCAAAGCATCTACTAGTAACGGAAAGCATGCAAGATCATAAATAACATATAAGATAGATTGATAATCAACTTGACATAGTATTCAATATTCATCGGATCCCAGCAAACACAACATGTAGCATTATAATAAGATGATCTTGATCAGGATAGGCAGCTCACAAGATCTAAACATGATAGCATAAAGTGGAGAGACAACCATCTAGCTACTGCCATGGACCCGTAGTCCAAGGATGAACTACTCACGCATCACTCCGGAGGCAGGCATGGTGATGTAGAGCCCTCCGGTGATGATTCCCCTCTCCGGCAGGGTGCCGGGAAGAGCTTCTGAACCCTCCCGAGCTAGGGTTGATGGCGGCGGCGTCTCTGGAACTTTTCGTGGATAATGGCTCGGGTATCTAGGGTTTCCGCGTCGGGAGGAATAAATAGGCGAAAGGGCGGCGGCTGCGGAGCCACGAGGGCCCCACACCACCCCACGGCGCGGCAGGGGGTGGGCCTGCGCGGCCCCATGGTGTGGGCGCCACGTGGCCCCCCTCCATGTCTCCTCTGGATTCCGTCTTCGTGTTGGAAAAATAGGAGGTTCTGTCCAAGTTTCGTCCAATTCCGAGAATATTTCCAGACTAGCTTTTCTGGAATACAAAAACAGCAGAAAACAGGAACTGGCACTGTGGCATCTTGTTAATAGGTTAGTCCCAGAAAATGCATAAAAATGATATGAAGTGTATATAAAACATGTAACAATTGGTATAATATCAACATGGAACATCAGAAATTATAGATACGTTTGAGACGTATCAAGCATCCCCAAGCTTAGTTCTACTCGTCCTCGAGTAGGTAAAACGATAAAAACAAAATAATTTTTGAGGTGACATGCTACAATCATAATCTTGATCAAATAATACTGTAAAGCACATGTTATGAATGAAGTAATCCAGGTCAATGGTCTATAGTTTGCTAGCTAGTAGATAATGAGCAAACAACTGAATCATATAAGCAAAAAAAATTCATGAATAGTACTTTTGAGACAAGCATCAAGGAGTTTTACATAATAGTTAACTCATAAAGCAATAGATTCTAAGCAAAAGGTGTTTAACCAACACAAAGGAAGATTTAAGTTTCAGCAATTGCTTTCAACTTTCAACATATATATCTCATGGATATTTGTCAACACAAAGCATATAATAAGTGCAATATATGAGCATATAAAAATGGTTGCACCAAAGTTGACACTAGTGTTTGCTTCTAAGATAGAAAGAAGTAGGTAAACTGACTCCACATAAAAGTAAAAGAAAGGCCCTTCACAGAGGGAAGCAGGGATTAAATCATGTGCTAGAGCTTTTTAAGTTTTTGAAATCATATAGAGATTGCATAAAATATTTGACACTTCTCCCAACCTTTGCTAACGCAAGCCATGGCTAACCGAATCCTCGGTTGCCTACCATCAATCACATACCATGGAGGAGTGTCTAGTTTTGAGAGGTGTTTGTTAATTGTCAACGAATGGTAGCGGATGAAAACAGTATTCTCCCTATCAAACAGACTTTTAAGAGCGGCTCCCATGAAGGACGTTATTTTTACCAGCAAGGCAGATCATCCTCTACTCTTTTGTTTACACATGCAGGTATTTCACTGTTTGTCATTGCTTACTGATAAATCAGGGCAAAAATGTGAAGAGAATTAAGCGGTTAAAGTTGTAATTAATTGGGATTGGGCACCCCGTTGCCAGCTCTTTTTGCAAAATTATTGGATAAGCGGATGTATATGCCACTAGTCTAGGTGTAAAGTCTGTTTGACAAGTCGAATAAAGAATAACCCACTACTATTGACACAAAAAGGAATATTAACAATTTTGAATAATTTAAAGGTAGCACATGAAAATTTTACTTGGAATGGCAAGAAAATACCACATATAGGTAGTTATGGTGGACACAGATGGCATGGATTTGGCTCAAGGTTTTTGGTGCACGAGAAGCATTCCCTCTCAGTACAGAGTTTAGGCTAGTAAGGTTATTTGAAGCAAACACAGGATATCAACTGACACAGTAAGGCTTATATGAAAACATATTGCAAGGATTATAAGACTCTACATTGTCTTCCTTGTTAACTAAACCCTTTTACTAGAAAATATCTAGACCTTAGATATACCAAACATGCAAACCAAATTTCAACGAGCTTTACGGTAGTTCTTCATTAATAGGTTTTAAATACATGATACAAAAGCTTAATCATGAACTACTTAATAACTCAAAATAATTGACAAATATCAAACTATCCAATACAGCGATCTACAAGAATATGTAAGCTTTTTCCATTATACCATCTACCACATGCAATATTTTCTGTTCCAAACAAACACCAATCAATTTATTTCAACATAAACTCTCCAAACAATTATAAGTGAAGCAAGAGAGTACTTTCTTTAAAAGAACTAACAGCTCTGAATAAGAGATGCATGAAAAACAGGAGCTAAAAGCATAGCAATAGCTAGACAAGAATGCTCAACAAGTATAAGTGAAGAATAGGAGTATTCATATGAAAAAGCAGAGCGTATCTCTCTCCCAATCAAGAATGCTGGGGTCCAATCAAGTTGACCATACGAAAAATAAAATACTGAAAATAAAAGCACACAGACGCTCCAAGTAAAGCACATATGATGTGAAATAATTAAAATATAGTTTCACTAGAGATGACCTGATAAGTTGCTGATGAAGAACGGGATGCCTTGGGCATCCCAAGCTTAGACGCTTGAGTCTTCTTGAAATTTGCTGGGGTGATCCATGGGAGCATCCCCAAGCTTAAGCTCTGATACGTCTCCAACGTATCCATAATTTCTGCTGTTCCATACTTATATTATACCATTTGCTACATGTTTTATATACACTTCGTATCACTTTTATGCATTTTCTGGGACTAACCTATTAACAAGATGCCATAGTGCCAGTTCCCTGTTTTCTGCTGTTTTTGGTTTCAGAAAATTACTTCTGCGAATATTCTCGGAATTGCACGAAACAAAAGGCCACGTCCCTATTTTTTCAGCACCGTCACGGAGTCCGAAGGAGAGACGAAGGAGGGCGCCGAGGTGGCCAAACCACACCTCGGCGCGGTGGGCCCCCTTGCCGCGCCAACAGGTGGTGTGGGCCCCTCGGGCCTCCACCGACGTTGCCCCTTCGCCTATTTATTCCCTCAGACGCGAAAACCCTAAAGGACGAAGCCATTTTTCCAGAAGAGTTCCGCAGCGCCGCCGCCATCGACATCAAGTTTCGGGGGACAGAAGTCTCTGTTCCGGCACGCTGCCGGGACGGGGAATTGCCCCCGGAGTCATCTCCATCGACACCACCGCCATCTTCATCGCCGCTACTGACTCCCATGATGAGGAGGGAGTAGTTCTCCCCCGAGGCTGAGGGCTCTACCGGTAGCTATGTGGTTCATCTCTCTCTCCATGGTGTGATCTTTATGTGATCGTGTGTATTGCTAGTATCGCTGAATACATTAATAATGTTTATGCTACTCAAGTGATTTTGTCTAGTTTCTAGAGTCATTGTGACAACACAGTATCAAGGTGACAGTGTGGGTACTTGTGTGACTCTATGAATAATTTAGATATTTATCATGGCTTGTTCTTGGGAACTGTGGTGTTTGTTTACTCAGACTTTGAGGAGTGCTTTTGCAGCCCTACACGTAGTACTCTTGTGTTATCAAGAAGGAGAATAATCCCGAGCAGTATTTACTTGTGTTCAGTTGTGCTAATCTAGTTGAATATGTAGATGTTACTCTTTATCTATTATGCACTCTATAGGTTAATTTAATATGAACTCCGGTACTCTCCACGGTGTGACGGTGACAGTGTGCGCATCGTGTGTGATTCCTTTATGACGTTGTGGAGCTTGTTTACTCCGGCTTGAGGTGTGCTTTTGTAGCCCTACACAATGAATGGTGTTTGTTATCCAACAAGAGAGTGTTTAAGAGTAGCTTTTACTTATTCAGTTATGAGATCATTGTTGAGAGTGTCCACTAGTGAAAGTATGATCCCTAGGCCTTGTTTCTAAGCATTGAAACACCGTTTACATCAAGTTCTGCTACATGTTTGCTTGCTGCCATCTTTATTTCAGATTGCAGTTAGTACTTATAATCATCCATATTACTTGTTTTTCACTATCTCTTCGCCGAACTAGTGCACCTATACATCTGACAAGTGTATTGGGTGTGTTGGGGACACAAGAGACTTCTTGTATCTTAATTGCAGGGTTGCTTGAGAGGAATATCTTTGACCTCTACCTCCCTGAGTTCGATAAACCTTGGGTGATTCACTTAAGGGAAACTTGCTGCTGTTCTACAAACCTCTGCTCTTGGAGGCCCAACACTGTCTACAAGAATAGAAGCACACATAGACATCAAGCTATTTTCTGGCGCCGTTGCCGGGGAGGTAAGCGTTGGAAGGTATCTCCTTTAGATTCTGCAATTATATCTTTTTGTTTCTTGTTTTTATTTTCACTAGTTAGGCTTAATGGAAAAGAACAACAAAATTAGAGATCTTTATGAACTTTATATTGAATTAGGACATGATGCTTTTGAAGAGAAAATTAAAAAACCTATGGAGGCTTGTTTGCATGATGGTAGCAATGGTATTACTATAAATTCTTTGAACACCATTATTGCCAATGCTATGGAAAAGTCTAAGCTTGGGGAAGCTGGTTGTGATGAATATGATATTTTTAGTCCCCCAAGCTTTAAGGAGGAAATTTGCTTTGATAATACTTTGCCTCCAATATATGATGATTATAATCATTGTGATATTTTCAGTCCACCTACTATTGAGGATATAATTTATGTTGATTATGATATGCCTCCTATATATGATGTTTACAATGATGAATATGATACTCTCAGTCCATCTACTATTGAGGATAAAATTCATTATGATTATTCTATGCCTCCAATTTATGATGATTACAATGATGGATGTGATACTTTTACTCCCACTATTACTAATGAAATTGTTTATGCTTATATGGAGAGTAATGATACTTTTATGCATGTGGATCATGATAAGAATGCTCTATGTGATAGCTATATTGTTGAGTTTATTAATGATGCTACTGATAATTATTTTGAGAGAGGAAAATATGGTTATAGAAATCTTCATGTTATTAAATATCCTCTCTTTTTGTTGAAATTTTTGAAGTTGCACTTGTTTTGCCTTCCTATGCTAGTCACTTTGAGCTTCATTGATTTATTTTCTACAAGATTCCTTTGCATAGGAAGTGGGTTAGACTTAAATGTGTTTGGTATTTGCTTTTTGATGCTCTCTTATATTCAACTCTTATACATATGAGAGCATTATCAAAATCACTATGCCTAGCTAAAAGGCTTTAAAGAAAAGCGCTTATGGGAGACAACCCATTGTTTTTATTTTCTGTTATTTTTGCTTTTTTTTTGTTTTGAGTCAAGGTGCTTGTTACTTCTGTAGCAACTCCTTTGTATCTTTATTTTATCGCATTGTTGTGCCAAGTAAAGTTCTATATTGAAAGTTGATGCAAGATTTGGATTTCTGCGCAGTGACAGATTTTTAGCTGTCACGATTTGAGCTTATCTCCCTGTAGAAAATTCAAAAATTCTGAAAAATCACGCATATTCCTGAGATATGTACGCAACTTTCATTATTTTAGGCCAGATCCATCTGAGCAACTTAAGTGCCTCGAAAAAATTCGTCATTCCAGACTGTTCTGTTTTTGACAGATTCTGCCTTTTGTTTTGCATTCGCTCTTTTACTGTGTTTGTGTGGATTTCTTTGCTCCACAAAGCATTGGTGGCTGTAGCTAATGTCCAGAAGCTTTGGGATTGATTGTATCATTACAGAATATGAGAATTTTTGATTATGCACTAACCCTCTAATGAGAACTGTCTTGAGTTTGGTGTGAAGGAAGTTTTCAAGGATCAAGCGAGAAGGTGATATTATGTGATCAAGAAGAGTGAAAAGCCTAAGCTTGGGGATGCCCCCGTGGTTCATCCCCATATTCAAGAAGACTCAAGCGTCTAAGCTTGGGGATGCCCAAGGCATCCCCTTCTTCATCAACAAACTTATCAGGTCATCTCTAGTGAAACTATATTTTAATTCTTTCACATCTTATGCGCTTTACTTGGAGCGTCTGTGTGTTTTTATTTTTGTTTTTGTTTGAATAAATTCGGATCCTAGCAATCCTTGTGTGGGAGAGAGACACGCTCCGCTTTTTCATGTGAATACTCATGTTCTTCACTTATATTTGTTGAGTATTCTTAACTAGCTACTGCAGTGCTTTTAGCTCCTGTTTTTCATGCATCTCTTCGAGCTGTTAGCACTTGTTTATAAATACTCTCTTGCTGCATTATATTATCATTTGGAGAGTTTATGTTTAAATAAATTGATTGGTGTTTGTTTGGAAGAAAGAAAATGCTACATGTAGTAGTTGGTATTGGAAAAGACATATGCATTCTTGTAGATCATTGTCTTGTTTTGATTTGATGCTTTGCAATTGTTTTGAGCTCTCAAGTAGATCATGTTTAAGCTCTTGCATCATGTAGTTAAAGCCTAGTAGTGGAGAACTACCGTAGAGCTTGTTGAGACTTGGGATGCATATTTGTTCTCTCTAAGGTCTAGATATTTTCTGGTAAAATGTTTGAGCAACAAGGAAGACAGTGTAGAGTCTTATAATACTTGCAATATGTTTTTATGTGATTCTTGCTGTACCGGTTTATACTTGTGTTTGCTTCAAACAACCTTGCTAGCCTAAACTCTGTACTGAGAGGGAATGCTTCTCGTGCATCCAAAACTTGAGCCAAAACCCATGCCATTTGTGTCCACCATACCTACCTACTATGTGGTATTTCCTGCCATTCCAAGTAAATATTTCATGTGCTACCTTTAAACTATTCAAAACTTTATTACTCCTTATTTGTGTCAATGTTTTATAGCTCATGAGGAAGTATGTGGTGTTTTATCTTTCAATCTTGTCATTTACTTCTGACAGACTTTCACCAATGGACTAGTGGCATATACATCCGCTTATCCAATAATTTGCAAAAAGAGCTGGCAACGGGGTGCCCAGCCCCAATTAATTACAACTTTCATTAATAATTCTCTTCACATGTTTTGCCCTGATTTATCAGTAAGCAACTTAATTTGCAAATAGACACTCCTCCATGGTATGTGAATGTTGGAAGGCACCCGAGGATTCGGTTAGCCATGGCTTGTGTAAGCAAAAGGTTGGGAGGAGTGTCATCTATAAAGAAACTAAAATACATGTGTAAACAAAAGAGAAGAGGGATGATCTACCTTGCTGGTAGAGATAACGTCCTTCATGGGAGCCGCTCTTGAAAGTCTGGTTGACAAGGGGGTTAGAGTGCCCACTACCATTCGTTGACAACAACAAACACCTCTCAAATACTTATTTTGTGCTCTCTATATGCTTTCGAAAACTTAAAAAGCTCTAGCACATGATTTAATCCCTGCTTCCCTCTGCGAAGGGCCTATCTTTTACTTTATGTTGAGTCAGTTTACCTACTCCTTTCTATCTTAGAAGCAAACACTTGTGTCAACTTTGTGTGCATTGATTCTTACATTTTACTTATTGCACTTGTTATATTGCTTTATGTTGACAACTATCCATGAGATATACATGTTACAAGTTGAAAGCAATTGCTGAAACTTAATCATCCTTTGTGTTGCTTCAATGCCTTTTACTTTGAATCTATTGCTTTATGAGTTACCTCTTATGCAAAACTTTTTGATGCTTGTCTTGAAAGTACTATTCATGAAAAGTTTTTGCTTATATGATTCATTGTTTACTCTTTATCTATTTGTTAGCAAACTATAGACCATTGCTTTGAGTCACTTCATTCATGACATGAGCCTTGCAATATATTGATCAAGATTGTGTGAAAGCATGTCTCCTCAGAAATTATTTGTTGTTATCGTTTTACCTACTCGAGGACGAGTAGAACTAAGCTTGGGGATGCTTGATACGTCTCCAACGTATCCATAATTTCTGTTCCATGCTTATATTATACCATTTGCTACATGTTTTATATACACTTCATATCACTTTTATGCATTTTCTGGGACTAACCTATTAACAAGATGCCACAGTGCCAGTTCCCTGTTTTCTGCTGTTTTTGGTTTCAGAAAAGTACTTCTGCGAATATTCTCGGAATTGCACGAAACAAAAGGCCACGTCCCTATTTTTCCAGCACCGTCACGGAGTCCGAAGGAGAGACGAAGGAGGGCGCGAGGTGGCCAAACCACACCTCGGCGCGGTGGGCCCCCTGCCGCGCCACAGGTGGTGTGGGCCCCTCGGCCTCCACCGACGTTGCCCCTTCGCCTATTTATTCCCTCAGACGCGAAAACCCTAAAACAAGCCATTTTCCAGAAGAGTTCCGCAGCGCCGCCGCCATCGACGACAAGTTTCGGGGGACAGAATCTCTGTTCCGGCACGCTGCCGGGACGGGGAATTGCCCCCGGAGTCATCTCCATCGACACCACCGCCATCTTCATCGCCGCTGCTGACTCCCATGATGAGGAGGGAGTAGTTCTCCCCCGAGGCTGAGGGCTCTACCGGTAGCTATGTGGTTCATCTCTCTCTCCCATGGTGTGATCTTTATGTGATCATGTGTATTGCTAGTATCGCTGAATACATTAATAATGTTTATGCTACTCAAGTGATTTTGTCTAGTTTCTGGAGTCATTGTGACAACACGGTATCAAGGTGACAGTGTGGGTACTTGTGTGACTCTATGAATAATTTAGATATTTATCATGGCTTATTCTTGGGAATGTGGTGTTTGTTTACTCAGACTTTGAGGTGTGCTTTTGCAGCCCTACATAGTACTCTTGTGTTATCAAGAAGGAGAATAATCCCGAGCAGTATTTACTTGTGTTCAGTTGTGCTAATCTAGTTGAATATGTAGATGTTACTCTTTATCTATTATGCACTCTATAGGTTACTTTAATATGAACTCCGGTACTCTCCACGGTGTAAAGGTGACAGTGTGTGCACCGTGTGTGATTCCTTTATGACGTTGTGGCGCTTGTTTACTCCGGCTTGAGGTGTGCTTTTGTAGCCCTACACAATGAATGGTGTTTGTTATCCAACAAGAGAGTGTTTAAGAGTAGCTTTTACTTATTCAGTTATGAGATCATTGTTGAGAGTGTCCACTAGTGAAAGTATGATCCCTAGGCCTTGTTTCTAAGCATTGAAACACCGTTTACATCAAGTTCTGCTACATGTTTGCTTGCTGCCATCTTTATTTCAGATTGCAGTTACTACTTATAATCATCCATATTACTTGTATTTCACTATCTCTTCGCCGAACTAGTGCACCTATACATCTGACAAGTGTATTGGGTGTGTTGGGGACACAAGAGACTTCTTGTATCTTAATTGCAGGGTTGCTTGAGAGGATATCTTTGACCTCTACCTCCCTGAGTTCGATAAACCTTGGGTGATTCACTTAAGGGAAACTTGCTGCTGTTCTACAAACCTCTGCTCTTGGAGGCCCAACACTGTCTACAAGAATAGAAGCACACGTAGACATCAAGCTCTTCACTCTTCTTGATCACATTATATCATCCTTCTCTCTTGACCCTTGAAAACTTCCGCCACACCAAACTCAAAGTAATTCTCATTAGAGGGTTAGTGCACAATCAAAAATTCACATGTTCTATAAGGACACAAACTTGACCGTTACTTTTAACATTAGCTACTGCCACTGATGTTATGTGAAGCTCTTCACCCTAAAAAAGAATTCCACTCAACACTAGTAAAAGAGAGAATGCGAAAAATAAAAGACAGAATCTGTCTAAACAGAACAGTCCGCAAAGACAAAAAAAAATCGAAGCACTTACGATGCTCAGATCGAAAAACTTTAAACTAACAAAAGATGCGTACATATCTGAGGATCACGCACAAAAAAATTCAGATTTAAATAATTTTTCTGTGATTTTACAGAATTAAAACGGTGAACAGCAGAAATCTGTTCCTGCGCAGAAATCCAAATCTAGCATCATCTTCCTATTAGAGTCAATACTTGGCACAACAATACGATAAAATAAAGATACAAAGGAATTGTTACATAAGTAAACAACTCCTTAACTCAAAAAAAGAAAAATTACAGAAATAAAATAATGGGTTGTCTACCATAAGCGCTTTTCTTTAACGCCTTTCAGCTAGGCGCAGAAAGTAAGAATCAAGTGTTTCCAAGCAATGAAGCATCAACAATCTTACGCTTAGCTCTCTTACCTTTACCCTTATCTTTAGAAAATACTTGGTTACACATAGGTGAAGAGGCGAAATTCATAGTGCCTTGGCCAACATCTATTATTGCTCCAAAGCGTTTCAACAGAGATCTTCCAAGCGTAATTTGTCCTACTCCTGCACATTCAATGAGAAGATAATCAATAGATATTGTTATCCCTAGGAATTTTTGTAAATACTCCTTTGGATACTCCTCTTGGTAATTTAATAGTATTATCACCCAAAATTATACAATCTTCGCATTTGGAAAGCTCCCAAAGATTTAAGGAATCAAAAATATCCTTGGGCATTAAACAGAATTCAGACATAATATCATAGCGAGATGAAAAGTTTCACTATTGATAACAACTTTTACTGAGGGAACCCATCCCGATGGTTCAAAAGTTACTGGCACATTATCATAGTGTTCACAAATTTGATTATACCCTTCTTTTAGACCAGATATGTTTGTTTCAAGAGTATTAAGTCTATCACTTATGCTTGTCAAAGCCAAATCAATTTTACTGATTGGAGGGCTATAAATTGTAATCATTTTTTAATAGCATTAAAAGCTTGATCCCCATCATAACGAAGGAAATCTCCTCCTATCACAGCATCTAAAGCATACTGTAGCAAAGAACAAGACCAAAATAAAAGCTACTAAGAAGCAGGCTTAAAGTCATTTTAGGTTCAGTTTTAGCATAAGACTCAAAAATTCTAGACCAAGCATCTTTAAAACTCTCTTCACTTCCTTGCTTGAAAGTAAAGATCTCTTCCTCCGGTGACATGATGACAGGAACAGGGCTAGACATGATAACAAGACTGAAAAATAACAATTCAGAAAATAAAAGTAACTAATTTTTTTGTGTTTTTGATAAAGCAAACAAGACTAAATAAAAATAAACTAAGCAAGACAATAACAAAGTAAAGAGATTGAAAGCGTGAAACTCCCCTTGCAGAAATCCTTTTGCTCCCCGACACCAGAAAAAGAGTTGTTGCAGGGAGTTAGAGGAGCTCTCAGAAATATTTCTTCTCCCCGGCAACGGCGCCAGAAAAAGAGCTTGATTGCGTGGATCACACGTTCGCTGGGAGACCCCAAGAGGAAGGTATGAAGTAGTGTAGCAGCAGTTTCCCTCAGTATGAAACCAAGGTTTAATCGAACCAGTAGGAGAAAGAAATCACTTCTAAAGGTTGTTGGTGGCGGAATATGGCACGGCGCAATACCAGGGAATCCGGCGCCAACGTGGAATCTGCACACAACACAATCAAACTACTTTTCCCCAACGAAACAGTGAGATTGTCAATCTCACCGGCTTGCTGAAAACAAAGGATTAAACGTATGGTGTGGAAAACAGTAGTAAATTACAGAGAATGAAAAGGAACAATGTTTGCAGTTGGTTGTATTATCAGTGTAAAAGAATGGAGCGGGGTCCACAGTTCACTAGTGGTGTCTCTCCATAACATATAACTAACATGTTGGGTGAACAAATTACAGCTGGACAATTGACAAAATATTGAGCGCATAACAATGCATATATATGACATCATGATTACTATGATATTCATGTGGGCATTACGACAAAATAAATAGACCGTTATCTAACAAAGTCTATGACTAATAATCCACCGCCAGGTTGTCATACCGAGTTCCCCGTTGGTATTAAGTTGCAAGCAACGGATAATTGCATTAAGTAATGTGCGTAAAGTAAACAAATGCATTAGACCTAACGGCGTACCCTTAAGCTAAGCATCGGTTATTTTATCCCTAGTGGCAACAGCACATCCACAATCTTAGAAGTTATTGTCACTCTCACAGATTACCGGAGGCGTGAACCCACTATCTAGCATAAATACTCACTCTTGAAGTTACAAGCATCTACTTGGCCAAAGCATCTACTAGTAACGGAAAGCATGCAAGATCATAAATAACATATAAGATAGATTGATAATCAACTTGACATAGTATTCAATATTCATCGGATCCCAGCAAACACAACATGTAGCATTACAATAAGATGATCTTGATCATGATAGACAGCTCACAAGATCTAAACATGATAGCATAAAGTAGAGAGACAACCATCTAGCTACTGCCATGGACCCGTAGTCCAAGGATGAACTACTCACGCATCACTCCGGAGGCAGGCATGGTGATGTAGAGCCCTCCGGTGATGATTCCCCTATCCGGCAGGGTGCCGGTAAGAGCTTCTGAACCCTCCCGAGCTAGGGTTGACGGCGGCGGTATCTCTGAAACTTTTCGTGGATAATGGCTCGGGTATCTAGGGTTTCCGCGTTGGGAGGAATAAATAGGCGAAAGGGTGGCGGCTGCGGAGCCACGAGAGCCCCACACCACCCCACGGCGCGGCAGGGGGTGGGCCCGCGTGGCCCCATGGTGTGGGCGCCACGTGGCCCCCCTTCGTGTCTCCTCTGGACTCCGTCTTCGTGTTGGAAAAATAGGAGGTTCTGTCCAAGTTTCGTCCAATTCCGAGAATATTTCCAGACTAGCTTTTCTGGAATACAAAAACAGCAGAAAACAAGAACTGGCACTGTGGCATCTTGTTAATAGGTTAGTCCCAGAAAATGCATAAAAATGGTATGAAGTGTATATAAAACATGTAACAATTGGTGTAATATTAACATGGAACATCAGAAATTATAGATACGTTTGAGACGTATCACCCACCTAAACGAACAGGCCAGCCCACATATGCCTAGTAGGCCGGCCCATCTAACCTAGCAGGCCAGCGCATCTACTCAAACAAGCCGGCCTATGGACCATAACAAGCCGGCCCACATATGCCTAGCAGGCCGGCCCGTCTAACCTGACAGGCCGGTCCACATACTCAAACAGGCCAGTCCATCTAGCCCTAGCAGGCCGAACCACGAACCATAGCAGGCCGGCCCATCTAAAGTAGCAGACCAACCCACCAACACAACCCACAAACTCTAGCAGACCGGCCCACAAATCCTAGCAGATTGTCCCACTTAATCTTACAGGCCGGCCCACCTAAGCCACCTAACCTTAACTGGACGGCCCACCTAACGGCAGAAGGCCTCAGGTGGCCGAAGAGATAACGGTGTGACGGTGACCTTAATTGTGTTTGTCACGTGTCTGTTATATTCATTTACAACGGCAGCCTGTCCGACGGTTGATGACGGAATAATTTACCACGATGACCTGGGAGCGTGGTTAATAAATCTGACATGCAACATCCGCCACAGTACAGTAGCCGTTGCAAAAGCCCTTTAGCAATGAAAATCGGGCTTTCTACCACGAAAGTCGAGCGTGGCCAAAAGAAATATTTCTTCTAGTGTGTGTCATTTTAGTTTTCTTAAATATCACGACCCTAAGTTTTAAAGCTAGCAGAGGTTTCTCGAATGAGTGATTGTCTATTTTAGGTGTAACTAGAGATAAGATATAACCATTAATGTGTAAATAGAAACTCTTACAGTATACAAATTGTTTTAGCTGAATCAAACCTACATTGATTTGATCTAGGAATTCACGTATATTCATAGAAAAATGCATGATCAATAGTCACGATTAAATCTTATGCTAGGCTAATAGTCATAGTTCAAACGTATACGTACAATGCTAGTATTAACTTGCGACAATTGCACTTTACACTTCTATTTTATTAGCAAAAGTTCCATCGTTGAAATAACAAACAGTGCTCAACAACATTATACATTTGTAATTAGACACACTTATTCACAAGCAATCTTATGCCAGATTTATAACTTTGACAGCTAAAGTTCAGCAAGCATGACAATAACTGCGAGGGCAACAAATGATTTATTGTGTAGAGGACCTTCACCCTCTTGGCCTCCTGAACTCGACATGCTTGTTGTGCTCTAGCATCTACCTCTTTTTTTCTCGAACCTGGGCGGGGAGTTCCCGCATTACATTATAGAAGAATATAATTGATCCAGTTAATTAGTGAAACCGGATCAAAAAACCATACAAAACACGGTTAAAAGCCGCACACTCTACCTCATGGAACATCGTCTGTGCCTGAAACAAGGGAACCTAGCCCCAAGCTAATAGGCCACACCTCATATCCAACTAAAAGAATCTCTCCAAACACACACGAACTCTCTCCACTAGAGATGCACCGATGTGCATCCTCCACATAGAAGAGATCAAGTATTGGTCACAACTAAAGCTCGAACAACCTCTATCATCTGCAGTGTGTGCTGTTTCTTGTACATCTGCAAATAAAATTGCATCTTCTCATTTACTACCTCCTCGGTGGTTTTCCCTTTGCTATTGAGTTTTGGGGTCTCCCCAAAAGCTTCCGCCCGCCTAAACTCAGCGCGCTTGGCTGTTGGAATGCCACAATCTTTGTTCTTCTTGTCTAGTTGGATGCTTCGTCGCTCGGCCAAAGAGGGAGCATCCTCCCGAACCTGCTTGCTCTTGGGCATGTCAGCAATCTCTCGGCACAGCTCCACCATCGAAAATGGCATGGTCTTCTCCTTTGGCTCAATCTTGTCAAACTGGGCCATCACCTTCGCGATCTTCTCCTCCGGGCTAGGGGCATCAGTACCCCTCAACTCCTCTAATGCCAGAGGCACATCAAACTCCACTCCAAGATCCTGCACCGAGGGCACCTGCACCACCGGGGAAACATGCTCCGAAGCAGCCAGAGGCGTGTAGGTGGAGTTCAGACCCCTCGGAGAGTAGCAGCCAAAGATCTCCGTCCCGCCGTCTGCGCCTCCAACATTGGCCCCGGTACAGAGAGGTGATGTTAGAGCCACCTGCACCACGGTCGACGGCAAGGCGAGCCTTTCCAGAGCAACCTCTGCCCGCTCCAACAAACTCCAAAGACGCACCACCAAACCTTGCACGGACTTCGCCATCTTGCTATGGGATGACCATCTCTTGGGGTTGGGGCTCGATTAATCCAAGCAGCTCGGCCTGGAGACTCATCGCGTCGAGAGAAGCGACAAGACTAGCAGACCCGGGGTTGGCCGCCGGCTGCGCACGGATTGGGGGCACAACAACCGAAGCCCAAGACCGCTCCAGGGGACGGTGCGGACCGGCAGGGGGCGACCCAGCAGCAGGCGACGTCGGGGAGAGGGGGGCCTGACTTGGTTGCTGGTGCTGCCAATAGTCCCGCTCCCGGTGGCCGGAGCGGTGACAGGCGAGGCACCGGATCTGGCCGTGGCAGTCCGCCACCCGATGCCCGGGCGCCAAGCAGCGGAAGCACCGTCCCCGCACCTTCCGTCTGAAGACCATGGCACGGTCCTCATCCCTGCGAGGAGGAGAGGGGGGCGGCAGCTTCGGGGAAGGGCGTCGCCTGTTGCGCACCTCCTGCCAATCGGGTGCATCGCCCGGCGGCAACACCCCCTGCTGCTCAAGCATGATTGGGGGGTGGACTGGAGGAGAAGGCGGGCGGGGCGGGCAAGCGGCCAGCTCCGGCAACTCCATGGCCACCGAAACCAGCGGGGACACGGACCCAGGCACCAGCACCTCGGGCGCCTCCTCCACGCAAGGCAGGGAGCGGAGCTTGCCGACGACCACAGATCGGAGAGGAGGCCGCGACGGATCCTGGGGGAGCAGCACAACCTGGGGGTACCGGCCGGAATGACGGCGGGAGGGGGCGGTGGGACCTGGTGGGGGCGCAAGGAAAACGGTGGGCGAAGGGGAACGACCGCCGCCGGCAGGGGGCGGTGGTGGGTGGGGGAGGCCGGGGGCGCCCCCGCCATGCCGTGGCGGACAACAACTCGAGAGGAAGGGCTAGGGGATGGAAGGGACGGCTTGGGGTGAGGAGGGGCTGGCTGGGCGGAGCTAGGCGGCGGTGGCGGCCGCCGAGTCGCCAGCGCGTCGCGTGAGGGCTAGGGTTGAAGAGGTTGTTGAGCCCACGACTAGCCTGTGCAAGCCTAATCTAGGTTGATGATGAGGATGTTGGGTGCCTAAACATAGAAAGAACAGCCTTCATTTAGAGGTTGCCTCAAGGTATGGCGACTTACGTTCACACACAAAAAAGTCTCAGAGGCGGCCTATGATAAATCAGGAAACACCAGGTGTCAAGGCGAGCAAGTACAACAATATCCAGGTGATCCTGACAACACAGAAACAAGAACTAACATTAGCATTCGTAAAAGCCAAAGTGAGCCGGCATCGTCCCCTTTACAAGCTGAACAAGCAAAGCAAATCACATGGCAAGCTCCACTTTGCATTCTAACACACTATCCGTGCTGATATGTTATTATGGAGCATGTGACGCTGAATTTGGAAAGCTTACTTTGGACAGCTTGAAAGGCAATAATGAAGGAGTACAAGCTTAACATTCTCTCTTGCAAAAAAAATACAGAGTAGCATTCTAAACTTTACCGTGTCTTTCATATATATATATAAACACACTCCAACCCCCCAACCACTAACATTAAAAAATGGAATCACAACGAAACAAAATAAACAAGGATGCCGTCGAAGTTTCTTTCTTTCTTCTTTTTCTTCTTCTGAATGCCGTGGTAATGAATATAAATAAAACAGCCCTTCTTATTTCTTGCACTAATAACAAGGGAGACGACCGAATGGACAGACAAAAACGAGAACTCGGCAGTCGGCCACACTACTAATTCATACATTTAGGCAGCCAACGCCAAGGCCGCGACGGTGGCCGCGGCGGCCATCGTCACCCACCGGGCGAGCACGGACGGCGTGGCGGCATTGGCCTTGTCGGCAGCGTCGTCGTCGGACGCGTCGGGCGAGTCTGCGGATTCGTCGTCGGAGGGCGAGGCGGCCGCGGAGGGCTTCTTCTTGGTCGTCTTCTTCTTGGGCCCTGCAGGCGCCGGCGCCGGGGCCAGGTCCTTGGGGACCTTGAACAGCTCCTTGGGCTGCAGGAACTTGGATATTGCGTAGCAAGCGAGCGGGTCGTCGTCCTTGATGGTGGCCTTGACCGATGCCGTCGCGCCCACCTTGGTGTCGAGCGCGGCGGTATCGCCGTCCTTCTCGACATCGAAGCTGTAGTCCTTCTTGGCGACGTTCGACGTGGCCAGCGTGCTCACCTTGCCGCTGTTGGACTCGAGGAGCTGCAGGGAGTAGTAGTCCGGCACGGCGTGGAACAGCAGGATGGCCGTCCTGCCCTTCGCCGTCAGGTTCTTGTACTTGGGCATGAAGGTCGCCACGGCGGAGTCGACGGGGCAGAACAGCGTGAGCCCGTTGTCCTTGGTGGCGTTGATGTTGCTGAAGGCCTCGGCGTCGGCGGCGAGGAGGGACGCGAAGCTCTTGCAGTACTTCTTGGAGAGGAGCTCCGTGATGTTGACCGGCGCGGGCGCCGCCACGGGCGCCTCGGCCTCGGGGGACGCGACCACGCCGCTGACCTGGAGCACCGCCAGGTCGTAGGGGATCTCCTTGACGGCCTTGACGAAGCTCGCAGGCGATGAGCCGTCGGCGGCGTCCTCTGCCATGAACGTCACCTTGCCGCCGCGGTGCTGCGTGATGTTCACGTACCCGGACATGCCCTGGGCCGCGCCGGACTCCTGCACGACGACAATAATCATCCATTTCAGTTAATTGCAGCCAACTAGGAGAAGGTTTGGTACTGTACTAACAATATCATAATTAGAGCATTTTGGAGCTGAATTGATTGAGAATTTTTTAGCGGTGATTGATGGAGGTTCATGTGATTGACGCTGCACGAATGGACCAAATTCAGCTCACCTAATTCATACCCGTGCTGATGGAGACCCATTCAATGCAAAGCTTAATAATGACCAAATAATTCAGAAATTAGTACATTTCGTACGTACTACAGGCACAGCGTGTACTGCAATTAGGATGCTAATCATAAAATGGTTGTATTTTGCTCTGGAAAGGCAAAAGGTGATTCAGCAAAAACTGGGTTGTTGACTCTGCAAATTAGCAACAGAAAGTGGGTTGTTGACTCGGCAAATTAGCAACAGATGCTCTGCATGCAAGTTCATAACAGATAAGGAATCCATCACTGATCAGTCCAGGATTTAAAACTGTAAAACGCCGAGATCTTGCCTTGGGACTTCAAATTCTCATAGTTTTCAAATGATCCGGTAGGTAGCCGATCGAGGGATTCCGGGTGCCATAATTTTAAAAAAATCGACAGAAAACGCGCTTGACTTACGGCGACCGACCGTGTTTATGGTACAGTGACCGGACAGCATCATAATCAAACAGGTCAATAATTTATTGATAATGAAGAGACCGGCCAGCATGTCCATGTGCACGTAGATAAAACACTGCCGGCCCAGCTTCGAGAGCGACATATGTCATGTCGTTTTCTGACAAAAATCGGTTAGTTGAAACGTTAACGGCAATGTTCATTTGGCCGATGCTGCAAATATTTCTTTGTTATTGTACAAAAGGGCACCATTGATTCCGCATTTGGGTGGTTATGTGTAACCACTTTAAACTTTTATAAGTGGCCTAGCTTGATAGTGCATACTGCATGGGCATGGCATCCACCACCATTGATGGGAGCTTCACTATTCTATCGAGAACCCCACCTACTCTATCATGAAGCTGCGCTCCAGCTGAGCAAATGATACAGCCTTTTGCAAACAGCAAAAGAACATCTAGGCCCAAAACGGGTTCCAATGTGTTTTTGAAACGATAAAAGTGCACATAACATTGACAGGTACTAATAGTTCAAGATGTTTTTCTTTGTACCAAAACAGTTGCTGCTGAAAGCAAAACCAAATTACGAGTAAGTGAGCTGCAAACGGCTAGAACTAACACCAGCTTTATAGGCACAAAGCTAAAAACTATCTAATGATGATACGGATCTAGTAACAGTGTAACCAACGGCAAGTTAATTCCTATTGAGCCTCACCGACAGGGGGGAGAGCATGTCCCCGCCTGTCAGCGTCTCGCTCTCGCAGGAAAGACGGGGGTAGAAACAGAGGTCACCGCCGGCAGCGCCGGGTCCACCTGTCGGCGACTGTTCGAAGAGCTAATAACAGAAGCGTCTAGCTGGTCTTGACTGTTGAGCGAGAGAGTAGGCCGGGGCGGGTAAGAGAAATGGTACCTGGAACATGGAGGATGAGGCGGTGACCCCATGCGCGAGCTGGTGGAGCTTCTTGCCGCCGTAGTAGTCGACGAGGACGTGCATCTGGAGCATGTGTCGCTTGGTCTGCAGCGTGCGGCCGCTGGAGGCGAGGTCGCCCATGTCGCCGTTGGCGACGACGAGGACGGTGATGGTGCGGCGCTTGTTGATGTCGGCGGCCAGGCGCGTCTCCGTGAGCAGCTTGTTGAACTGCGAGTACTCCGGGTACTCCCCGAGGATCTTGGTGATGTTGTACGCCTCGGCCGCCGTCGCCGCCAGGGCCACGGCTAGCACCGCCCCCATAGCCAGAAGCGTCGCCCGCGGCCGACCGTCCATTACTGTGTCGGATGGTGCGTCGGCGTCTGGAGCTTGGATGGTAGCTCGGCTCGGCTGGGAGTGGAGTGGAGCGGAGGGGGAGCACTGACTGGCCGGCCGCTGATGGTGTGATTATTAGTGAGCGCTGTGTGGGCCGGGCTTTGTAGTGTGCGTACGATACGTAGCGGCAGCGAGATCTGGCTGGGCAGGGCAGTCGGTGGGATTACTGCCCATGAAGATGCAGGGTAATTACGGGGGTGCCATCGCCGTCGTGCTGGGTTCTGCTGGGCAGCACCGGCCTATCGCGAATCTCGAAGGCGTGTGAGGTTGGAAAGGGACAATTTGGGCCGCGCGGAAAGAAAGGCCGAGGAATGGGGCCTGCAACACGGAACCAGATCCTCTAACGTCAAGGAGGGAAGTCAGGTAAGCTACGGTGCTAAGCTAGTGTAAAACGAAGAAGGAAAGTCAGGCAAGCTACAGTGTTAAGCTAAGGAACACTGTATGTGATTCACTGTAGCTAATTACTGTGCATGTAATTTTTCCAAAATAAAAAATTAGGAAGTAACAATTTTGTTTATAAGTCATTATTGTAAATGAATACCACAAATCTGCACTGTGCAAGTTAATTTAAATTATATTTGGATTAATCATATAGATGTGAAGGAGGGAAGTTAGAGTACTGTAGCTTACCTGACTTCACTACTTGACGTTAGAGGATTTGGTTCCCTGCAACACGTGGACGTGACCTGGCTTGTTGCTGGGATTACGACTACGAGTAGCTGCTCCCGACTCGAATCCATTCGAATGCTCTCAAGCTGGCTAGACAGGGCATTCATTCGCGTTTCACTGCCTGTCTGCGGTAGCAAATGGCGTCTTTCAGGTAAGTGTAATTTTACTTTTCACGATAAGTCAAAGTTATTAAGTTTTGATCAATTTTATAGAGAAAAGTATCCGTATTTATGATAGTAAATTAGTCTCACTAGATTCATCTTAAATTGCAGTTTTAAAATATACCAATGTTATGTCATACTCCCCCGTTCTGAATTAGTTGACATAAGTTTATCTAGATACGGATGTATCTACACACTAAAACACGTCCAGATACAACCGTATGTAGACAAATCTATGTCAACTAACTCGGAACGGAAGGAGTATATGTTGTTGCTACTTCTTTCTACAAATTTAGTCGAATTTTAAATTGCTTGATTTAGTATTAAACCTAAAAGTACACTTATTTAACGACGGAGTGAGTAGTCAGATCACGTGTTAGGTTCAGGACTACCAGTAACAACAATGACGTTCAAATAGTGAAAAGAATTTCCCCTTTTAAGCAACAATGTTGAATAGCTGGTCTCGCCGACGACTCAAGGTGGTGCTACGGCAATGGGAGGAGACCGGAATCCGCGTAGGACTGAGCACATGAAATGAAGTAAACAACGCAAAACCTTCATAATTGGGTAGTAGACGGGTTAGCTAACAATCGGATTTGATCGAAATGACGAAAATCACCGCACATTGGAGGAGATTGTTAACCTATATCAATGATTCTAGGATTTATTGCTTTAAACCAATTTTTGACCGGTCGGTCCTCGGCTCCTAGCGTCTTTGCCATCTGTGGGACCCACCCAAAGTTGTTCTCTCTCCTTCCTCACGCGACCGACCAACCCTCTCGTTCTCCCTCCACCGTCACCACCACGATTCTTATAACTGTTTTGTTTACAGGTTTAATCAACTCATTTTATATATCTCGGAAATAGCTGAGGAGGTCCTCTCTACTCGGGGAAATGAGCAAATAACTACATGTCGAAGCCTCCGATCTAAGGCTGCTCTATTGTGTTTCTAGATTATTAATTTCATATAATTAGTTGATCGGACGATGCAATTAGGAAATACAATATTTTATGCAATACATGATGTTAATTGAATTTAATAGCTTATCTTTAATGTATGTCATTAAAACGATGTTGAAGGTTGTTGCCTGATATTTTCACGTAAGAGTAAATGTAGCGATAATTTCTTCTTTAAGTTGCATGTCTAAAAAATATAGTCATGATTGATGATTCATCTTTACATGTTAGTAGATCTTAGTTACGTTTGAGCAAAATAAAGAACGTTTTTGTGCCCTACTCTCATGGTTAAAACATCAACACATCAAATATATCTATAAATATGGTCAATTGTGATCGACCTAGCGACATGGCATTTCCAATATGGTTCTTTTCGAGTAAGGTACAAATATAATTTTAGAACCCTTGCATCTATATTTTCGATATCACTTGAGTTCAATTCTCTATTATTATCAAACACATCATATAGGTCTACACGATGGTGAGTTTTATCATGCAACTAGAACTATATTTATTCGAAACATGATTGATTTCACAATCAAAATCTTATGTCAAGAAAAAGTCAGAGCTATCCATAAACACAACACACAATAAGAGAAGCCAATAGAGCTTGAAAGTCATTGCATACGTCAAAATGCCTAATTATGAACCAGTGAAAGAATATTATTAAGTTTTGCTACATATAGCATAACATTAACAATTTTGAGGATCTCATTACTTTCCATGCCTCAAATATTCATTACTTTAATCAGTTTTTCATAAGCTTTTTTACTAAGTACAACGATTTACAAATCTAGCCCGTGCAAATGCACGGGGTGACGACTAGTTGCTCTCAAATGGCAAGTTCAACAATGAGGTACATCATTTATTGTTTCGATCAATTCCAAAGGACCATGCTATCCAAAAAGCATACAATTAGAGCATCTCCAACTGCACCCTAAAATCCCCCATGAATCCATCGGGGGTATGGACAAAAAATAACGCCCTAACATATAGTGGAGCAGCCAAAAATACAAAGTTCTGAAGTTAAGTACATGTGTTTGCATGATTTTTATATTTTTCGCATGATTCTTACCATATATGAGATTTTGCCCAAATGTTGTGTAGTCAATTGACTTCACAGTTGGCACCTGGCTCGGCCATTGCGAACGGGCCTCCCATAGTTCCGTTCGTGGGTCCAAAATGTCTGGACACATCAAAGACCCCCAAAACTAGCCACACATGTCGCGGGTCCGTTTGACAGCTACTGTGATTGCGGGTAATGCTCGGCCAGGGCGCATTTGACAGCGACTGTGATGGCGGGTAATGTGCGGCGGCAGTGGATTCGGCACAAATCGGTGTCGGCGACGGGTGGAGGTGAAGCGGCGAGAGGATGCAGGAAGGTTTCTCGCGACAGTTAGCTGCACACATGTGTGGTGCATTTTTAGCACATGGTGTGGTGATGTAAATTGGCATCACCAGTGCCCTATATTACACCTCAATTTTAAAAAAATTGCCCAATTTTAACATCACCTGGTGTTGTTGAAGAGTGTTTTTTTGTCCCATGCTGATATAAAAAGCGATAAATTCCTATTTTACATCACCTGTGTGGGATATGCTCTTACATCTATCCCTCTTTGCAAAGTTATCTACAATAGTGATATCCACTATAGGCTGCTCCTACCTTAGTTTACAAGATCTAAAAATGTGCAAATCAAAAGAAAAATTTATAAAATGTGTCACATCGTGACACGTTTTGACGGGCTATGTCCTGGCACGTGGGCTGCTGTGCCTACTAGTTGCCTTACATTTTAGCAGCCCACGAACAAACAAGGCCCTCGTAGCCCGTTGACATGTTTTAACCTAGGTGGACACTCGTTCTCGACTGGCAGTGCAAACAGACACACAGCGCCAGCCCCTCCCACACTCGCACACATGTGAATCGGCGGCGGCACCGACAGTTCACGTTCCCCATCCACCGGCAGCGGCGACCGGAAATCGATGTGAGGCGCACCAAGTCCATCCTCGGATCCTCCATGGAGCACTCCGACGGGAAGATCCCCGCCAAGCGTCCCAAGCCCTCCGACGGCGGCGGCAACGAAGACCGCCTCAGCGTGCTTCCCGACGACGTTCTCATCCACATCCTCCTCAAGCTCCGCAACGCAGCCATCGCTGTGCGGACAGCGTCCTCTCCAGTCGCTGGCGCCGCCTCTGGACCCTCCTGCCAAAGCTCAACTTTCCCCCCGCCTATGACTCCCAGCGCATACGCCTCGCCCTCACGGCCCATGAAGCGCCGGTCCTCCGCCGCCTCACCGTCGGAGTCATCGACTCCACCCCCGAATCTTTGGCGGCCTGGCTTCCCATTGCCGCGCGCCGCCTCTCCGGAAGTCTATTACTCATCAACAGTGTGATACAGAACGGATCGGAGGTCATGGCCGGTGAAAGAGGCGCCTTTGAGCTGCCCTGCTTCGACAACGCCACCTCGATGTGGCTCGAACTAGGGGCTGTTGGGGTCTCCATGCCGTGTTCCGGTGTATTCGCCCGGCTCACCCGTCTCTTCCTGGCTTGCATCCGGCTAACTGGTCCGTGCATGCTCGGTGATATTGTCTCCTCGTCTCGCTGCCCAGTCTTAGAGGGCCTTACCGTCCAAGATGTATGGGGTATGGGCAACTTCATCATTCATTCGGATTCTCTCCTACAAATCGAGCTAAAGCATCTGCAGGCAGACGATGGTTTGCGCATCCTGACCATTCATTCTGAGTCCCTCATCCGATTAAAGCTGACAGCAGTGCATAGGTTGGAGCAGCTCACTGTTATGGCACCGCAACTCCTTGTCTTAGAATTGAACAGCTGCTTCAGTTCCAGTTTTAATCCACCGGTTGCAAACATCTCCGCTCCTCAGCTGGTGACCCTCCAATGGATGGATGATTATGATCCAAGATTCACCCAACTTGGCAAGTTGGAAAATCTACAGTCTCTGGTCACAGGACCTGTTTTTGTATGTGGACAAGATCTTGTACACAAATTACTCAATAGCTATTGTATGAAGCTTTTGCGGCGCTTTGAGCTCATCGAGAATCTGTTTTTCACGCTTAGCTATGCGCTGGTGAGTTGATTCTTATGTGAGTTATGCCATCATTTGGTAAACTCGCAGTTCAGTTTAAAGCACGCACCATAGGCATATAAAAGTTCTCGCTTCTTTTTCTCTGCCTAAATCCCTGAAACATGGCTTGGCACATCCAATATTATATCATACCTAGCAGCATGATAGCCTCCGAGATGCCATTACTTCTTTCTTCCATTGAGCGGTTAGCATTTAACTTACATATTAGCACTATGTGTATATGTTATTTATGGGGCACATGAGCTCGGACTTGCTAGCATAAAAGAACAACTTCTTGTTTGTTACTTTGTAAACGAGATGCTTGTTGTCATTTCCATCTATACTTTTTTCCATTTTGTGACTTCTCATGACTCTACTGCAGGAAATTACTAACCATGACTACTTGATGGAAGACATTACAAGGCTGCCAAACACTGCATCCATGTTCCTGTACATAGAGTCAAACGGACATTCTTGTGGAGCCAGTTTGTTCCATCTCCTCAGTATGTGTACTGGTGTCACAAAGCTGACTATTGCACTTGATTGCACAACTAGCCGTCCGGTGGTAATACTATCCTTACTTTGTTTATCTAATACTTTAGTATGCATTTATATTTCTTGGTACGTCTAGGCTTGAGCTGCTAGTTTCTGTGCTCGAGGTGTTAGTTTGATACTGCCTGGATGCTTTGCTCCAAATTATATATGTGGCAGAAATATGGCTTATGTATCTCTTCATAGGTTTCCTTGTTTAAAGATTGTTAGTCTAGTGGAAGTGAGAAAAACTATTGAGTATGATTCAGGATTTTGTTTTCAACAAAGAAACGGGATACCTCCTTCGTATTCTCACCAATTCTTCTTCAAGATCATTCTCAGGTGACCCATTGCTCTCTTAGAGCAGCGTGTTCCTGTGAGCCTTAGGTTAGGTGGAGTAGGATTGCAGAGAAGTAGGTGGTGGTGTTGGAAGGTGGCGTGGTCGCCTGCAGGTGGCAGCCACCAGGGGGGAGGTGATGGCTGCAGTCCAGGAGGGGTAAAGAGATAGCATCTTCCTGCAGAGAGGAGGTGTTGGATTGGAGGGGATTATGTCAGCTCTCATTAGACATGCAAGACAGTGATGCGAATTGCACTTGTCGTTTGCATGGCAGGCTCAGTCTTGATGGAATAGTTATAAACTTGTAATATTAATATAGTGCCTTGCTTGGAGCATATGTTTTTAAAGGTTGATAACAACACCTCTAAGCTCGATTAATATCCATTCACTATGGCTCACCGATAGCACAATAGCAGACTTTATTCCAAAGAATAGCACAATACCAAACTGTGTAAAATAATATTTGTTGTGCGACTTTGTATTTGCATAAAACAATCATATACTCCACAGCAGGTTGGCTTCAAACTAATTTTCAGTTGTTGCTCTTTTGTTAAGTTGATAAGAGAAACATCTTAAATATTCAAACATCCTTGGAATTTCTAGTTGCATCATCTTATTGCTGTGGCATTCAATCGTATCGGTTTATCATATTGTTCTGCTCTGAACCTTGTTTCAGGGAGAAACTGTGTGTCCATCAGGTTGTGTATGCGATCAGCCAGCTAACTGGAAAACTGAGGAACTCACGCTGAACTTCCTCAAAGAAGTAGAGGTTAATTTGAGAGGAACGACCATGGAACTGCTCTTGTGAAGCGGTTATTCGACTGGGCAACATCGCTACAAACCATGACAGTAACTTTCGATCGCTCAGTAGCTGATAGCAAGGTCAAGGAGTTCTGCCAATTGATACAAAGCTTCTCAAGGCCAGAAATATGTCTGAAAGGGCCACATTTCGCCTGATGTAGTCGTATCGTTGAACGTAGCGCCATTTGCTCAAGAAAACTTTGTATGTTAAAGAAGCTTGTCGCTTACGTGGTTTGTTGTTTTGTAGTTCTTATGTCTCGTCTCGGTATGAAATGGAATGTTTGTGAACGTCATAACCTGGTATACCCTTCCGAGATGTTAGAGGCTGCATCGATTGCACCTTTTGCCACTATCTTATGTATGTTGATTGATGTACTAGCTAGACTGTTAAAACTTGCTTGATGGTTTGTTTACTGTACTCTCACATGTGTATGTGTCAACGTTAGTTCCTGTTGAATTTCATCTTTATGTGGAATACTGAAACTGAAGTTAATCTTGTAATAGTGAAACTGTTAAAAGGGGAAGAAGGTACATTGGCAGGTAAGATGAGCATTTTCTGTAGGGTGTTGGCCTCCGTGCAAGGTGACAAGTCGAGGTGACGCTGCTTCTAAATGTCGATATATACATGTGCCTTATGGTTCTTAATTGGCCAAATTGTCGTACTGATGTTAGCTATATCCATTAGCACTTTTACATACCCTTTTTTTTGGAGGTCAAAGAGGATCTCATTACTCAGATAGGATTACACGCCGCAGACCCGAGCCAAAACTCATTACGGCGTTCTGCTCTCGCAAGGTTTAGACAGCCAGCACCATGTGGGCATAGTCCGCGTCAATGATGATCGGCTTGTTGCAGAGCTAAGTCGATCTCGATCCCTTCCATACAAGGGCGTACCTCAGCTTCTTCCAAAGCTTCTCTACATGTTGCCAGGAACCGGCATGCGGAGAAAATAATATGCCCTCCATCATCTCGGAGAACCATGCCCGCCACTACCGAACCATGGTACTCCAACAAAAGGGCTAGGAAATTCTGAGGAGTACATGATTTCCAGGGTAACACTGCTTCTCACTATTAGGGCGCGCCTACCGCTCAGATGATTGAGATTTAACTAAATCTCAGTTGGGTGCCATCATCCAATAATTTTAGCTGCAACTCACTTACAGCTAACATGTCACACTAATCATGACGCAAATTTAATATGCTATGAGTTGCAACATAGCGTGTAACTGAAAAGGAAAAAGTCCAAAATGAACCCTGAACTCGTAGCCTCTGGCCATTTTGAACCCCGAACTCGTAATCCCTGTAATCCACACACCCAACTCACTGATCCCGGTCTAATTTCAACCCTGGACCTGTTATTCATGCTAGAAAGAAAAATCTCAAATCGTTGCTCCCACTGACAGCAGTGGCCCACATGTCATGTCTTTCTTCAACCTTTCTTCCCCCTCCCTATCTTTTTTTCTTTTTTTTCTGCTAGTATATTCCTTTAAGCATTCTCACGAACAGTTGGCAGGCGAGGCCAACGGAGGGCAGCGCTTGGCTGCGCTCGCCCGCGCCCGGCACGCACCTGGCCGTGTGCCTCGCCACGGGGCTCGCCCGCGCGGGGCCATGTGCCGCGCTTGCTGGACGGTGTCGGTGGCGTCGAAGACGGCGAGGTCGTCGTCGGCAGCCAGCTTGGACGGAGAGCGCGCGACGCCACGGTGACCCACCGAGCCTCCTCCAGCAAGCAAGCGCTGCCAGGAGCGCGTCCATGCGCGCCTCCTCCGGGTTCGAGAGCTCCGACTCCTTCCCGGCCGCCGGATTCGGAAGCGGCAGCGGTGCTGTCCCCGCCCTCCGCCGCAGCCTCTCCCACGGCGGCCGCTCTCGTCCGAGCCCAGCACGCGCCTGGCCGCTCTCCCCTGCGCTCGCGCCCGCGCCTGGCCGTGCGCCCGAGCCCGGCACGCTCCTGGTCCCTCTCGCCGCCGTCCGGCGCGCCACGGAGAGCACGCCCGGAAGGACCAGGCCATGGCGCGGTGCCAGCTTGGACGGCGGGCGAGCTCCGGCCAGGCCATGGCGCGGTGCGCCGCCCACCTGCGCCGCCTCCGCCGGCGCGCCTCCCGTTCGCCGGGCGAGCTCCGGGCAGGCCCGGGTGCAGGCGAGCACGGGCATGGGGCGGTAACGCGGGTCGACGCCGTCCACGACCGCGCCGTGCTAGACACTATCCTTGCCTGCTGCCCCGCGTCGTTCTGGCCGGCGTCCTCGCCATGCTCTGCCCCGTCAACCCGAGCAAAAAAAAAATTGGGGGAAGAAGATGATATGACATGTGGGGCGTACTGTCAGTGAGAGAAGCCCGTAATCCCGGCCGGGATTTTTCCATTCCCGGTGTACCAAACAGTTCCAGGGTTCAAATTAGACCGGGATCTCTAAGTTCAGAGTGTGGATTACCGGGATTGCAAGTTCGGGGTTCAAAATCGCCAGAGGCTACGAGTTCAGGGTTCATTTTAGACTTTTTCCAACTGAAAAACATTTGCAACTCACAGATCACACGAATCGTGTTGCAAAAAATTCTAGTGCTCGAACGTGAGAACGACATCATCGACAATCTAGTGTGAGTCCCACTCCCATACCTATTCCCGGCTTGATCCGACGAGGACAGTTCAGCTCTGGATGGCGACCGATTATACCGCCTCAATACCGCCATGGACGAGGGTGAACTCGGTTTCGGCCCTCTTCGCCGCATCTCACCCGCCAGGGTGCGAAGGAGCTCAATTCTTGCTCCAACGCAACCGCTTACTCTTGGTCGACTTAATCGAGTCGGGCGCTACGGTTTGTCGGGATCAGGGTCATCTACTCCGTCATCGACCGAGTATTTCAAGGAAGCTTTCATCGCCTCCGCGTTGTCCTCAACTTTTTTGACAACACCGCGTATTTTGGGTGAGCTTCTAGCTTCGATGGACATCTCCCCTCTCCCTCTTGTGCTCTGTGTGGCCGAGCCCTTGAGCTCCGCCGTCGACCGCCGCTACCACGACCGTTGTGGTTGATTTCAGTGACCATATGTTCTTCCTCCGCCACTAATTGATGTGAAACGACGAGGCGTGTCGAACGCGGCATGTACCGGCCTCCCGCACATCCTCCTCCGCCATCTAGCCCCCGAGGTGACGAGGGGAGCTCCAGGCGTCGCTCATCCCCAATGGGTCAACGACAGGTGGGCCAAAACCCATCTTAGCCGCAAATATGTTGGACCATTGACCACCTTAGTCGTTCAAAGAATGAATTAGACTAATCTTTGCCATGCCAGCTCTTACATGTCGGTCTGAGTGTCAGATTCGCTGTTAGACCGAGTGCTATGTGTCAAGAATCTACCTCAATGTGCGGTGGTTTCGTCATTTTGGTCAAGGGTGGTGGTTCTCTTACACAACTGCCCCAATTATGCTGGTTTTGCGTCCTTAAATTTATGAAACGCGCGGTCAGAATTTGGAAGGGAACCGGGCTCCACAGAGCCATGTTTTTTTTAGAACAGGCTCCGCAGAGCCAACTGACAGAGGATTTTGCTCTGAACCCATTGGCCGCTGTGTTCGTGAACGTACCCGGTGGGTTTGCTTGGTGGGCTGCAGCCGGTGCTCCCGACTTCTCGGGCTTTGTATTTGGACTGCATGTCAAAAAAAAAATGCAACTGCACTGACCTCGCTGCCTCACTGATGTACCGAAATCTCCAGTGCCCCCAAGGTCGAAGCCAATTTACACATGGTTGCATCATACTAGTATCAATTCATACGGAGTACTACAATGGATGATCAATGCTCATTCCGCTCCTCCGATTTCCACGACGATCTTACCGGTGGCGTGCCCGTCGACGCTCTTAGCCCAGGCATCCTGCGCCCTGCCCAGCGGGTACGCCGAGTCCACCACCGTCCTGAGCTTCCCCTGCCTCGCCAGGTCCACGAGCCACTCCATCTCCTCCCTCTTGGGCGTCAGCATCAGCGGCGCCAGCCTCTTCTTGGCGAACGTCACCTTCTGCAGCAGCGACGTGAGCGCGGCGCGGATCCCCGGCGTGACGTCTGCTGCCGTTCCGCCCTCGTCGGTCAGCGCCGCCTTGAGCGTCGACCACGCCACGCCCGCCGCGCAGTTCGCCACCGCGTCGTACTTCCTCCCGGACGGGCTCCGCAGCGCCGCGCCCTCGGGCGTCTTGTAGTCCAGCACCTCGTCGGCGCCGAGGCCCCGGACGAAGTCCACGTTGCGCGCGCCGCAGGTGGCCGTGACGTGCAGGCCGGCGAGCTTGGCCAGCTGCACCGCGTAGTGGCCCACGCCGCCCGACGCCGCGGTCACCAGCACGTTCTTTGGGCGGGATGCCGTGCCGTCGAAGCTGACCCGGTGGCCTTGAGCAGCTGGAGCGCGCTGCTGGCGGCGGCCGGCAGACAAGCGCCTTCGACGGCGGACACCTCCGGAGGCCTCGCCACCGTGAGCGCCGCCGGCGCCACCGCGTACTCTGCAAGCCCGCCGCCGCTCTGCAGTCACCGATCGTGTCTGAGAACACTGAATTTTGGCTTATCGGTGGATCAAACACCGAATGGTAGCATGGGGCATTGCGTTGTCCTCACCGGGAAGCTGATGGAGATGACCTTGTCTCCTGGTTTGAAGCTAGTCACGCCGCTGCCCAGCTTCACGACCTCGCCGGCTAGATCGCCAACTGCATGTTCCGCCATGGCAAAGACGTGCGTTGCACGTGCACGGCTACTAGTTTAGGAAAAAAAAGAGTGCGATCGGTCTTATTATATTATCAGCCCATGTAAACGGATGCATCAGTCGGTTTTAGCCCCCACGTTCAAGTGGTTACGTCTAAATCTGCAACAGTTGCTTGAGTTTATCAGTCAGTTCAGAAAGAAGAGCATGCCATCTGTGACAGGGATCAGCGGGCGGGATCGAATCACTAGCCGGCGTCATGCGATTTCTGATGGACGATTGTTGCCGCAACCAAGTTTGTTGATCACGGAAGAACTGAATTTGGTACTAGCCATTTCTTGGTCTGAAGCTTATTTTATTTACCTGGCGTGTAGGGGAACTTGCCGGGGAGGAACGGCCGGAGCATGCCCTTCTGGATCTTCCAGTCGATGGGGTTGATGCTGGCCGCCTCCATCTTCAGCAGCACCTCGCCCTTCTTCGGGGAAGGGACCGTTACCTTGAGGCCTTCGGCACCTCCACATGCTAACCACAGAGTTAGTTTTTTTTTTACCGGCACTACGGTACATCTATTGGCCCATAATCTAATGTCATCAAGGCATCTTCTGACGACCACAGGAAGTGGCTCATCCACATTGTTGAAGAGGATGGAATTGCGGCGCTTCCACACATTCCAGGAGATCGCGGTGCAGATTGTGGCTTCCGCAAAGCCACGGCAACGGGCATTCCAAAGAGCAGACACATCATTGATGGCGAGGAGAGTATCTTGAGGGAAGAAGAAACTCCAGACTTGACGGGCGCGGTAACAACGGACGAGCAGTGATCAATGTCTTCTGGTTGATCACAAGAGGGGCAGTTCGGCGAGGCACCAAGTTGATGTCGAAAGCGACGATCGTTGGTAGGCAAGCGCCTACGTCTCGTCAGCCAGTTGAAGATCTTGCACTTCAGGGGAGCAGCGTTGCTCCAGACCTTTGTAGCTTGGTCATCAGCCGGAAGCTGTCTGAAAAAATTAGCATAGAAACTTCTATTTGAAAGGCAATTGTGCGAGTATCGGCAACGTCGGGTATCCTGCATATCGGGTTCGAGATGAATGCTGGTAAGGGCGGATTGAAGTGCTGCCAGTTCAGAGAGGCAGCAGATGTCAGTCGGGGACAGGGTGGCGGTGATGGGGGAGTCAAGGGCAAGAAAGACGCTAGTGTTTTGGCAGGTGGAGTGAGAAAACAGGGCGGGGAATCGGTCAGCAAGGGTAGTGGAACCGATCCAATTATCTTTCCAAAAGGAGGTGCATCTCCCATTTCCCACAGTGACCGAAGAGTGAAGCCGGAATGCAGGGAGGCAAGAGGCGATGTTTTTCCAAATGGGGGTGTCAAGATGGTGAGCATCCCCTAGGTCATGTCTGGGCGACCAACCATAGAACCGGCGGAACCATGTCACCCAAGGGACATCCGAGTCGGAGAGGATTTTTGTGAGAAATTTTGAGAGGAGGCAGAGTTTTGCTTGGCAAGGGAGATAACTCCAAGCCCTCCAAGCTTCTTGGGTTGGCATACCTCCTCCCAGGCAACCTTGCAGTGGCCACCCGTGCAAGTTTCCTCGCCAGTCCAAAGGAAGGCCCGACGACGTTTGTCCATAGCCTCAATGACACCGACAGGAAGAAGGCCGGCACTCATGGCATGAGACAGCTTAGCAGTCAGGACCGAGTTGACTAGAAGCAGCCGACCGCCAATAGGCAGGGATCGGCCTCTCCAGCCCGAGAGCTGGAGGTCACATTTAGCAATGACAGGGCCAAAGTCAGAGAGTTTGAACTTGTATGGAGAGAGTGGTAGGCCAAGGTAGGTTTGCGGAAAAGAGGAGATCGAGCAGCCAAAGGCAGCAGCCATATCCTGGGCCAGAGTGGGAGTCGTTTTGATGGGAACGAAGGTGCTCTTGTGGAAGTTGATGTCAAGGCCGGTGGCTTGAGAGAAGGAGTCCAGGATTCTTTTAGGTTAGTAACATGTTGGGCGTCAGCCCGGATGATGATGAGAGTATCATCAGCGTATTGGAGAACCGGGCAAGGAAGGTCATCCACAAGAGGGTGCAAGAGGAGCCCATTGCGCGAGGCCTGAAGAATGCTCTGCTGCAAGACATCAGCAACAATGTCGAAAAGGAAGGGGGAAAGCGGGTCGCCTTGCCTGAGCCCTTTACGACACTGGATCCAAGTGCCGGGGATGTTGTTTAGGAGAACAGTCGTTTGACTGGATGTGTTGAGCAGACGAATCCAGTCTCTCCATAGATCAGGGATGCCTTTGGCTTGGAGAATGCGGTCAAGAGCATCCCAGCTAATTGAGTCAAAAGCTTTGCGAAAGTCCAACTTAAAGACCGCAGCAGGAGCTGAGCGTTTGTGGCAAGCTTGGACGATATCAGAAGCATAGACAAAATTTTCCGCAATGGAGCGGCCCGAGATGAAACCTGTTTGGTCCGGGTGCACAAGGTAAGGCAGAGTGGACGGAGGCGGACAGTGAGGCACTTGGAGATGATTTTTAAACTGAAGTTTTGAAGGGATATTGGGCGGAAGTTGTCCGGCCGGTTTGCCCCAGTTTTCTTTGGTAGGAGAATAATGTAGGACTTGTTGATGGGCCGAAGATCACAGTTAAGAGAGTGGAATTCGTGGAGTGAGTCCAGCAGAGAGTGCTTCACCAAGTCCCAGTATTTTTTGTAGAAAGCAGGACCAAAGCCATCGGTCCCGGGCTAGAGTTGTCTTTCAAGGAAAGAACAACTTGTTTGATCTCGTCAGAGTGAAAGGCTGGGTGAGAGATGCGGCCTGAGAAGAGGTCAATGCGTGGAACGCCACAAGGGTGGTCAGAGGAAGCGAATCAGAGACCAGCCGAGGAACCCCCAGAAGTTGCTTGAAAAAACGATGGAGAAGTTGCGCCTTGGCCTGGTGTGAAAAGACAGCATCTCCGTCATCGTTTTCCAGCACTTTATTTGGTTTTTCCGCAAGCGACCCGACGCACAGAGGTGGAAGTACTTGTATTTTCGTCGCCAAGGGTACAGTGCTTGATCTTGGCCCTTTGACGCCAGTAAGTGGCTTTTGCAGAGTTTAGGGTGCTGAGATGTTTGCGAGCCAAATGACGGAGGCTGTTTTCCATGGGGAGAGGAGGCGAACTTCCTCAAGGCGGTCGAACAGGGAGATGACAACCCGGCAGTTGATATGAAGGGTGGAAGGGAGCCGGCGTTCCCGAGCCATGCCCGCGCAGCAGAGCGAATGCGTTTGAGGCGAAGGTTGAGCAGAGTAATGGTTTTTGCGAGCCTCGAGAGGAGGGACGCTATCCCAATTGGCTTGGACAATCGTAGAAAAGGAGTATTAGATAGCCACGAATTTTCCATACGAAAAAGGTGCTGCGCGGAGCTTTGGAGGAGGCTTCGAGATGGATGGGTACATGGTCCGAGGTGGGGCGGACAGAGGAGGTAAGAGTCGAGTCTGGAAGAGCGAAGCTCCACTCCGAGTTGACCAGCAATCTATCAAGGCGAGCCATAATGGGAGGAGTTTGGTTGTTCGTCCAGGTGAATTGCCTGTCCAGTAGAGGGATCTCAATAAGAGAAGAGCTGTTAATGAAGTCATTGAACAAGGTGGCTTCAGCCAGATTAAAATTGTCATTAGATTTATCCCTTGGAGCCCTAATGAGGTTGAAGTCCCCAATAATAGCAATGGGACCGTGAAGGAGGAGACCGCCGTGGTTAAGGAGGTGAGAAATTCAGCTTTGAGATCATGAACGCAAGGCCCATAGACGTTAATGAGGGAGAAGGACAAATTGTCCGAGCGAAGGGCGAAGGTGGTTGTGATGGAGAACTCGCCGATTTCATGGTGCGTGAGCTGAAGAGCCGGTCATCCCAAGCGGTAATAATTCCGCCCGAGCTCCAATCGACGGTTTGTAAACAAAGGAGCGGAGAGAAGGCGGAAGGAAGGAAGAGGCGAGAAAGGGGAGACGTCCACAAGTTTGGACTCTTGGAGGCAGAGAATAGAAGGGAGGCGCGAGCAAATAGCAGCACGCACATCATCGCGTTTGATTCGACGCCCAAGCCCACGGACATTCCAAGAATCAAGTAGAATTTTAACTAACATAGGGAATCAAGTTCAACAAGTAGAAAGCCCACATAGGCAGAACACGAAGGAATTAAGGTTCAGAGTTACAACCATTACAGAGTTGGCATCGCAGGCCCGAATTGAAAAAATAGAGTCTAAATGAAAAGAAAACCACAGGAGCGACGATGGGCCGCATTGATCCAGAGGTGAAGCCCATGCAAAGGAACCACTTCAGGAAGCCCAGGGATGATATCGCAGCACTCCCAGGTCGAAAGAGAGGGCGGTAGACAGCGAAGTCGGCCAGCAAGGCCCAACCAAAGGGATGGCCGCATCATGGGGAACCAGAGGACTCCGCAGCAGTTCCGGAGGCGGCCGCATCCACCTCCGAAGCAGCAATGTCACAGGCGGCCGCCAGCTCATAGATGTCAGGCGCCGGCAGAGGAGCGGCGTCCTCCAGGGCGACCGCCACCAGATCATCTTCAGAGAGCACACCACGGCGAGAGGCGCGATGGGGTGTAGCCCTCATTCTTGTTCTTTTTCCTCATGGCCGCGCGAGCGACAATGGACAGGTACGTAGAGGGCAGAAGAGGCGATGCGAGGGCTGCGCCTTGGTCCAGACAGGTGGAGCTGAGAAGGAATAGGGACGGGTCCTGTTCCGCAGGGAGCTCGACCTCAAGGGCAGCAGGAAGCGGCACAGCGTCGATGGGGGCCTCGGCAGCATGGAGGACAGGAACATCAGCCTGCGCGCCATCATCCAGGACAGGAGCGTCCACAGCCTCCAGGAGCGGTCGGCAGCCGCGGCCGCCGGCTCAATTGCTGCAGCAGGGGGGGCATCAAGGACGAGCTGCATCGCATCGGAGATGGGCACCTCACGGTCGTCGAGGGAGGCGTGCCGTAGACGAGGATGTCCGCCGTGAGAACCGGGCGGTGAAGAGGGCCCACGGTGGCGATGGAGTCAATGATACCCACAGAGGCGGTGGCGAGGTTGACGACGAGCATGCCCTTGCTGCCCCGAGCAGCGCAGCGCGGCGCATGGGGACGCGGTAGAAGGCCCGCTCGCCCTTGGAGCCGAGGACAAAGATGTCGAAGAAGCCAAGGTGGAGCTTGAAGACGATGCGCTTGGGCTTGGTGCTCAGAGGTGGGCCTGACACCAGTGGCGAGGAGGAGCGCATGCCATAGCCCGGTCCACCAGGGGGCGCCGGCGCGGCATTGGAGCTGGTGCCGCAGGCCATTGCAGGCGGGGGATGCCAAGAGCATGAAGGACATCCCCAAAGCCGGCGCCGCCCTCCAAGTTCACCTCCTCCCAGTCCTCGCCATCAGAGTCAGCCTCGGGGATGGAAGAGTCAGGGTCGGAAGGAGGGTCTGAACTGATGGTGCCAAGGTTATACCCGATGATGGAAACACGGCTGATGGTGCCCGTGCTGCAGTAGTTCTTGACATTGAGGTGGCAGGGATGTCAGAGATGGACTCCGCCTTCACCGTGACCAGGACAGCTGAGTAATCGATCCCCATGAGGCAGATAGGGTCGATGGCGTGAGGGTTGGCGTAGGGGCCAGTGGAGTGGATGATGTGGGCCCGCCGCCAGTGCTCGAGCGGGTAGTCCTCGATGGCGAGGGCAGCAAGACCTCGTGCTCGAAGAGGAAGCGGTTGTCGGTCTCGTCATGATGGATGAAGTGCACGGACGCCTCACGCCCGATGAACGGTCCATTGTTGACCGCGTTCTCTCGGTCGTAGGGCGAGGTGAACACGACCAACTTGGCGCCCATGGAGGAGGAGAGAAGAGTGGCGCGACGTGGGCCGCAACCGAGAGCAACAGCTTGGTGAATGAAGGGGGCGGGTGAGGCCAAGGCGGGGAGACAAAGGCGTAGGCCAGATTGTCGAAGTGGGGTATCTGGACAGCCAGCATGAACGCATCAACGTAGTCAGGACGGAGAGGGTCCTCCAAGTCCTCAGCATCAGGGAGAGGAGCATCCGGGGCCGGGAGGTAGTCGTCTGCATCAACGATGGGGATGAAACCATCGCTGTCAGCCCCTGCAGCAGCATCGCCATCAGAGGAGTCGTTGGCCTCGCTATCGTAGGGAGGCTCCTCCGGATCCACTTCTTCATCGTCCTCAGCCTCGACGCGGGATCCTCCGCCGCGGCCGGCACCACCATCTCCACCTCGTCTTGCAAGTCGGGGAAGGCAAGACGGCAGGTGGCGCGCGTGTGGTCGGAGCTGAAGCACATGGCGAAGAAGAGCGGCGCCGCGCGGCGCCCGCAGCGTCAGAGCAGAGGAAGCCATGGGATCGCTGGAGGCAAACCAAGAATGAGTACGGGACAGCGGAGGAGGAGCAGAATGACAGCCAAGGGAGGTAGCTTACACTTGCGTTCGATGTGCCCCGAGCGGCGGCACCGCCGATAGCAGATAGGATCTCGGCAAGCAGCGACGAAGTGGTCAGTTGCAAGACACCGATGGCAGCGGGCACGGAGAGGGGAAAGTGGAGGTGGAGTATGGGAGGAATGGGTGGGGGTGGATCTTGAAGGGGAGGCCGCAACCTGAGAGTAGGATGGCTCCAATCCGCCATCGCCGGAGGCGCAGGTGCCCAGAAGCCCGGAAGGGGAAATTTGACCGATGGATGCAGAGGAGAGCGAAGAAGGAAAGGAGCGGGGTAGGGGATGAGGGCTAGGGAGGAGGCCGTGCCGGCAGGGGAAAGGGGAGGCACGGGAGCGCTGCTAGCGTGCACAGGCCATGGGAGCGGACCAGGTGGGGTGGGGAGGATGCCAGGCGACAGGAGAGAGAGGCAGAGAGGGCGAGAGCGGCGAGCCGGACGTCGTCTCTTGTTTCCATCAGCCGTAGCAGCAGGATTCGAGGGGAAAGTGGAGGAGCAGGCTGAGGTGGCAAGGCCAAGGTCAACAAGCATGTCGTCTACCGAGCAGGGAATCCAAGGCCACGTCAGCGCAAAGTTGGGCAGAGTCCGTGAGCAGCCCGTGAGGCAATGCAGTGGCCGCTAGCGGCCCGATGGGCGCGGTGGGCTGGGCCTAGCCCGTCCGACAACAGCAGAGGGGGGAGCGAGAAGGAAGCGAGCAGACGGCCATGGCGCAGGCGACCAAGGGAGACGATGAAGGAGGCTAAACGTGGTGAAGAAACGGTAAGCAGGAACGCGTTGGAGCCTAAATCCTCTAGCACAAGCCTTTCAAACGAAGATCCAAGCCAAAATTGCAGCATGCTACGGACAGAAGACGAAGGAACAAGGTTGGCTACGGCCGGCTCGACCGCAACGTGCACCAGGGATGGTGCAAAGAGCTTGGAGCCGGCAGCAACGGGTGAACACACCAGCGTGTTGAAGTTCTCCAGCACGAATTGGAGGAAGGCGTCGCCAGGGGTGGCGAAGGGTTGCGGCAGCTCCGCGGGGTTGAGGTTCAGCATCCATGGCAGCGAGGACGTGAGGAAACCTTGCCGCTCCGGGTCGCCAGGAGGGCGAGGGGGCAGCGCCGCGGCAGCTCCAGCGACAGGGGCAGAGGCTTGGGGCTGGTGGGTGGACCTAGGGCTGGGGAGGTGAGTGGCGGCCGCCGGAGTGGTTGCCGTCGCGGGCGTGGTGGCGTCGCCTCCTGGGTCGCCCGGAGCGACGTGGGAGCTATCCATCCCCGGCCGCCGATGCATCCGCTATCTCCGCTGCTCTCCCCCCACAGAGTTAGTTTCGTCAGTGAACACATCCAAGAAGAGCACATGTTCAGTTTAGTTCAGGTGCGAACAGAGGGATCGTTACCTTGAGGCCTTCGGCACCTCCGCCGTACATGTCGTACTGCACGGCTCTCATCGTCGTCGGAGTCGCCATGGCCGCGCCCTGTTGTGTGCATGCTCGAGCTGCCGTGTGGGGGAGAGAGGGGGAAACAGGGGAAGAGTGACGGGTGGGTGGTGTGTAATGCGCTGATGCTGATAGATGTTGTTGGCACCTCGTGGACGGAACTTGGCCGTTCTCGCGGGGCGTGAACCATCAACGACCTGTCCAATGTCGTCGCCCGGGTGTTGCTGCTGTGACGCCTCATGCTCTGTTTTCTCTGATATAGCCGGCTTGTTCGCGTACATAACACTAGCCATAGTGCGAGTAACATAAGTAGTAACATAGATGCCAAAAAGATGACATGGCATGCAATTAATGAAGAGAAATACAAATAAAGTAACATAGATAGTTACCGTAATATAACGCTTCTCAATGCAAAATAAGTAATAAATGATTAGCTATATGTTACCACAAATATGATACTCCCCACTATAGAGTTAGTAACATAGAGTAGTGCATGTTACTACTACATGATACTCCCCACTATGAGCAGTCTAATTGAACTTGCAAATGTCAAAACATATGTTTGGTTCCATTAATTACTTGCTTTGAAAAATGTGCTTGTAAATCCATTGAATGTGGGAGATACGACTGCCTTAAAATTAAAAAAAAAAACAAATCCATTGAATGTGGTGTGCGTGAAAATCTTCTGCCTTGTTTAGAAGAAAAATAGGTGGTCCTTGTATTGTTGCACAAATGGATGCAGTTCTAGCTTCTTCGGCATGTAGTGTTTAGACTGTGATCAACGAGAACACAATTACAAATTGAGTAAATTCTTAAAATGCCATCAACGATTATCATGCTCCGGAAATGCAATTAAAATAGTTGTCGTTCGCAGAATGCCATTAAACGAGTAACATTGTTCCGAAAATGTCACTTCCGTCAATTGACCGCTTGTTAACCGTTATGGGTCTCTTGGAAAGACAATATACTCTTGCTTTTTTCAAGATTTTGAACATGTCATACTCAAAAAATATTGACGAGTGCCGACGGAAGGCATCCGTGCTCCACCCCGGCCCGTAGGGCCGACCCCACATCTCCATCCACCTTTTCCCAGAACACCGCTACCCAGTGATGCGCCGAAGCCAGGGGAAGAGACGATCGTTGAGGTCACCAACAGTGGCAAGGCGGCCCGACAAAGAAGAACGGGCTAAAACCATGTCGAGGTGCCCAACGGTCAAGGAAACCAACGAGATCAATCTCGACGAGGCGGCCCTAGCCAAAGCGGCGGCGGTAAAAGGGAAGCAGATCTAGGTTCTCGCCTTCGCAATGCCTGGGACAAGCACAGCTCCCATGGGTCATGTCACCACGGCAGACAACCCGCAAATATTAACTACTCTCTCCGTTCATAAAAGTATGTCACAACTTTATCAAAAAATGCATGTATCTACACATGCATTTTTTGACAAAGTTGATACATCCTTTTATGTACGGAGGGAATACCATTGATTATCTTGAGGCTCTTCGACAGCTGAAGCACAACATCTCAGAACTTGGTTAGTGACCCGATGACGTTTCTTCTAATTGAATGCTGGTTCTCGGTGCAAAAGTTAGGGACTTGTGTATAATTTCTTTTCTTTCAAGGGCCTCTCTGTAAGTTGGACCACTGATCAATGCAACTCTAGAAGGAAGGATCCTTCACTTGTTCAAAACAAAAAAAAATCTACTTTCCTTTGGTAAATCGTTTCCCGTTGGTGTAGCATTATTAGTTCCGGGGCTCGCGCAGCGGGAAGCACAACCGTGCCGCTGCTGCAAAATAGGGACGGCCGCATTGGACACCAACAGTGGCAAAAGTGGAAGCATATTGTGGAAATGAAAACCCTTCGTACCGGAGTCCGCGCAAATGAAAAGCGGAAGCTCAAAGGCTCAAACTATAAAACAAAAGAAGGACGACGGGTGCCAGAGCGCGGGCAGCGGGAAGAGAAAATGGAGTATTGAGATGGCCACATGGACCGTTCCGGGAGATGTTTACGCGGAGGGTAAAAGTAGGGACGGAGAAAACCGTGATGCTCGATTGTGGTGGGAAAAGTCGCATCCGAAGATGCCTCCCGCAAAACAACTACGGTGCGGCGAAATACTAAGCGGGCACGGGCCATCATTTCATCAAGCGCTTCGTCATGGCCTCGCCCTCCTTCCCTCAGTCCACCTTCCCCTCTATATATTGGCCATTCATGGCGCTACTGAGATACACAGCAGCGAAGAAGATTAGTAGTAGCTCAACACCACTGACTCACAGTACAGAGGAGGCATTAGGCAATGGCGGAAGAGGAGGTGAACTCCTGCCGCACCGGCACGCCAATGTCGCCAAGCGGCCGACATGTAAGTCGCTGGAGAGTTGTAAGATCTAAGGTTTAGCGCTGTGACATAGTACTGCCGTGCGAATTTCTCAGATCATGTTTAGCAGCCGTTGTAAGCTGTTCTATATCCACCAGCGTTTTTCTCAGATCTAAGCCTGCCGTGCGATTTTTCTTTCTACTCATGGGAATCAGGAACGACCAAACTAACCGCTTCTTCTCATCTCACCCACACAGCAGGCAGCAGAGCAGTCCGATTCCCAACCGAGGTTTCTGCGTGCGGTGGCAGACGTGAACAGGGCCTACGCCATTCTCGAAGAAACAATGAACGACAAATGCGCACGCATCGACATCGACTGCGCACGCATGGACATGAAAACCCAGAGGATTAACAACCTCGCAGCAGCATTGCTGCAATGGGGGACTCGGATGGGCGTCGCCTCAGCACAAGCTGCTGCCGAGTTCGAGGCAAATCGGGGAGGTAATAACGAAACTCACGATGACTTTCAGAACCACCAGATTCTATCCCCTTTTGCTGATCCTGTATGATGTCTGCAAAAAAATGCAGACACACTCGCTGTCGGCCCATTCAACACTACTACAATGGAGCCAAGCAGCAGACCGGTAATTTGCATATGTTTTTGGGTTTACACCGCTCTATGCTGTTCTTGTTCACCAGCATTTATCTCACATCTAAACCTGTCGCGCGATTTTTATTTCTACTACTCATGCTAACAGTTCAGAATCGACCGAAGCATGGGTGGTTCTAATCGCTTCTTCTTGTCTCTCACCAACAGCAGGCAGCACATCAGCCCGATTCCCAAGCGATAGCAGCGATGACTGACTGCGCGGCCGCACAACCACATTGCGCACAACTGAACAGCGCCTGCGCAAGAATGGCCGACGTCTGGGCAAGAATGGCCGACGCCTACGCACGCATGGACAACGCCTACGCACGTATCGACATGGCGACTCAGAGGATGATCAACCTCGTAACCATGCTGCAGAGGGAGATGGGCGTCGCACCGGCACAAGCTGCCCAGTTCCAGACAGATCAGGGAGGTAATAACATACTCGATCACGATAACTTTCAGGACCTGCAAAGTTAGTCCCCTTTTGTTCAGTCAAATAACTGATACTGTAGGACCTCCCTTCCCCTTTCCCTTAGGTGAACAGTAGAGAGGGGAGAAAAGAGGGCGAATCCAGTTTCTCTTCGTCTCCGCCGGCGGGGCCGTGGGCTCTCTCCTCCTCCGTCGCCTGTTACGGCGGCGGGGGGATGGGGGAGATCCGGTTCTTGGCTGTGCGGTGTACATAGTAGAGTAGTTAGGTGTCCAGCCGGCGGAGCTTGGGAGGTGGAGGCGATGCCGGATTGGAGTGGTGTGCTGCTGGTCTTTCTCCTCTGTGCCGGCGTCTTCTGGGTCGCTGGCGCGGGACCAGTGTCTTTTGGTGTTCGGGGATTCTCGGATCCGTCGAATCCCTGTCCCCAGCGAGCGGGCGGAGAGGTGACGCTGTCGTCTGCTCGTTTTGGGGTTCCCGTCCTCCGGCCTGGTCGTCGCTGCGCTGTCGTCTCCTCCTGCGGCAGCGCCGGGCTTGTGGGGTGGTGTGTTCTGGAGGAGGGATGGTGCTGTTTTGCTGCTCTGTGTTCTCTGGCCGGCCGTGGTGGCGAGGGGAGATACGGTGGCGGCGGGTGGCGCTGGGGTGATGCTGATGCTGCTGGTCTGTGGGCTGTGTTGGTGAGGGAACTGGCTGCTTCCTTGGAGGTGGTGCGCCGTCGGGCCCAGTTCTGGAGCAGGAGGTGCTCGGGCTGCGTCCCCGACCGAAGTTCTACCGTCGTCGCCAAATCCAGTTCTCTGCAGCTGGTGTTTCTTGCGGTTCGTCAAAGCCTTTCGGCTAGGAGCTCCTTGTGCTCTGTGGTGCGACCATGTAAGGCTTCCGCGCTTCTCCGATGCCGGTTTCGTCGGGGGATGGATGTGATCCATGGTCGAGAGGAAGAAGAAGGAACCAGGGACTTCGTTGGAATTTCTTTTTTCTTGCGGGTTCTTTCTGTTAAGGTGGCGCAGCTGTATCTCGCCCCGTATCCTTGTTGTTTTTCTTTTACTTGTATACGTTTCTGTACTGTCTTCCTTATCGTATGAATACAAGTAGAAAATCTCAAAAAAAAAAAAAAACTGATACTGTATGATGTCTACAAAAAATTGCAGGCCTACAAACTGGTGGCCGATTCGGCATCAGCGCGCATCCCACGCAAGGGGATCAGGGGGAACAGGAAGAAGAAAGGGAAGATGGCCATGACTGATGGCGCAAGCCGTGTTGGAAGGATCGATGACGGAAGCCGTGTCCGGGCCACTCCAGCAGCCGGCGACTCGCTTGAATCAAGCTAATGGACGAAGCCAGATCAATAATGCATCATTTTAGCTGTTGGATTTCTAGAACATTTCTACATCTTCATTTGTTGGGTTGTATTAATCGAATTCGGTGTTTTCATCACTACATCAAGCATATTTTTTGGTTCAGTCTCCATAAGAATACCCATATGGATATGGTGGCGACCTGGAGTGCGGCGTCTGATGGATTGATTCTACAGGACTCTGTTCAACCTCTGAAAATCTGTTTCTCCTGATAACTGCATGCATGCGACTTTCTTTGGGTTACTGCCCTGTGTTGTAATGTCCTCTATGGTCTGTTGCTTTTTGTAGTAGAGGCTTAAATGAGGAAAAGGGGATGATTTTCTTTGTTGTTCTTTTCCTTTGATAACAGATGCCTTCTCATCCGGCCGCCCACGGGAGCGGCTCGGGAGAGGAGAGACATTTGACTCTTTTTGTATCTTTTGTGCTTGCATGAATCTTGATACTCAAATCTAAAAAAAATCTTTATGTTTACTTACAAATAACTATATTCAGTCGCACTAGAAATCTGCAAAATCACACAATCTGACAATACTGCAATCTACTTAAGTTACACCGGACGTCGTGGTACATCAGTATCACTCTGCATCATTTGTCATCTCCACGATGATCTTTGCCGGTGGCGTGGCCGCTCATGCTCTTGGCCCAGCCCTCGTGCGCCCTGCTCAGCGGGTACCGCGAGTCCACCACCGCCCGGATCTTCCCCTGCACCACCAACCCCAGCAGCGTCTCCATGTCCTCCTTCTTCGTCGACACGATCAGCGGCAGCAGCCGCTTCCTCGAGAAGCACAGCCACTGCACCACCGCGACCGCGACGGACGCGATGCGCGGGGTCAGGTCCACCACCACGCCACCGGCGTCCACCAGCGCCGGTTTGAACGCCGACCACGGGAACCCCTCCGCGCAGTGCACCACCGCGTCGTGCTTCCGCCCGGACGCGCCACGCAGCGCGGCGCCCTCCGGCGTGCCGTAGTCCAGCGCCTCGTCGGCGCCGAGGCCACGGACGAGGTCCAGGTTGCGCGCGCCGCAGGTGGCCGTGACGTGGTGGTGCCCTGCCAGGCTCGCCAGCTGCACGGCGAAGCTGCCGACGCCGCCCGAGGCCACCGTGACCAGCAAGTTCTTGGCGGGGCCGTCGCCGGCGTCTAGGCCCACCCCGGCCTTCCTGAGCGCGACGAGCGCGGTCGCCGCCGCGATGGGGATGCACGCGCCTTCGACGGCCGACACCTCCGGCGGCCTCAGCGCCGCGTTCGACGCCGACACCGCCACGTACTCGGCCAGGCCGCCGCTACCGTGACAACAAACAAAACATCGAACAAACAAACGTCACGACTCAGGAAATTACCAAACAGGAGCAACGATAGAGATGCCTCTCGCCCGCGCGTGCGTTCTTACTTACCGGGAAGTTGACGGCAACGACCTTGTCGCCAGGCCTGAAGCCGCTGGCCCCGGTGCCGAGCTCCACGAGCTCGCCGGCGAGCTCGCAGACGGGGATGCAGGGGAACTTGCTGGGGAGGACGGGCCGCCCGTTGCCCTTATGGAACTTCCAGTCCAGCGGGTTGATGCTGGCGGCCTCCACCTTGACCAGCAGCTCGCCCTTCTTCGGCGACGGGATCGGCACCTCCACGTGCTTCAGGCCCTCGGCTCCTCCGCCGTACTTGTCGTACTGCACGGCCCTAATCGTCTTTGAAGAAGAAGAAGGCATCTTGTATATCTAAATAGTAAAGACCCACTACAAGGAATTCTCTCAACATGCAGCTATGCCACATCATCAGCCTTCCACATCATCTTTTTGAGCCACGTCATCAGTTGGTCCGGTTCATTTTCTCTAAATATTTTTTTTTTCAAATGCGTCATGCAACATCCGTCCGCTCCAATAGCTAGTTGCTTGCCTCCCCAAACTGCAAACATGCAGATTCATGATGAATAGTAGGTCTCCTCCTCTCCCCTTCCCTCCCCGTCGATCCATATTTCCTCGCCATTAATTCCTTCCTCCCCGTTCTCACTCAGGCATGCCATCATATACAGCCACCGGCCCTGGTCTGTGCATCCGGACGCTTCATATCTTTGTCCAGCCATCTCTACGACTTCATACGCCTGCCCCAAAGTACATTGGTTTCTATGGTGGCAGCAGATTCGTTTTTGAGGAAGACGCCGCTATCTCTACGACTCTACAATCCTGCAATTGGTTTCACGGGACAGAGGATAGATCGGAATGGGGAAACTACATGCAACCGAGTATGCGTAGGTACCCATGGCGGCGGCGGCCGAACAAGGCAGGAGGCCCTCCCCTCACGTCTCTTCTCTCTAGCCCTGCCTCATGTCTTTCCCTCACATAACCACACAGGTACTACCGATCAGAATCGTTTCTCTATCCATGTCGCTCATTCACATGTTCAGATCTCTCTGTCGTATAGGTATCTGGCCATCTGCACACTCCCTGGTGAAACGATAATTGCAATTCCCATTAGATAATGTAACTAAGCAATTTCATATGATTTTTGCAGATCATTTGGATTTTAGTTGGTTCATTCTCCTGGTATAAGTTTCATCCTGAAACAATCAGTTGCTAACTAGCTACGTTGTACTTATGTCTGCAACTTACGATGGTGCTTTCTTCCATGGAGTTTCTCTATTGCCGTCTTAGGATCACTACACACGTTCCCAGCTAATGTGGGAAGTGTTTCTTTTCCAAATATTTATAACAATCCTATTTGCAGTTCAAGGCCAATGACCTCATGGAGGTATTGTATAAAATCAAAGATGAAGTGGTTTGGCAAAATTATTTCCTCGCAATGGCCATAACTTAGGATCTCCTGAACAATTTCATTCCCTGCTTATTATGAATAAAGGCAGTTCCGTTCTATTTCTTTTAGTTCAGGCAGGTAGTCATGCTTCTAGCATGCGTACTCTTATTCCTACAAATGTATTATTTACATTTTTGCTTCCACATAGTGTGTCCCGCAACAACGTGCGGGGTATCATCTAGTTGCTATAATCTTGCCCGCCGTTCGCCGGAAGAGAGTACTTGCTGCCGGCTACAAGTTACTATCCCTGCAAGTGTCTTGGTCCCGTGATGATCGTTAGAAGTGTGCGGGCCGGCGGGGCTACTTATACATTGCGCCGATCGATTGAACCGGAAGCCGGAAGCCTGACGGCGCGGAAGTGCGGGATGACCACGCATTTGCATACGAAGCTTGCCCGCCGGTCGCCGGTGCTCGATCGCAACGCAACGCGGTGCCACGGTCGCGCCCGGCGGCCTTTTCCTTCCGTGCGCCAGGCGGCAGCGACAAATCCGCGTGATCGGACGGCGCATCTCGACTTGGCGATCGGCATATGGACTGAAGAAAACTCACCCTGATCGACCACTGCGCATTCGCACCTGCTGAAATCTACTGGCGCTGACTTTTCTTCCATGGCTTTGGCAAGTCATCTCCGTCGCCACGGACGTCAAATACCCACGGTGGCCCTGTTGGCTGTGGCCGCTCCTTCCGTTCACCCCCTGATCGCTGCACCAGCGTCTTTGGGCCATCTGCCCCGTATATTGAGGGCCATCTATCTGCAACACAACATGTTAGTTTGTTCAATGTTGCATAAATATTTTAATTTTGTAACAAAGACATACACGAGTATGTTTGTGAAAACAGAAGCAAGTTGTTGCAAATCTTTTCTCGTTTGCAAAATGTGGTGTTTTCCTCCAATATATTTGTCAATGTTGCATACGTGCTTCTAAATTGTAACAAACTCATATGTATTTTGTTGCGAAACACAAGCTACATGTTGCAATGTTTTCAGGGAATCGGATCCTAAACATGTAGAGTTTCCCAAGTATCCAAATTGAGAGACGAGAGAACTTAAATTTCTCAACAACAAAAAAACTCGGATGCAAGCCAGGGTACAACCCCCACTGTTGAAAACTTCGAGGTATTCGTTGATGCTCTTGAACATAAGCAAAAACCCTTTTGGTACCAAGCGCGAGAAAAATATTTTCGGAGAGGTAAAGCTAATGTATGTGATGGTTGTGAGCGATTCTGAGCCCTTGGTTTCCTCCCTGCTTATTGTTTTGGTTGTTCCCTGTTCGCTCTTTGCGCCCGCTCGCCAGAGGATCGGTGCCCTCGTACCTGGACAGGGAGAGGAATGGTTCCTCTCCCCCCACTTGGAGCGTGGACGCGAGGCGGCACGAGCACGGTGCTCATCTTTGCAGGTGGTTTTCAGACTCTCAACACTTCCGTGGCAGTTCTTTTTTGACGCATCTTCTCATCGTCGTCCTCGTCCAACAACTTAACTCTTCGTGGGTGGATCTGTGGATGGCGACAAGACTTCTCAACGTGAGCTAGTTGCAGCAAGCAGCTGGGCTCTGTTTCGGACCTACAGTTCATGGTCCACTCTTTGCTCAGTGTGAGCTTTTCAATGTCGATGGTATGGCGCCATTTGAGTCAAGGCGAGGGGGCAGGGGTCCCTCTCCAGTCATGGAAGAGTTTGGTTAGGCAATGACGTGTTTCTCTTGGTGCAGACGGCGACGACCACTTCGTTGACGATGCTTCTACCTCAAGATCCTCCTTCGTTGCTCCCTGGTGATTCGTTCATGTTAGAGGGCATCGATGTCTCCAGCTGAACTTTGTCATGTTTATGCTTCTCTTTGCCGTAACCTATTTGTGTGTACACTGTTTAACAACATCATTGTATCAAACTTGCCATTAGGGGTTTTATTAATTTAAACCTGGGCACTCTTGTTCCTTTTATATATAAAAAACCTCTCGCACGCGATCTGGGCCCTCTGTCGGTCCACCATAGCCGTCTGATAACTGGCGAACAGTTATCCCCTTGTATGACACTTGACTAGTCTTTTTTTTGCGGGAAACCGCTGAAATTACAGCAAGGATTTTACAGAAAGGACCTCCACGAAGAAGAAAATTACAACCAAGTCCCTCTGTAGAACAGAGCCACCGACACAGAGCAACACGCTCCGGCGACGCGCCGCCGCCGCATCTTCAACTCCTTGGAGACGAAGATGACCCCTGGCGGACGGGAAGTTGCCGGTCCTCGAACTCCGGAGAGCCTCCATCCTGCGCTGCCGGTTGCCATGCTCCCTTGCTGCACCTTCAGCTGCTTCAATCATCAGATCTGGATCCGCCGCAACGGACACCAGAGCGGGGTACCTCGCACACGGCGGCCACCGGGGGTCGCGAGCACGAGGAAGGTGAAGCTCCACCATGGAACTGCGTCGAGCTCCATCGCCGGAGAGGATGAACTTCACCTGCAAAACCCGACACCGGCACGCCTCCAACTCCACGATGCCGCCGGCAGGGCAACCTACAGCTCCTACACTATGTACAGCTGGGAAACGGGGTTCCCCCACCCTCCCGCCGCCGGAGCGGCCGGCGGAGGGAGGGGGAACCGACGATTCGCCGCGGCGAGGTGGATCTGCGGGGGGGAGAAAACGTCGCCTCTACTGTAGCGGTTAGAGGAGAGCGTCCAAGGTTGGCTCTGTGCCTTCGACACTTGACTAGTCTGTCTTCAGAGTGTAGCAGAAACCTTACAGCTGATCACTTGGTTCTTTGCTGCTAGAGCAAAAAATAAGGGGCGAAAAAACAAGAAGAATGATTTGTTCAGCACATGGCATCTCAATGATCAATATACCTTCCAACAAGGGGATACAGGTGATTTACATCCGGCAATGGAGATCAGTGCCAGTCGCAGCTCTGCAACACCACGGGAGGCTGCTGCTAATTACATTCACATTTGTGAACCTCTTATCATAAGCTAGCACTTGCAACAGTCAGCAAATACTTGCTTACTCGCCGACCTTCCCTGAGTGCCTGCCTGCACTCAGGTTCATCTATATATGTTACACCAAGTAGGAGAGGAAAGCTGGATCAGGGACGGACAGCTACACAAAACTAATCAAGATTCAAGAAAAGAGCATGGGAGAAATGCTTCTGCCTTCATGGAGGCGCCGAGGTGGTTGATCTGCTGGTCGAGCAAGAGGAAAGGATCAGGCAGTTGGAGTAAGTGTGGCATTGGCATGGTTATTGATGCATCTTCGGCTGGGGAGCCGGGTAGCCGACAGGCATGACGTAGGGGGAGTGGCCCGGCGGGAACATCACCGGCGTGCCGACGGCCGCAGCAGGGACCATGTGGTGACCAGCGACGGGGTGGCCCATGGGCGCCCCGCCGTACATGCCCATCCCGGGGCCCCGGGGTGCTTCATGATCGCCGTGCCGGTGATCGGGGCTTGCTGCGGGACGACCTCGCCGGCGTTGATGCTGGTGATGTCGTGGATGCTGGAGCGGCGCCTGTCCCGGTTCATGGAGTTGAGGCGGATGAAGTACTTCTGCGCGTGGCTCGCCACCTGCGTCGGCGTCCGGGAGATGACGAAGTTGCGCGAGATGCTCCGCCAGTCGCCCTTGCCGAACTTGTCCAGACCCAGCAGAAACAGCCTGCACAATCATCATTCATCAGATGCCATGCCGTGGAAGAAAACAATCAGATGTGGAAGAAACCAATCAGATTCGAGACATCTGTATGTACCTATGCTCTTCCTCTGTCCATGGGATGCCCTTGCGCCTCTCCTGCTCCGCCTTGGAGCAGTTCTTCCCCGAGTCGTAGCTCTTCCGATCCTCGCGCCGGTGCCCGCCTTCCTTAGGCGCGGCGCCGGCACCGGCACCGTCGGGCGGCGCGGCGGACTCCTCCCCGGCGTAGCGAGGGAGCGGGACGCGTCCCGCGTCGATGGCGCCGACGTCCTCCACCAACGCCTCGTAGTGTAACCTCACCTCCTCAGTCGACCGCGCCGGCACGCTCGCCGAGTGCCACGAACCAGTCGTCCTCCGGCAGGCCTTCCAGCGGCGGTGGCGCGCCGGCTGCGAGCGCGTTCTCGAACGCCTTGTCCTCTTCCTTGGTCCACGCCGCGGTGGCCGTCGCCTGAGTGGTCATCGATCGGGGAGTTGTGCGCGCTCGGCCGGCGAGATGGCTGTGGTGGTGTTACGGCGCGGGTTAGCCAGGGCCGGCGAGTAATTAACAAATGGCGGGACAGAGCCTTATCCACAGGTGCCCGGGCGCGTACTGGTTGGTCATTTCTTTTGGTTTGTGGCCTGGGTTGGTAGTAAAACCGTATTTATCTAATCCATCATGTCAAGCCAATCTATACAATAATACATGCATGCACTTCTTCTTTCTAGTCAGAGTTAACTTATCCAGTTATTTCTCTTTGTTTTGACAATAATTCAGTGTACACACATTATCTAGACATGTTTTAGTTTATATATCAATCATTTTGGTGTGAATTTAGACAATATGTACAACTAAAACATCTTATATTATGAAACGGAGAGTATTATCTTAAGAGAATCCAACTATAAGCCAGTATTTACAATAATCCAGTGTATTCTCTTAAGAGAACCCAACTGTAAGCTACTCCCTCCGTCCCAAAGTATTTGACGCAGACTTGTCTAAATACGGATGTACTTTTTTAGACAAATCTGAGTCAACTATTTTGATACAGATGGAGTAGTATTTACAATACTCCAGCGTATTATCTCAAGAGAACTCAACTCTAAATTCATCAAGAAACTAACAGGGCAGTGAAACAAACAAGTAAGAGAAATTCCTTATTTGACACCGGCTTAAAATGAGGTTCCTTATTTGACACCGGAGAAAATTTTCTTCCCTATTCGACCTCTTCTCAAAATTTCTTTTCCTATATGACACTCTAGTTCATTTTATTCATCAACGGTGTTAAAGACAGATATGAAAAGACCTTAGTACCCCTGGTGTATAATGTGACAAAATCTGTACATGACCATAGCTGCAATAACGTTACATGTTTGGTTTTGGTTAAATGACCAATTGAGACCCATAAATTGATCACCGAACAGATTTTAGCTCAAAATTTATTCCAACAATTTGTATTCAAAAATTGAAAAATTAGGCAGAACCTCCCCTGTTTTTATGCCATTTCTCACACAATATATTTCTACGTCACGTGGGGAATCACATGCTTCGTGACAAAAAAAAAGAGCTAGCAGATTTATTTGTTAAATGTACGTGCCAAAAAATACCATTAAAAATCGTTCGGGTGTGAATCACGTACGCGATAAAACCAACGTAGGACATATTGTGAGATTCTTTGTGGTACGATGAGAGAGCATGAGATTTAATCGAAATAGAGCACTAGTTGTCCTCTCCACCACCTACCCCCGCAGACTCACCCAATTCCCCACCACGCGCGAGTGCCCAACTGGCCACCGGCGGACCAGCCTCTTAGGGCAGAGCACGCAGCCGCGCCATTGTCGCCGAGGAGCGCTCCACGCCGTGCTGTTACCTCCTGCCGCTGTGGCTTGGCTGCAATCCACAGCCCCGCCTTGGCCGCCGTCCGCCGCCGTGCTCGCTCCAACCCTGCAGCATGCCTGTACTGTGGCTCCTCAGCTCACGCCGCCGCGGCCGCAACGGCTAGCAATCCACCGCCGCCAGGGCTCAGGTTCGGTGGGCACAAGAAAGGCACGAGGGAAACGAGACGGTTCGGTCGGGAACTCTTTGCTTGGTCTTCCTTGGTTCGATAGGATAGCGATGGAGGGGTATTTTTGTCCGCCCATAAAATCTTTGACAGAACAGTGTGACGGAAGTAACGGCAGTGTCATAGAAGGAAAGAAAATAAGACTAGAGGTCATACAGGGAAGAAATTTTTGTCCAGTGTCAAATAAGGAACCTCATTTTAAGGGAGTGTCAAATAAGGAATTTTCTCAACAAGTAACGGTAAGTTTGCTTTTGAATCAGAGCCAGGAATATATCCACAAGACCAAACAGCTTGTAACGAGTGTAAATAAATCCAAAACAGGGAAAACCCGAGGCACTACATCTACATCAACATCAGATAAGTTACCCTGAGAAGGACGTGGATACAAGGCTCCAGACCAAAAAGCCATGTCATTGGCCGATGAAAGAAAAAAAAAAGCATGCATCAAATGATAATTGTGTAAACTCGAAGCAAGCCATTGCTTCAAATTAAGAACAAAATATAGGAGCCACCGGGTCCAAGATTTGGGCCTCGATACGGTGACAGTTTCACTTTCGTCCCGTACTCGCCACCAAACCGCAGCCTCCGATCCACTTGATTAGATTCTTCAGGGATGGTGAAAACTTCAAGGATGGTATGCAAGTGTAGACAAAAGTGGTATTGTCATAGTGGTCGCATCTCTTCGACGATTACAATATGAGCGCGCAAATAATTGTGCTACTACTCTAACCGTATTCCCTTTGTTCCATAATGTAAAATGTTTAGAAAATGAGTTAATCTGCATAGTAAAATACGTCTATACACGGATCAGAGGGAGTAGTTATTTAAGTTACAACATCTTCATTTGAGATATCTGCTGAAGAGTTAAGACTATGCTCAATTACTAGCTTAGGCTCCGTTTGGGAGCTCTGTATTTTTTAAGTATTCGGTTTCAAGAATTACTGAAGTATCAAATACTTCAAGGTGTTGGCTTTAGCCAAAATTGTAGTTTTTTTTGCACTATTTTTAAAGTATATGAAAAAGGTGGATTGGACCTCTTTTCCAAACCTGAAGTAGAGCAGTTAGGCATAATAATACTGTGGTTTTAGAGTACTTTGGTTTTACAAACACTTCGATGCCTTCATTTGCGCTAGCATCACGCGACAACATCAAACAATGCTTCGCTAGGCGGCATAAGAATACAAGATTTACTTTGGTTTTATAAACACTTGGATGCAGCATTGTCTGATGTTGTCGCATGATGCTAGCAGCAAATGCAGTTTCATAGCCTATTTCGGCAGGTATGGAGGATTGTAGCGATTGGAGAGGTAGTACAGTAGCAGATAGCTAGCTATGCGACTGATTGCAGCAGGGTGGGCAAACGTGGGCGATTCTCCATTTCTCATTCCCCCTGGCGCCTGATCCGCAGGCTCGGCGTATGATTGGCTCCACGAGCACTCTCTCGTTTGGACACTTGCGTTGGTTGGGTCCGGTAGGTGACGGACGCTGACACCCATCGGTGTCAGTCAGACGTGGCCAACGGACAGCGGAAACTCGGTTTCTACCGGCGCCGGCCGGTAGAATAGCGGAGGAGTCGCCCTTGTGGACCTTCCAGTCCAGCGGGTTCATGCTGGCGGCCTCCACCCTCATCAGGCCTTCGGCTCCTCCGCCGCACTTGTCGTACCGCACGGCCCTCGTCGTTCTCGAAGAAGAAGAAGGCATGGCCGTCGTTCGCCGGAACGTGCTGCCGGCGTACGTCGCTGCAAGTGTCCAGGTGCCGTGCGGGCGCACCGACCTAGCTACTTATCGATCGAACCGAAAGCCTCTCATAGGCAGCTTTGTTTATTTGACACGGCGGCTGCTCGATCAACGGTCGACGGCGCACGCCGGTGATCGGCCGCATCGCCGGCAGTTTGGCTTGTTTGACACCGCGACTGCTCGATCGCGTTGTGCCGTGGCCACGCGCGGCGGCTTTCTCTTCCACTGCTCCAGGAGGCAGCGACAAGTCCGGGGTGAAGAAATCGATCGCCTGACGACCATTCGACCGCTGCGCATCTCTTCTGTGCTGGCAGGTCATCTCCGACGTCGGTGGCCGGCCTACTCACAGCTTCGATACACAGGTTTACCGATTGTTAGAATTTATTCTCTTGCGAAACAACGGCAAGAGCGGTGTCTACTCATATAGGTCGACAACGGTGGGCTCAAGAGCTGGTCGGAGAAGTGCAGATGATGGGCAGTGTGAGCCCGGTCCAATGCGAGAAGGCGGTTCAGGTCAGAGATCAGAGAGGTGGCAACCAATGCGAGAAGGCGGTTCAGGTCAGAGATCAGAGAGGTGGCAACACGGCCCAGAGAGGGACTCCGCCGAGGAGAGGACTCGGTCGACACAACAGCAGTCTGTGCCGGCCATTGGAACATGATGACACGCCAAGACCTCAACGCCCGTCGCCGTTTCCCCCTGTTTCCTTCAGGTTGTTAAATCTTTTCAGTTCAAAATATTCATGTCGGTGTACACTATATATGTACCATTCATGTTGTAATCGTTGGGCAAATTGGCCATATATTCATAAACCAGAGTTCATCATCACACCACACTACAGTATTTAACAGAATACGGCTACAAGCGAAATGAGCTACACACAACTAGGCCTACAAGTGTCGTCACTGCACCACCCTAATCTTCCCAGAAGCAGCAGCTCCCTTTCCTGGTTGCCGCCGTGGCTCAAGGAGTACTCACTAGGTAGTATTTGCAGATTGGTGCCACATCACAGCGAGTGAAATGGCCTTCCACCAAGCTCTCCGTGCAACAAAAGAGTCGGATAGAAAAGCACAAAATTTGGCAACCACAACTGTATCCAAGCATCAGAGCTGACGAAGTTTTCGCCACAGTTGCAACATACTCCAAGCGACACTTCACCACCTGTTTGTACAGAATCAAGCTAACCAGTTAGGAGCCACGTGACCTCTAGTTTCTTCGCCTTTACCGTTGGATGATCACAAATTGTTCAGATCAGGGACATTCCATTGGTGACAAATTGATCTTGCCACGATGATAGAAGTCACAAGGAAAACTCCCCGCAAAAAAAAGGCACAAGAAAACCATGCATGGGAATAGACAACACAACTTGGTGTCGACACCGAAACTAATTATCCAAACTATGATACTATTGAGGAATGAACTGGAGTGACATGCTTAAAGGGTACTGCCTCATTAAGCAGATACAAAATCAGAAACCATTGCTCGAGAAAGAATCCAAGATCAATTAGAACGCATACAAATCTAATTTCTTGTAGAAATGTAAACAAACGCATAAACTTTATGACCGGTTTATGTTCCCTCTTAGAATTCCTTAAGTAAGCACTGTAGCATGTTTAGTACAATAGGAAACTGATATTTAATACACCAACTTAAGTTATCATGGATGAAAGCAAAAATGCTCCGTTTACAACGTTAATTTCTCTTAGGAAAGCCAATTTTATATTGCATAATACAAGCTATAGACATTCAACCCATACTTTGGAGCAGAAGCAGTTTATCTCGAACAGGAACCTTTAAATTAGTTTACTAATTTAGCCTGCACAAAACTGGCAGGCTTCGTAAGTTTTGGTGCATATTTGTTTTCTTCATCTTTTTTACATTATCAAAGGTGGCTGATACAGCCTACTTCAATTTGTGCAATAGTTTCAAAGATAAGACAGGCTATCCCTAATACCTTTGCAACAGCTTTAGGAGAATAGTTCCCTCCAGGTCTCGAGTCAACACATTGCCTACCTTTTTTTTTATAAAGGGCATTAGACCATTCAGTTGACTTGCAGCAGAAAATATTAACTGACCACACACCATTCTAGGCAGAGACTTGAGTTGCCGGCGTGTCACTCTGCATCACATGTCGCCTCCAAATAACTAGCTCTCCTGTTTTCATGCAAAAACTACAAGTTAGCAGACTTGAAGGCCCAATGGATGGCTATAAAACTGACTCCAATTTTATATCTGAACTGTCCACAAAACAAACTTTCTAGTTCAAATTGAACACTAACCAAGACAGAGTTCGGTGCTCCAATTGCGCAGTTGCTACTGCCTAACTAAAGAAGTGCAATTACAAACCTAGTTACTATCTGTTTCGTCCACTAATCGCTAATGAATAAAGTCTAAGGGAAACGAAAAAATTAATTATAACAAGGTCTCAGGCAGAACCGCGTACATGCCCGTTCCACCGGGGGCGAAGCTTGGAGGCTCCCTAGCCGTGGAGGTCGTCGAGGTCGAGCCAGGCCCCGCGCGCGATGGGATGGGGCGGCGGCGCGGTGATCTGGGACGAGCAGGGCCGGAGGATCTCAAGAAGGCGGCGCCAGGGCGAGCTGGACGGTGGGGGCGCGGTGGTCGGAGGCGGGGAGACGCTCGTGAGCGAGAAAGCAGGGAGGCGGCGGCGCGTGACGCAGTCGACCACCCGAGGCCGCCCATCCAACGACCTTGCACTAGAGAATGCCCATGTACTACTACTAGCAGCTAGCTGAATCCCTTCGTGGTGGTGCAGCTAGATTTCACGTGCAGAGTGACATCAAATTGGAGGCGCTAGCAGAGTTAGCTCTTGGCCTTCTTGCGGATGGACGCTGCGGACAGGGACAGCACCATGTGCATCCACGCGAGCTTCGCGTCGAAACGGGAGCCAAGCCGAGCAAACAACAGGATGCCCAGTGCCATGGATACGAGCTCAGTGAGGCAGCAGCAACGTCGGTGTCAACAGGCGGCCGCGGCGTCAGCATTAATAGGAGCCAAGCTGGAGATGGCCACGCTGCACAGAGCAACAGGAGCCTCGAGGCAGCCGCGTGTCGGTCGGAGGCCGAGGAGTCGGAGAAGAACCGAACGAGGGAGAGTGAGGCGATAGAGATCTTTCCCCGGACGAGGAGCGGCAGCCATGGCGGCGGCGGCAATGCGACAGCACACCTTTCCTCCCCTCCGCCCCGTGAGTGGCTCATTGACTCATTGCTATGCGGGCCAGCCAGCATATCCCAGTTTCCGTTCTTCTGATAATTATATGGTCGAAATTCCAGTAATAAACAACGCAAACATTTACCAAATATTAAGAATCATTCTCTTTTATCATATATCTCGGAAAAATGGATCTAAATAGTGTTTATTGTTACACATGAATGTTATGAACACAAAAATTATGTTCTTTCAGTCATGTACAAAATATTATTAGGACAAGTTCACAATCAGCCATTCTACATAAAAACATTGTGCAAATAATTGATTATTTTGGTGTCTGAAGAATTATTTGTGTACATTTATTAAAATCAGACTAATTTTGTATACGTATGAATTGCAAGTTTAATACTCTATATTTCCAACTTGTAAATTGTCAGCTTTAATTATAAAAACGTGTGTTGCACGTACATGGCAACTAGTATGTATATAAGGATAAAATTATTTTTTGCAAGAGAAGAGACCTTTCTCATTTTGGCAAACCACTTCGTCCTCAGTGTCATCTATATGGACACATGACCGGCTCCACGGACACTCTTCATCTTTGAAGTCTGAGAAATAGCCTATCTGCAACTCCTTCCGGTGAGACGGGGGAAGCGACTCGAACCACTTGACGTTACCCTTAAACAGTTGGAACCGCATAGCTTTCTCTTGCTCGTTTTCGTATGTCTTGTCGAACTTTTTGATCCACTCCTCAAACCTCGCCTTCATGTCCTCCTCCTCACGAGCAGCTACACAAGGCAGATATGAGGTCACGACGGTGCTCACGACGATTGGTCACGACGATGAAACGGTGCTCACGACGATGAGGAATCTACCTGACTCATCATCAACTGGGCCAATTGGGTCTTTCTTGAAATACGCCAGCGCTCCAGCAAACAGCGCAGCGGCAGTCACACCAGCAGCACCAAGAAGGCCGTCGCCGATGGGGGCATCCTTCTGCATCGATCGGGATGAGAAACATGAGATAGGTGCCTGGAGTTGCAGATCTAAGTAGAAGCAACGGGGGGAAACTCACCAGGGTGTGGAAAGAGCGCGCGGGAGCCGTCCTCGGGGTCGCGCGTGGCGAGAACCTCCGTGCGAGGAGGGAACCGACAGCCCGCCGGAACATGATCGCCTCCTCCTTCGCCTCCTCCTCCTCCTCCTCGTCGATTTACTTTCCGCTCGTCTCCGCCGCCCTCGATTCGATTCGATTCGGTTCGGTTCTAGGGTTTCGTAGTCGATGGGCACGAGAGACAATTTATCTGACGGAAGGAGCTCACTGCTAATCGTTTTCTTTTTTCTCGCTTCCTGAGGGTGTTTCCTGTAAAGTAGCTCAGGGTGGGCTTCGGCCGCATCACAATTTACAGCGTTCGGTCCACTCCACTCCATGATAGCGGGTCCACAGCCCGTTCCAGACAGATTGAGCCCGTTCCGCAGTTTCTCATCGTATTCGTGCAGCCACACTGTGCTAGCTCATAGATGGACATTTAAAAAAAGACTCATGGATGGAATTCCTGTATGAGTTTATCTATCTATAATCTATAAAATATTAAAAGATAAAAAATGTTGAGATACATTAAATTAATGTGTTCAATTGCAAATTAACGATCCAGATTCCAATGCGAGCACCAAACAACTTTGACCGGGTCAACCTTTTACATATCTTAAAGTTGAAAATAAGAAACGTGAACTCACCGTTTTGATTCGTATAGGTACAGGACGGTGATGACGGTTTGCAGCAGTTTTATCGCTTGTTTTCTCCTAGTTTTATATTGCTTATATTTGTGTCATCTCTGTACCGTACTTCGATCAATACAAGTAATGTATGCCCATGGGCTTACAATGTAAAAAAAATGGTACAGGGAGAACAGGACCATGCCCACCTGACTGTCTTTGTGCTGAATCCCCAAACTGGAGAAGTCAAAGTATCGCACTGATGTCTCTTAAAGAAATAGAAATAGATGGTTTTAAGGGAACTGGCCGGAAGTTGATTTCCTGAAACTTCTCTTCAGATGTGCAACTCTGATGAAGAGAATGATCGTGAGGATATCACGTAAGCTTTTCCCAAGTGATAGAGGATACAAAGAAATACGCAACATTTTCGAGGCAAATCCGTCCGTGAAATGCTATGTTTACCGCAGCTCTGGTTATTTATCCGTGCCTATCATACGATTCTAGTTGTAACAAGAGATGACATCGCCTGTCTCCGTTTTGTTAAAATTTGGGCTACAGCTCTGTCTTCCTCAGCCTAGGCTACATGCTTTGCTGAATATTTACGATGGTGTTACAGACTTTTCCACGGTCCTCTGTTTTTTCTGTTCAAAGTAGCATGAATTTGGTTGTCAGATGCCCGTGTCAAGATAATCGAAACCCAGCGAAGTCGATACAGCAGGTTCAGTGCATCTGTTATGATGACTTCAAGTTCGTACATTACCTGCATCCTTGGAGCTCTCGTCGACCCTAGACGAGTGTCTTATGTCCAGGGAAATGACACACATCCTCTACAGCTTCTCAGTTCAAGTTCTTCAGTTTCATCATTTCTGCTGCACTTCCGCACGACCCACTGAAAAAGGCTCTCGCGACCATGGCGTACAGGGTCGTGCCGCCGGCGGCGGCGGCCTGATCTCCTCCGTCCAGCGTCCTCCGCAACCGCCGCGAGCAGATCCGGCACCCCCACGGCGCCCTCTCTCCAGCCATCAGCTCAGCATGTAGGGGCTCGGGCTGTTGACGGCGTGGCCCTCCTGGAGTTTCTGCACTCGTCCTCATGCCAGGGACGGCGGTCGCCCTGGCCTCGTCGTCGCCCAACGCCTCCACTCTCGCCGCCGCGCTCGCCGCGGCCGTCCTCACCTCCCGCAAGGCCGACCCCGTCATTCGTGGGCGGATGATGTTGAAGCGCTCAACCAAGGTCAAGACGGCGTCTTCTCCGGCTCCGCCACTCGCCGCCCCAGCTTCCCTCGCCGGCGCCTCGTCGGGCCCGCTGCTGACGTGCTCCCAGCCCATGGACGGGGGCTTGCTCCCGACGGCCGCCTGCTCCCGCCGGCAGAAGCCGGCCTCACCTCGACGACCTCCGCGGGTCCCATGGACTGGGGCTTCGGGATGCCCCGCGCCCCCGCAACCTGCCATGCCCCTGCGACTGCTCCAGCACCGCCGTCCGCCGTCAACACTGTGCTGCTGTCATGCCCGGCTCGCCGCCCTCCACTGGACTCGACCAAGCTCTGGAGTCGCCATCGCCAGCCTCCTCGTGCCTTGCTGTGTCCACGCCGGTGATGGAGTCGCTGCCCAAGCTGCAGAGTGTGTTGGTGCCTGCAGCCGACGCGTCCTCCGTCCAGCTGACGACATGTTCCCAGCCCTGGCCCGCAGCTTTGGCGTCCACCTCCGTCGTGGACCTGTCTGCTCAAGATTCGTGGCCACTTCCGCTGCCCGGCATCGTTGACAAGCCCGGCCACAAGCCCACCGAAGAGCTGCGGGTGCCGTCTGTGGTTGCCCCTATGCTGCAGTCAGAGGTGGTTCTGGCTGCTGCCACCCGCTCTTGATGTTGAGGAGGGATGGTACCATGTGGATCGGGGGCGCCGCTCCTGCCGGGGTGGCCCCCCCCAGCGGTCGAGGAAGGTCTTGAGCGCAGCCTCGCTTTCAAGCGTTGGGCTCGAGGAAGGTGCTTTCGTTGCCTCGAGCGTGGCCATCATGTCAGCGCTTGCCGTGGTCCCTTCAGATGTATTCGTTGCCGTCTACCTGGTCATCGGGAGAGGTTCTGTCGTGCTCGCGCTTGCTCAACGGTCACTCGCGCTTGTCACCGTCGAAGCCGTTTCCCGTCCGTTCAACCTTGTTCTCCGCTAGCCAGGAATTCGGCAGAGGTCACAGATCGCTCGTCGCTACGTGTGTCGGTGCCCCCCAAGATCCCCATCTGGATGTTGCAAGGATTTAAATGCCAGCGCCTTTTTGGGTTCTTCCTTGGAGGCTGAGTTTGCCTTGATGCGCATGGAGCTTCTACAAAAGGTTGAAATGCTTCGCACTGAGCTTCGCGACACTCTGGCTAAGCTTCAGTTTGCGTCAGTCGTGTCTTTGCCGTCTGAGCTTCAGGTTGACTCCGTCGACGAGGGGACTGAATGCTTTGGAGATTTTTCTTCTCGTGCTCTTCTTGTGTCGTCATCTGTCATTCAGAGTGTTGTCATCACCGAGATGCCTGAGCTACAGGAGCCATGTGGAGAATTAGCCATCGATGCGCCATCACCACACCAGTTTGAGCCCTGTCAGTTGTCTGCTTCTGTGGATAGTGGATATTTGATTGCTCCTGTCACTTCCTCTTGTTTGAGTGACCAGGTTACCGAGACTCGTGTGTTGGCCCCTAGATCCAAGGTTCTGTTGGGCAAAGAGGTTCATGGCTTGCTTCTCGATTTGGAGGCGGCTCGCCCTGGATACGGCGAGGAGATTGTTCGTGTCTTGATGGGGATAGCTTCAGATACTGAAATCATGAAGGTGGAGAAGTCTCTCAGAAAGACGAGTAAGAAGCTTGGCGTTGCAAGGAAGGGTCCACTTTTAGTTGATTGTGGAGCCCTTTTGAGGTAGTCGGTGGTCTTTTCGTGGTTGTGATAGGTTGAGCGAGTTTGTTAGCGGTCGGGTTGCTTCTGGTTGTTGCCTGCTATAGGTGTTGCTTTATGCATTTGTGTGGTGATGTGTGTGTGGTGCTATGTTGTTAATGTTTGTTGTATGGTTTTCGCCATCTATGTCTGGGGTCACTACAAAGATCATGAGATTCCCATCGAGATTCCCTGCAAAGATCATGGTTTTCGCCATCGACACAGGCCATCTCGTCTCAACTCTCCACACTTTCATTCTTTTTTTTTTGACGGCCTCCACACTTTCATTCGGCATCCAAAAAAACATTCATTCGAGTTTTGGCATTTCAGCCCACCCGGCCCACACACACACTTTCCTGATTCCTCCCTCGTCTCGCCCGCCGCCGCCGGCTCTGGCGCTCAGTTCACCGCACCTTCAGTTTTCGTTCCGGGATGGAAATGCGGTCGGGCCGTCTCCTCCGATCGCAGTCGCCGTCAGGAGCTCCCCGCCGCTCCTGGCCCTGGCGCTGCCCAGACGCCAGCGGAGAGGACCGCATCAGCGCCCTTCCGGATGACCTGCTGCTCCAGGTCCTCGTGCGCCTCCGGTGCGCCCGCGCCGCCGCCGTGACAAGCCTCCTCTTCCGCAGGTGGCTCGGCCTTTGGAGGCATCTCGTCGAGCTCTCCTTCAGCAAGATCCCGTTGGACGCAGTCGATGCCGCCCTCCAACAGGTCGTCTGCCCCGCTCTGTCACGGCTCGAAATAGAGATCCCCAGGAAACACAGGATTATGGACCCTGCTCGCGTCTCCGCGCTGCTCCATGCCGCCGCGCGGCTCGCTCCGGTGGATCTCGTCATCGATGTATGGGGGCACTGTAAAGATCGGGACATTCCTATCGAGATTCCCTGCTATGAACGCGCCACCTCGATCAAGCTACACGTAGCCAATCTTGGTCTAACACTACCGGCAGCGCGCGTTCAGTTCTCTGTGCTAGAGAGGGTGTATCTCGTTCAGTTTTTTTTTTCTCGAAAAAAAAAAGATGGTTGAGCTGATCAGCCGGTGCCCTCGCCTGCGCGTGCTGGAGGCACGCCAGTGCTTTGGTCTCAACACGATCAGAGTCCACTCACCGACGATGGAAGAGCTTGTCGTTCACTTTGGAAGCCGAAATTGGTATGGACTTCACTGTGTTGTTCTCGGCGCCGATGGTGGAAGATCTCTCGTGGTCGTGCTCGTTTGTGCGTCTTGCTATGGGGATTGGTGAGACATGGTGTGTGCGCGGCATGGATGTACGGACAGAGGAGAGTGCCTACGTCCTAGTGTTGGACATAGATTTTCCGGTATGTCTTCTTTCCTGCTCAATTTACCTTGCCTTGTTCATGCTAGATTATCTTAGATGCTATACATGACTATATTTCTGAATAGATGGTATGCCGCAAAGTAAGTTGTTGTAAATTGATAAAGTAATATCATCCACATATCGATTAGATATCAAATTTTCATAAGGTGAAGTCCAAATATATTCCCAACTAAGATATAGTACAATATGAGTATTGCAATTTTGTATCAAAGCATATAAAAGTCTTTTAGTAAGCGCCATAAAAAGTAGTATCGTAGTTATTTAAGTCTACAACTAAGCTACTCTATATTCAACTAAGAAACAGGTTAAAAAAATCAACCAAGAATGAACCAAACAATGAGAAGTGCGAAGAAGTTTAGTGTTGTTGTCGATTGTGTCTTCCCTCCTGCTCAATTCACCTTGTGGTTTAGTCTTCATGATAGGTTGTCTTAATACATGAAAAACGTGGACTTACATGTTGAGACGGAGATATTATTGCCTCAAAGTAGGTTGCGATAAACTGATGAAAAAATCATCCACGGGACTAGATAGCAAATTAAGGTTGAGTCCAGTTATATTGTCTGAGTAAGATCCAATACGGGATGAGCACTGCAACTCTGTTTCTAAGTATAAAATACCTAAGAAAGCACACTAAAGGGAATTATTATTGTATCCATCTACGTCCTACAGTTAGAGTACTCTATATTTGAAAAAGAAATAACTAAACAATGAGAAGTGATGAAATAAGTAAATGTAGCTAATCACTAAAAGCACGAATAATTCTTCCTCCCTTTAAATTTGAGAAAACAACTTCCGTGGAGTCATTTTCAAAAGCTTCCCTAGTTTGGACCATCTTTTCCAAACCCCCTCGTGTCGGGCCAATATTACTGATATGCCAACAAGCTGGCTATTAAGTGTTTTGAAAACGCAACCATGCCAACATTCTTTTTCAAGGAGTCATCTAAAGTAAGTGTGGAGCAGAAGAATTGTGCAGTACACAAGTCCAGAAGAGCAACAGATGACAGTGGATTGAGTGAGTTCGCAATTTTAGATGAGGGAACCAAGGTTTGATTATAAATTTGGTGTGATTGTCAATGGAGCTGGAGACAACAAAAGAATTAAACGGGAATCAAGGAATTTGGTAGTGTAAAGCAAGGTCTGAGAAGTGTATTTTGTGTTATAAGTGTATGTATGCACCTGCTTAAAATATCGAGCCACTCTACATTGGGAATTTCGTCGAGTAAATAGAATTTTATTTCCCTACCCTGATGTTCTTTCCCTACCAAGACCAGTACCAACTATAAGCCACAGACCACCTTACTATGTGCTAGTCTGTCAGGCTCATAATGCTACCTGCCCACCCATGGTGTGTCACTTGAGGTACCCAGATCCCCCCCCCCCCCCCCCCCCCCCCCCCCCCCCCCCCACACACACATAGTCATTGTTGTTCCATCACGGAAATCCATTTTGACTTGTACGACTAGATGCTCCTATTATGAAAAAACATATTTCACAATATCTAAAAATTCCGAAAAACAAATCCGGGTGTACATACAGACATTTTATGTGAGCACACAAATTTTTGTCAAAAATACATTTTTTGTGCCCTGTGTAAAAAAAGACTAAAAAATGTCCAGTAAAAGTTATTTTAGCACCAAATTTCTTTTTTATACAGAACACAAAAAACATTATTTTTTCGTGAAACTGTATGTGCCAACATAAAATGTTAGGAGGTACACCCGAAATTTTATTTCAGATTTTTTTTACATTATAAATATTTTTTAGAGTGTTCTTTTCATAATGAAACTAGATGCTCCTATGAGTCAAAACACTGTGTCCGTAGCATTACATATCAGGTGTTTTGACTCAATGGTCATAAGGGCTGAACAATAGTGGCATTTGTTTTCAAGTTATGCGAAAGAGTTTAGAGACATTCTAATTTGGCCAATCACTTTGACCATGTTTGAATGGCAGTACTCCTCCCTGAAAAAAGTAACAATATCGCTAGAGGAGCTTTCTATGCTGATGTCAGGAAAGGCTTGCAGTGTGATGGATCGCCTTAACTGAAGTCAAAATTTTAGCAGTCTTTGGCAAGTTATGGTCTTGAAAACGACAAACCATTGAGAACATTCAGGCTTGAGGTAGTGGGGGAACAGAATGATGTAGCTTTGCTATGCTCATGTTTAGGCCTTTCTTCTAGTGATGTCTGTCGAAGTCATGCATCATAGGTCGTTGACCTTGCATCACAAAATCACACATTCAATTACTTCTGTATCACATTGCCAAATTGCTTTAATGGTACTATGAGTTTTTTTTCTTGTAATAGGTAGAGGATTATGGGCCTCCAGACAGTGACTTGTTCCAACAGATAGTGCCGCTTCCTGAATTTTCTGTTCTGGAGATATATTTGGCATCAGATGATCATGTTTTTGGAGCAATGATGTTGAATCTACTTGGGACATGCACCGCTATACTTAGGCTTAATGTCATCATACGCAGCTTACCGGTAATTCTTCAATCTGGGTACTGATATAAAATTTATTTGAGAGACCTGTTTTATATGTTCTTCAGATGGCCGTATAAGTTGATACTACTGTATGAGTAGGTTTGTGTAAATTCGTAATCAACAACAATTCACATTTCTTTCAGAGAAAAGCATGCTCACCAGATTGTTTTTGTGATGAATCCCCAAACTGGAGAAGTCAAACTATCCCGCTCATGTCACTTGAGGAAATAGAAATAGACGGTTTTGAGGGAACTGGCCATCAAGTTGATTTCCTCAAACTTCTGTTCAGATGTGCAACTCTGTTGAAAAGAATGATCGTGAGGATATCCCGTAAGCTTTCTCCAAGTAATAGAGGATACAAGGAAATGCTCAGCGTTTTGGAGGTGAATCGATCCGTGCAATGCTATGTTTATCGCAGCTCTGGACATTTCTAAACATGTTGTTTGTCGTATGGCTACCATATTATTATTATTGTAGTTGTAACAAGATATGACATTGCTGTCTCCGTCTTGTTAAATTTGGGGTCTTCCTCAGCCTAGGCTTACATGTTTTGCTAAGATATATGACAGTTCTATAGACTATTTTGTATTTTCCTGTCCTGATTTTTTCTGTTAAAATACTAGTAAGTGTGTAGGTCCAACACACGTTTGACTTTCATTAATTAATTTTCTTAACCATCACCCTATTACCCACCCAAGGGCCACCTCCAATGCTAAGTTACTAAATCATGAGGACCCCACATCACTGCCGTAGATGAAGCGGTGGTTCACATCTCTTGAATCCCACACCACCAATATACATGCAAGCATTTCTTATTTCTCAACTGAAACAAATGAAGCCAAATAAAAGATCTAAAAAATTATATTACTCATTCCTCCCATCTAAGTTACAATTTGTTTCCAAAAAATTGTTCAATGCTCATGTAAAAAAATGCTTAATTATGCTATAATGTTCAAAAGAATCACTAAGCTAAAAATAGCGCAGGTGAAGTTTTAAAGATTGAAATGAATAATTTGCAGAACCTGAAATGCCCCCTTTCTTATGAAATTGCTTGATTCAGAAGAACCGACTAAAACTTGTTCAATACATTGTTATGTCACGTAGGACAAACATAGCCTTACAACAACATGCCAAAAGCCTGATGTGCAGTGCATCTATGAAAACTTGCACATAAAGGTGCAAACCACACATGTTAGAGCCAAGCCTGTGGCGGTTGAGTAAGCAGCAAGCGAACACCAGGGCTGAAATTGGTGTAGGCTAAATTTCTCAAACCTCTACAATCTACAAGCACAAGCATGTAAGTTGCAAGTAGAATCCATGTTGCTGAAACTATCAAATATAATTATCATCAATCACTTACATAAAAATAGCCAAAAAATAACAAGCATTTAAAATAGAAAACAAATATGCATCTCCTCATCATCATAACACCAACACAAAACTGCATGATATAATGTTCTTTGGCCTCCACTTTCAAGAACGGTGCCTTGTTACCCACCATATACCAGCAGCATGACACCTCACACCAGACATGAGACAACAAGGCAAATTGGGCGCAACCATAATTTATAGGGTAGTTATATCAAGTGCATACCTTGGACAATTTCAATTTTTACGAATCACATCGAAGGCATCATACTTGACTGACAGAAATTTCAGAGGTCTCTAGGTCGCACAAGTTGCATAGCTAGTTGCCACATTTTTATAGGAGCAATTGAGAATCTTCTGGATCAGAATACACTCAAGCCATTCATGGAAAATTGATAGAAAAGAAACAACAAATTAAGCACCATATATAAGGAATGTCTACAAACGAACCGTATGTTGCAAAAATAACTTGAAAGTTTAATCTTCTGATTTTTTCGCTCAAACCAATAAATCCGAAAGTAAGAAACTTGATAAAAGTGATTGATCTTTGGGAGAAGGAATAAGAGGGCGATGTCGTGCACACCATGTGAATCTTCGACGACATCCACCATGCGATGGAGGTGGGAGTGGTCCTGACGGATGTGGTTGTTGCCGCCATGGCCGTGCAAGCTCCTTTCACCTACTATCTTCGTTCTAAAAAGGATGACTTCCATTTGTCTACATGCGGATGTATCTAGACATGCACACAAGTGGAAGTCATCCTTTTTAGAACGGAGTGAGTACATATCGTGGATTCGGAACCTACAACATCCAACACAACAACGTCTAAGTCGACTCCGGGCGATTCATGATATCTAGTCGTCAATTAGTATCTCCATCATGTCTTTTATATGTAAAAAAACACACGCACAGAAAAAGCTGGTGTCATCGTGTGAAAGATATGCAAGACATGCGGAATGCCTCTCCATAAGACAAGGGACTTTCCTTCTACAAGTGAACTCATATTTTCTGAATAAGGAATCAATCAAAGCCTTTAATAACTCTAAAAGAGGTAACATTTAAATTTAGACAAACTATAACAGAAATAAATTATGCGGTAGGCCTTCTGAAGAAAATAACCTTTCGGACATATGGAAGGAAAGTAGCGCTACAACAAAAATATCATGACACTATCATTCTCTTTATTTAGAAGGGAGTGAGACGGCTATATCCATTATTCAACTTTGAATCTAGTGAACATATATGTTTTCATAGAAAAATTAAGAGTACTCATGGAGAAAAAATCATATATTGGAGGACAGGGTTAGATACCAACTTGATATAAAAAAATGGGAACAAGTGCACAAGATAACACCGTAAGACACCGGTTACTATTAGACAACCATTGTATCAAATAAGAGTTAAATGGCTAAAGTATATGTAAATGCTTCCTTGTCCCTTTAGATAAAATCGCATGTTACTATTAGACCGTCTTGTGTCAAATAAGAGCGAAATGGCCAAAGTATATGTAAATGGACCGCATCTAGCTAGCATGACTTCTTAAGAGGACAATTCTCCGGAACAGAAAAATCCCAAAGCCAAAAGTCATGTAATTAAAAATAAATGTTTTTACATATTTTTAGTGAAGTTGAGAAACACATGTTGTTAAAAAATCAAGGATTTAAAAGTCTCAACCTATCTAAAGTTTAAGTGAGAGAAATAAATGTTCATCTATTATAAATAATGAAATTGATTACGGAATCCCATCCTTGTTTTGGACCTTTTTCCACTGAACACTTTCTTGTGTTTCGGCATTTCAGCCCAGGGAAACCGCCGCCCCCACAGTCCCCCACACACACTTTCCTCCCTCGTCTCGACCGCCGCCACTGCCGCCGGTTCCTTTGCCGTTCAGTTCCGGCCACCATCTCTGTCCCCGCATTCCGACAGTCGCCTCGGGGATGGAGCTGCATTCGGGCAGTCGCCTCAGCTCACAGTCGCTGTGAGGAGCTCCTAGTCGTTCTCGTTCCCCGCCACGGCTCTGCCCAGATGGCGGCGAGAGGACCGCATCAGCCCCCTTCCGGATGACCTGCTGCTCCACATCCTCGTTCGCCTCCGCTGCGCCCGCGCCGCCGCCCTCACGAGCTTCCTCGCCCGCCGGTGGCGCGGCCTCTGGAGGCACCTCTTCGAGCTCTCTTTCCGCGGGATCCCCTTGGACGCAGTCGACGCCGCCCTCCAACAGGTCGCCTGCCCCGCTCTATCCCGCCTCGAAATAGAAATCCCCGAGAGAAACAGGATTATGGCCCCTGCTCGCGTCTCCGCGCTGCTCCACGCCGCCGCGCGGCTCGCCCTGGCGGATCTCGTCATCGATGTTTGCGGGCACCGTAAAGATGGTAACCGTCCTATCGAGATTCCCCTCTTCGAGCGCGCCACCTCGATCAAGCTACGCCTAGTCAACCTCGATCTAGAGCTACCAACGGCGGACGTTGAGTTCACTGTGCTGGAGAGGTTGTCTGTCGCTAAATGCCGCTTCGACAACTTGGTTGACCTGATCAGGCAGTGCCCTCGTCTGCGCCTGGATCTGGCCGCGGCGGCGTCGACTGTGCCGGCGGCGCGCCACCGCGAAATGGGTCGCGCGGCTAAGCGCGTCGGATGCGCGCAGACGCGGGGTGTCCGCAAGCGGCGGCGCCGCCTCTCCTAGGTCGCTGGAGTGTCGCTGGCGTCGTGCAAACGCGACGGGCGGGTAGAAGCTACGGCGGCGTCGGCGGCGTCGATTCCGGTGAGCTCACCGCGTCTCAGCAGCCGATCTTCGTCGACGAAGAAGAGGAGGCGACGGCGGAGGTTTTGGTAGGCGTCGATCTAAGCGGAGGGAAGCAGAACGGCGGCAGTGGCGCATCGGCGGCTCCGGCGAACACGGCGACGCGCGGGGGAGAGAAGAAAGAGGGTGGAGTGTGTGGATGTTTTTCTAAAAAAGTCCCTGTGGTTTTCTGAATTTGCAATTTAGTCCTTCCGAGGGGGTTTCGTGCATATTTCCGCGCCAAAAGTCGTGCGGGGCGGGTCACCGGTTGGGAACCGGTGCAACTGGGTAGTGACTGGCAACGTGGCTTTCGCTGATCGGTGCGGGCGTGGCTTTACTGTAGGTGGAACAGTAGTGTGCTTTTGGAGGGGACGTGGATCGATTCCTGGCCGTCCGTCGCAGCGATCGGACGGTCAGAGGAAAACGCGCGACGTGGCTCGATGGAGACGCCAAGATTCTCTTGCGAAACAACGGCAAGAGCGGTGTCTACTCATATAGGTCGACAACGGTGGGCTCAAGAGCTGGTCGGAGAAGTGCAGATGATGGGCTGTGTGAGCCCGGTCCAATGCGAGACGGCGGTTCAGGTCAGACATCAGAGAGGTGGCAACACGGCCCAGAGAGGGACTCCGCCGAGGAGAGGACTCGGTCGACACAACAGCAGTCTGTGCCGGCCATTGGAACATGACACGCCAAGACTTCGACGCCCGTCGCCGTTCGCCCCGGTTTCCTTCAGTTTGTTAAACCTTTTTTCAGTTCCAAAAATTCATGTCGTTGTACACTATATATGTACCGTTCACGTTGTAATCCTTGGGCAAATTGGCCTCATATTCATAAACCAGAGTTTATCATCATACCACACTACAATATTTAACAGAATACGGCTACAAGCGAAATGAGCTACACACAACTAGGCCTACAAGTGTCACTGCACCCCCTCATCTTCCCAGAAGCAGCAGCCCGTTTTTCTGGAAGCCGCCGTGACTCAAGGAGTACTCACTAGGTAGTATTTGCAGATTGGTCAGCACTCAGCAGCCATCACAGCGAGCGAAATGCCCTTCCACCAAGCTCTCCGTGAAACAAAAGAGTCGGATAGAGAAGCACAAAATTTGGCAGCCACAGTCACAACATACTCCAAGCATCAGAGGCGACAGATTTTTCGCCACAGTCACAACATACTCCAAGCGACACTTCACCACCTGTTTGTACAGAATCAAGTTAACTAGTTAGGAGCCACGCATGACCTCTAGCTTCTTCGCCTTTACCGTTGGATGATCACATATTCCTCACATCAGGGTCATTCCATTGGTAACAAATTGATCTTGCCACGATGAGACAAGTCATAAGGAAAACTGCCCGCAAAAAAAAGTCATAAGAAAACCATGCATATGGGAATAGACAGCACAACTTGGTGTCGACACCGAAACTAATTATCCAAACTATGAATCTACTGAGGAATGAATTGACAGGTGCATGCTTAAAGGGTACTGCCTCATTAAGCAGACACAAAATCAGAAACCATTGCTCGAGAAAGAATCCAAGATCAATTAGAATGCATACAAATCTAATTTGTTGCAGAAATGTAAAGAAACCCATATCCTTTATGACCGGTTCATGTTCCGCTCTTAGAATTCCCTAGGTAAGCACTGTAGCATGTTTAGTACAATAGGAAAGTGATATTTAATACATCAACTTAAGTTATCATGGATGAAAGCAAGAATGCTCCGGTTACGCTGTTAATTTCTCTTACAAAAGCCAATTTTATATTGCATAATACTCCCTCCGTTCCAAATAAGATGACTTCCATTTATCCACATGTGAATGTATATAGACATGTTACAAGTACAGATATATCCACATTTAGACAAATAGAAGTCATCTAATTTAGAACGGAGGGAGTACAAGCCATGTACATTCAAACCCTAGTTTGCATCAGAAGTAGTTTATCTGGAACATGCACCTTTAAATTAGTTTACTAATTTACCCTTGCAGGCTTACTTCTGGTGCATATTTTGTTCTCTTCATCTTTTTAGATTGTCAAAATACTGGTGGCTGATACAGCCTACTTCAATTTGTGCAAAATAGTTTCAAACAGAAGAGAGGCTATCTCTAATACCTTTGCAAATTGCAACAGCTTAAGGAGAATAGTTCCCTCCAGGTCTCGAGTCAACACATTGCCTAATTTTTTTTATAAAGGGCATTTTATTACACCAGCCACTTGACTTGCAGCAGATAATATTAACCGACCAAACACCATTCTAGGCAGAGACTTGAGTTGCCGGCGTGTCACTCTGCATCACCATGTGGCCTCCAAATAACTAGCTCTCCTGTTTTCATGCAAAAGCTACAAGTTAGCAGACTGGAAGGCCCAATGGATGGCTATAAAACCGACTACCATTTTATATCTGAACTGTGCACAAAACAAACTTTCTTGTTCAAATTGAACACTAACCAGGACAGAGTTGGGTGTTCCTAGTGTGCAGTTGCTACTGCCTAGCTAAAGAAATGCAATTACAAACCTAGTTACTATCTGTTTCGTCCACTAATCGCTAATGAATAAAGTCTAATGGAAACGGAACAATTAATTATAACAAGATCTCAGGCAGAACCAAAGAAATAACAAGATCTGATTTCTCTGAAGATACAAACAATCCCGCGGAGAAGTTGGTATAGAAAGAAGACTATGCTCAAGCTAGCGTTACTACAGGGAGGGAGGAAACAACCTAACATTGTTTAGTGATTGGTGTATGGTCCTTGCGAGGTGAGGTGCCGTAAAACCCACAGGTCAAATTTAACATCCAAAATGGACAGGGTAAAGTCATACATAATTCAAGTGCACTGTAAGCAGACATGAACCCTCAATGGATAGCTATAAAACTGACATGATTTATATTTGATTATCTGTCCAGAAACCAAACTTTCTTATTCTTGTTCTAATTGCCATGACAGAGTTGAGTGCTCCTACTACTGCTTATGCAGTTGGTAGTTGCTACTGACTGGAACGACGAGATCAACCTAGTTGCTATCTGTTTCGTCAATTAAACGCCAATGGATAAAGTCTACTGCAAACTAAACGATTTATACATCTATCCACTTGCTTCTAATAAGGCAGAACCAGCCAAAATAATAATAAGATCTGATTTCCTTAAGCAATCTGACAGAAAGGTTGGCACAGGAAGAAGAGTATGTCCAACTGGTACTACAGGGAGGGAGTGAACAAAATAATTTAGTGATGAGTGTATGGTCCAATTTGACATCCAAAACAGGGTAAAGTCATACATGATTCAAGCTAGCAAGTGCATCATGTATGTATATATATAATCGAAAGATTGCAAAAGAGGAGACCTTTCTCATCCAGGCAGAGCACTTCGCTTTCAGTCTCATGATCGACGCATGACCGGCCGGACGGACGCTCCTCATCTTTCCAGTCTGAGAGATAGCTTATCTGCGACACATTCCGGTGAGGGGGACGTGACTCGATCCGTTTGACGTTAGCCTTAAACAGTTGGAACCGCATAGCCTTCTCTTCCTCATCTTCGTATGTCTTGTCGAACTTTATGATCCACTCCTCAAACCTCGCCTTCATGTCCTCCTCCTCGCGAGCAGCTACACAAGGCAGGTATGAGGTGGTGGTTCCTGACATGAAACGGAGCTCACGACGACGAGGAATCTACCTGACTCGTCATCAATTGGGGCTTTCTTGAAATACGCCAACGCTCCACCACCAAACAACGCAGCGGCGGCCACACCAGCAGCACCAAGAAGGCCTTCACCGATGGAGAGATCCTTCAAGCAGTGGAGAGAAGCCGTCCTTGGGTTCGCGTGTGGCGAGAACCTCCGTGCGAGGAGGGAGCTGACAGCCCGCCGGAACATGATTGCCTCTTCCTTCGACTCCTCCTCCCCCTCCTCCTAGAATTACTTTTCGCTCGTCTCTGCCGCTGCCGCCGCCGCCTCGCCTCGATTCGATTCTAGGACCGGCGCGTTTCTGATTTCTAGCGTCGCATTTCCACCGGCGCGTTAAATAGGCCTTTCCAGCAGCGAGCCCAAAAGGCAAAAGTTGCCCAATGTTTTTATTGAGGTGTGTTGGCAACTTTTAGGCCCTCTTTGATTTAAAGAAAAGAAAAATCAGAAGAATAGGAAATGGATGGGAATAGGAAAGAATGGCCCATGTAAAACTTTCCTCGTTCCTTGTAGCAGTAGGATTTAGAAAATGAGGTTTGACTTCATTTTTCATTTCCTGTACGTTATGTCTTGAAAGTGAGATTCTAAGAAAAAGTTCCTTTACTTTTCCCTTACACCGTTCCTATGAATCAAAGGAGTGATGATTCCTACGTGGGAGAGCCACATGATATTTTTGATAGAGAAGGGTGCAACATCACCGAAATTGCAAGCATGAGAATTTGAACTCGGGTGGGTGGGAAGGCATCAACCCCTCCCCACCACTAGGCCATGCCTTAGTCTGCTGAATCAAAGGAGTGAATAGTATCAACTTTGGAAAATTTCCTAACCCGTACATTTTTTACATGTTTCCACCAAATCAAAGAAGGCCTTAGGGCTTATTTGACTCAAAGGAATATGGTAGGATTGGATCCTATAGGAAATTTTCCTATAAAAGTTGTTTCATTCGTAGGATCGTATTTCATAGAAATTATTCCTATAAAAATCTTATAGTACAAATCACATAGGAAAATAACATGAGTCCAACCTTATGGAAAATTCTTTCACCACAATTAAACAAACTTACTCTGCCCATAAGATTCAATTAGACATGTCATATCAATCCTATAGGATTCTTATTCCTACACTTTTCCAACCCTATAAATTAAAGGAGCCCTTAGCCTATTGGACGCGTTGACATTTTGGAGTGTATATATTGAACTGCTTACCTCAGTGAGTAAGGGTTATATTGGACGGGGAAGAGAAAAATTGACGGGAAACGTTGACGGGAAAATGGGCGGGAGCAACGTGAAGGAGATATGCCCTAGAGGCACTTAATAAAGATAGTTTATTTGTCATATCTCAAAATGTTCATAGTATGTTTTATACCATGCTATAACTGTATTAAGCGGAAACATTAATACACGTGTGGTACGTAGACAACCAGGTCCCTAGTAGCCTCTACATGACTAGTTCATTGTGCAATCGATGATCGAGGTTTCCCGATCATGTGACATTGGTGTCAGTTGACAATGGAGTCATATCGTTAGCAGAATGATGTGATGGACATACCCAATATTTGTAGGACATAGTCATTACGCCTTTGACCGTGAGATCAACTCTTATCGTTATTCCTGGAAGATGCTTTGATTGCATCAAACGCCATTGCTTATATAGTATGACAATAACGGTGTCCCTCTCGGGTATCGGAAGGGAGTATATTGAGATGAGGGATCAAGAGCGGGATTTGCCAATCCGCATAGCATGATAGATATTCCTAGGCCCACTCGGTGAGATTATGTCAAATAAGCTTGCAAGCATGTGACTAGGTCACGGGGACATATTATCACAGACGAGCAGAAGATAGTGTTGTCGATAACGAGATCAAGCTAGGTATCATGATATCTATGAACGAGTCTCGGACACGCTAAGTATCGCCAGGCAAAAGGTTTAAGACTCGACGTCTGAGGTTCGAACGAAAAAGTTATTCGTTATCTCACAGGGATTAATTCTGGGTATCCAAGGTCCACGAATTAATCATTAATCGGAGAGCGTGTCTCGATTATGTCTGGCAAGATCTCGAACCGTAGGGTAACACACTTAAGGGAGATGACTTGTATAATAGATTGGACATAGAAGAGAAAAATAGAAGAGAGCACCGGAAGTGTTCTGGGAGATTTCCGATGGAGGTTGGGACATATCCGATGGAGATCGGAGGGCAACGAAATAGTTTTCGGAGCTGGAATAAATTAGATAAATTGTGTTTAATATTAATTAATGGAATTAATAGTTAAATACATTTTTATTTATTTATTTTCGGATTTATTGGCAGCCCCAATTCCAAATGGGCCTTGCTTTGGAAGAAAGGCCCATAAGGGGGGGGGGGAACTTCCCCCCAGGGCCGGCACACCATGGGAGGTGGCCGGATGGGCCACAAGGGCCCATCTAGGGGCCGGCACACCCCCCATGCGGCTGCCCATGTCGGATTAGTCCCACATGGCTAAGCCAAGGGGTTTGCACCTCCTCCTCCTCCTCCTATAAATATAAGTGCCCCATGTTTTGGAAATGACACCAGAAATTCCCCTCTCTCTCTCTCTCACCTTGAGCGTGACTCCGCAATTGGGGTAGCGCTTGGGTTGAGGTTCTTTCCACCATACGCACACCGCCGTGATGCTCGTCTTCCGGTCCAAGTCTTCCGCTGCTCGTCCCTGGATCGGAGCCCGGAGGAAGTCATCTTCACCGTATGTGTGCGACTCCCTGCGAGGCACCACACTTGGGGTGCTAGGAGGTGTTCATCTCCACCACCATGAGGTCGGTGTCACCATCGTCATCGCCGTCTTCGTCACGCCAAGATCTTCGCGACCTCGAGGTCGGCTACGTCGTCTACTTCGACAACGCTTGTTGCGGAGCGTAATCCCCGCTATCGGTCTACGAGGGTACGTATATCGATCTCCTACCGTATAGTATATCTGCATAGTATAGACCCTGGCTAGTTTAAGGTTATCGTTGTTAGGAAATTTTTTGTTTTCTGCCTACGATCCCCTTCAGTGGTATCAGATCCGATCTATGCGTAGATATAGCTATACCGGTTTTTAGAACCCATGTTCTCATGGGGCATCGTTCTTTTATAAGCTATCCTCTAGCGTGCACTTGCTATTGCCGGTAGCATTGAGTTGATGAAGCGGCCCGACCGACTTTACGCGTACGCTTACGCGAGACTGGTTCCACAACTGACATACGGCTTGTACCGTATATGTGGCTGGCGGGTGTCTGTCTCTCTCTCTTTAGTTGGCTTTGCATTTTCAATGGAGGGCCCGAAAGGGATACATAAATAGCGACTATTTGATCGTTGTTGTGGTCATAGGTTCGTAGGTATGAATCGGTTCTATTTACGAAAGCCCCAAGCCACGTAAAATATGCAAAAGAGAAAGTAGAAAGCGTCTAACTTTATTTTGCAGGGGCAATGTGATATGGTCAAGGTAGGTTTGATAAATTGTTTATAAACTGTGGTCGCGAAGGAGACCATCGGCGCAAGGACCATATCACGTCGCATTGCATTTTGATGTTATGTTGTTGTTTGCATCTTATATTGTGTATATATATATATATGGTTGTATATTAGTTACACGGCGGTAGTAATATAAGATGATCCCTCCAAAATACCATTAGTGTTCTCCCTTTTGGCGTGCACTGATGTTTACACACGCCTCTATTCTTGTAGACAGTGTTGGGCCTCCAACTGCAGAGGTTTGTAGAACAGCAGCAAGTTTCCCTTAAGTGAATCACCCAAGGTTTATCGAACTCAGGGAGGTAGAGGTCAAAGATATCCCTCTCAAGCAACCCTGCAATTAAGATACAAGAAGTCTCTTGTGTCCCCAACACACCTAATACACTTGTCAGATGTATAGGTGCACTAGTTCGGCGAAGAGATATTAAAATACAAGTGATATGGATGATTATAAGTGGTAATTGCAATCTGAAATAAAAATGGCAGCAAGCAAACATGTAGCAGAACTGGTTGTAAACGGTGTTTCAATGCTTAGAAACAAGGCCTAGGGATCATACTTTCACTAGTGGACACTCTCAACAATAATAATATAATTGAATACATAGATATTTCCTCTTCACTATGCTACTCTGAGTTATTCTCTCGTTGGATAACGAACACCAATCCACTGCGTAGGGCTATAAAGCACACCTTAAAGTCGCATTCCACATCTAGGGAACCCCACACTGTCAACTTGAGCGCCCTAAATAGTACTAGACAAACACCGCAATTTCATAGAGACATCCAACGCAAATAATAACTCATGATAAGTATTCCTGTTATCTTTAGCCTAAGAGCCACACACGGGCGCACACTGTCAACTTCGCACCGTGGGACAAAGGTGACTCCGGAGATTACATTAATAAAACCACTTGAGTAGCATATAAGATAATGAAGAGTAACATCTATGGATTCAACTAGATTACAAAGCTCATGATCACATAAAGATCACACCATGGGAGAGAGAGATAAACCACATAGCTACCGGTAGAGCCCTCAGCCCCGATGAAGAACTACTCCCTCCTCATCATGGGAGGCAGCAACGGCGATGATGGAGGCGGTGGCGTCGATGGAGATGGCTCCGGGGGCAATTCCCCGTCCCGGCAAGGTGCCGAAACAGAGACTTCTGTCCCCCGAATTAGGGTTTTTGGTGGCGGCGGAGCTCTGGAACTTTTCTGGGAAATCGTCGATTCTTTAGGGTTTTCGGGTAGGAGCAATATATAGGCCAAAGGGCGTCGCGAGGCGGTGCACGAGGAGGCGACACCACCCCTCGGCGCCGGTGGGCCCTTGGCCGCGCCGAGCCCACGTGTGGGGCCCTCGTGGCTCCACTTCGCCTCTCCTTCGGACTCCAGGTGTCTTCTGATAAAATAGGGGCCTCCGTAAATTTTCGTCCAATTCCGAGAATATTTCCAGACTAGCTTTTCTGGAATACAAAAACAGCAGAAAACAGGAACTGGCACTTGGCATCTTGTTAATAGGTTAGTCCCAGAAAATGTATAAAAATGAATGAAGTGTATAAAACATGTAGCAATTGGTATAACAGCATGGAACATCAAAAATTATAGATACGTTTGAGACGTATCAGCATCCCCAAGCTTAGTTCCTGCTCGTCCTCGAGTAGGTAAACGATAAAAACAAAATAATTTTTGAGGTGACATGCTACCATCATAATCTTGATCAATAATATTGTAAGGCACATGTAAATGAATGAAGTGATCCAAGTCAATGGTCTATAGTTTGCTACCAAATAGATAATGAGTAAACAATGAATCACACAAGCTAAACGTTTTCATGAATAGTACTTTCGAGACAAGCATCAAACAGTTTTGCATAAGAGTTAACTCATAAAGCAATAGTTTCTAATAAAAGGTATTTAATCAACACAAAGGAAGAATTAAGTTTCAGCATTTGCTTCAACTTTCAACATATTTATCTCATGGATATCGTCAACACAAAGTAGTATAACAAGTCCAATACGTAGCATATAACGCATGTTGTAACAAAGTTGACACTAGTGTTTGCTTGTGGAAGACAGAAAGAATAGGAAAACTGACTCAACATAAAAGTAAAAGAAAGGCCCTTCGCAGAGGGAAGCAGGGATTAAGTCATGTGCTAGAGCTTTTAGGTTTTGAAAAACATATAGAGATTGCATAAAATATTTGACACTCCTCCCAACCTTGCTAACACAAGCCATGGCTAACCGAATCCTCGGGTGCCTTCCATCAATCACATACCATGGAGGAGTATCTATTTTGAGAGGTGTTTGTTAATTGTCAACGAATGGTAGCGGGTGAGAACAGTATTCTACCTGTCAAACGGACTTTTAAGAGCGGCTCCCATGAAGGACGTTATTTCTACCAGCAAGGCAGATCATCCCTCTTTCTCTTTGGTTTACACACGCAGGTATTTCACTGTTTGTCATTGCTTACTGATGAATCAGGGCAAAAGTGTGAAGAGAATTAATGGTTAAAGTTGTAATTAATTGGGACTGGGCACCCCGTTGCCAGCTCTTTTTGCAAAATTAGAGGATAAGCGGATGTATATGCCGCTAGTCCAGGTGTAAAAGTCCATTTGACAAATAGAATAAAGAATAACCACACTAATTCCTCATGAGCTAGTAAACATTGACACAAAAGGGAATAATAACATTTTGAATAATTTAAAGGTAGCACATGAAAAATTTACTTGGAGTGGCAAGGAAATACCACATATAGGTAGTTATGGTGGACACAAATGGCATGGATTTTGGCTCAAGGATTTGGATGCACGAGAAGCATTCCCTCTCAGTACAGAGTTTAGGCTAGCAAGGTTTATGTAAGCAAACAAGAATATCAACCCGTACACCAAGTTTTATATGACAAACATATTGCAAACGTTATAAGACTTCATACCGTCTTCCTTGTTAACCAAACCCTGTTATTAGAAAATATCTAGACCTTAGAGATACCACCGATGCAAACCAAATTTTCAACAAGCTTTACGGTAGTTCTTCACTAATAGGCTTAACTCATGTGATGCACAAATTTAATCATGATCTACTTGTTAACTCAAAACAATTGACAAGCATCAAGTTATCCAAATTAGTGATCTACAAGATTATGCAAGTTTTTCCTTATACCAATTACCACATGCAACATTTTCTGAACCAACCAAACACCAATCAATTTATTTCAACAACTCTCCAAACAGATATAAGTGAAGCAAGAGAGTACTTTCTACAAAGAAAGCTAATAGCTCTGACAAGAGATACATGAAAACAAGAGCTAAAAGCTGAACAGCGCTAGATATGAATACTCAACAAATATAAGTGAAGAATAGGAGTATTCTCATGAAAAAGCGGAGCGTGTCTCTCTCCCAATCAAGAATGCTAGGGTCCAGTCAAGCTTTATTGAAAATAAAAGTACAATACTGAAAATAAAAGCACACAGACGCTCCAAGAAAAGCACATATGATGTGAAAGAATTAAAATATAGTTTCACTAGAGATGACCTGATAATTTTGCCGATGAAGAAGGGGATGCCTTGGGCATCCCCAAGCTTAGACGCTTGAGTCTTCTTGAAATATGCTGGGGAGATCCATGGGAGCCTCCCCAAGCTTAAGCTCTTCACTCTTCTCCATCCTATTAT